>SJOL01006435.1:0-24454 GCA_004794785.1 Opisthorchis felineus | reverse complement strand
GACAGCATATGAATGAGCAACATCAATAATTGTTTTATACCATGACCCTCAACCGCCAGTTTCTCTAGTTTCCACTGGGAGGCCTTCCTCCCGCTAGATGACCTGACATTATTTCCTGGAGGGGCAGTTATGTGGGAGTGGATAACCAGGCAATAAACTAGTGGTCGGGGAGTGCTGTCTCTCGTAATGTGACATTAGAGCTTGACAGGTGTTGACTAGACAGCGGAGCGGATCTCGCTCTGATGGGTGCTCACATAAAAGATGGGAGGAACTTACCTGGGAAGGGCGATTCCAATACCGCCAGTATTCACTTCCGTTCTGTGAACACGAAAGGCAAATTAGTTATTGATTTCAAGATAGCTCATTGGCCAAGGGGCGAACTCACTGACTACAGGGTTCATGGTCTGAACCCAACCTTGGCCTAAGCTCGGGGAAACCGGCGGTATCTCAGTCCTTGCCCTTCATTCCAGTGACGTAGCATCTAAGTACCGAAAGCGTGTTAGGGTCAAAAAACATCACAAACGAGCGATTCAGCTGGGTTTCAAGTGAGTCCCCCGCAAAACCAAATTGGTTTGCAAATGAGTGTATTTCGCTAATTCCGTGCAATTTGGGTTCAAATAGAACATAAAGCTGACAGCAGCTGGGAACCTGTGACTACCTGATGAGCCCAAAGAGGGGCGAAACTGGTCGTGGGCTGTCGAGGAGTTTTCAGCAACCTTATGAGTAGTGTATTGCGTCTCAACTATTATTGTTCAGTATTATTTAAAATAGCTACCAACTCAACATTTGATAAGTGACAAGGAATAACAATCACAAAGTCCGGTAATACGGATTATGAAATCTAAAACTTACAAAGATGCTTTTGGTGGTTTACTCTTTCCCAGAAAATAGAAGAACGAATTACTTCTGAAAGAGCAAAATCTTTTGTGGGCTGTTTATAATCATGGTTCGAGCGCAACCCTCTTTTGATGAGCGTAGTTCACGAAGAAGCAAAAATCTATTTCAAAGTGTTCCAAAAGCTTTCCCGACTTTTTCATAGGAAAATCCATTTCGCAACTTTATCTGTTTGTTTCAAATTTAAAAAACATGCCGATTCTACTCTTCTGCCATCCTAGTTTACGGAAGATAAAGGTGAAACAACGGGAAATGCAGGACAAGTCGGACTCATTGGTAGACCTTGCAAAAGTAAGTTTATTGCCAGAGGAGCGCGTTTCCATGCATCAGGGTTTTCCAACTTTTTATGACCTCTAGTCACGCTTGGGGGCAACAACATCTCAATGAAAAAACGGCTCAGAAATCGCTTTATTCCAAGCAAGCCGATTAGTAAACGACCAACGAACGGTGCAAGGAAGCCAGGTTAAAATGCTTTTGTGAGCATGCAGAAGAAAATACCACGAATGCCGCTTGCCAAAACGGTTTTTATATTCATATCGCAGCCTGCGCAACATACGACAAACATAACTTTGTCAATATTTCCAAGCTTGGAGTTATGTTTATTCTCCGTGCGATCAAATGTGGTTAGGTAATCAGACGAGTCCTTTTTACTGTGGGCTAACTTCCTGAGCAAGCATCTCTCAAGAAGGATTTTATAAAGCGCAGCTCACCAGACCGCTTTCTTTTCTATTGGACATAGACTGGTCGGACACGTGACCTTCTGGTTAGGAGTGGTCACGTGTTTGTCGGAGTAGATCACTGGCTATTTCACGGACTGACTTCTTTCCACTGGAAAGGGTCCTCTTTCCAGATGTGAGTTTTACATTCATTTAGGGTGAACAGTTTGTGGAAAAAAAGTTATTTCCACGTCTAGCTTAGCAGTGTACTTTTAACTTTTTTGAAAGCAGATAAATGCAAATAAAATACTAGACTTTTCTACCGCAACAGTCTCCCATATAAGTTGCACGACGTAGATAAAAGCGTTTTTTAACGTGATTCAAAATGAAAACAGACGATCAACTACTTTATAATTGCACTGGGCAGGGAACACAAAAGTCATCAATCACGAATGTTCTCAAGCGAAAGTATTAATTCGAGAGAACTGTGTAAAACTGGAACGCACTGGATAGAAAAACGCATACCAGCAACACTTGCCTCTAAGCTAGTCAAAAATTCTTTGGAGTGAAGTGTACAAAAGAAATAATTTTCGTCTCATAAGGTCAGAAGCTTTGGGTCATTCTTCCTACGGTCAGCGAAACTGAACACTTAGCAGAACGGGTTTGAGTTCTATCTTGTAAGTGCTAAGCAGAGGTGAATTCCGCTTTCGAAATCATCGAAAAGTTTTCGGTAGATCATCCAAAGATGGTCCAACCACATGTCTTAGATAGAGCAGAGTCAACTGCCATCGAGCTAAGTAAACATATTTTCCGCGTCCAAAAGAGGCTCATATACATACTACGCTTGGTATGGCCACGAACTGACAGTCTGGATGTCTCTACGAGCGACAACCTAACCCAACCACGTGACACCTATTGACTACACGTAATCTTGTTATTGATTTCTTTGAGCCTTGCTTACACTTCAAAAGATTTATACTGTACCGTATTCTAGCCTACGATTTGTGGTGCAAGCAGTTAGCACTTCGAGCATCGGTCGGTTGGTAAGTTGAGTCATCGAAGTTCACTGGTTGCAAGTGGATGCAAATTAAAGGTTAGCGAAATACACTCATTTGAAAACCAGTTTGGTTTTGCGGGAGACTCACCTGGAACGCAGCTGAATCTCTCGTTTATGATGTTTTTTTTATCACAAACGAGAGACTCAGCTGGGTTCTAGGTGAGTCACCCCATACAAACAAATTGGCTTGCAAATGAGTGTATTTCGCTAACCTTTAATTTGCTTCACTTCCAAACAAGTGTACTTCACTAATTTCGTGCAATTTGGGTTCAAGTGGAACATAAGTCCGATGGAAACTCGGGGACCGCGCCTACCTGATGAGCCCCAAGAAGGGCGAAACCGGTCGTAGGCTGTCGAAGAGTTCTCAGCAACCTTATGAGTAGTGTATTACAAATTAAAGGTTCTTATTTTTTCGGTATTTTGTATGTTCTTTTGGTTGGCATCTATAGCGAACGAGTCAAACGGAAGTTTGCGAAGTGATTTCTGAGTGAACGCTTTGAGCCCCTTAAGTGTGATTTCTGAGGTGACCCGGTAGATGACATGGGATTTTCCGGGTTGGAATCCCTGATGGTTCCTTGGATTAAACTGCCTCTTCATGACAATCAGGAACAGCAATGCACAGATGGTAAACAGCTACATTTAACTGACATGGTGGATTGATGCCCTAGGAAAGAGTGAAGAAATCCTCTTGTCCCTATAAAAAAACAAGCAAGAACACAACGTCCACACCTTGGAACAGCAACGAGATAAGCGAACATGTGTGTCGCTTTGAAGTAACATGCCCGCCTTATGACTGACCCATAGTCCTTGGCGGAACATACCCAACATGGACTTTGCTCTATTTAGATTCACCTTTGCTTTCGGAGGCGACAGGATCGGCCTCATCTAGAAATTTTCAGGATGCACGCTGCTAAGGTGTGGTGATTTGCCTCCAGACCTTTACATTTTGCAATCCGGTATCGGCCCCAGTGAAGGACTCCACATGGATACTGGGCTGCCCCATGTTGATCTTGACCGTACTCAGTCAGGCTTTCAGCAGTCCTCTGAGGCGACAACACTATCCTTGACAAGATGTAGGGGTCAATGTTTGTTCAGTAATTTTGGCATCTTTCCTGCTCAACAGATGACTAAACCAACGCAGACGCCACCACTGAAGGAGTTAAGATAGGCATGGTAGGTCTGGATAAAGTTTTCGGTTCTTATCATTGCACACCTTTTCTAGATAACGAACCTTCACTTTAAGTTGGAGACCCCTGTGGTAAAAAATCTACAGCTTTCGGATATCTTCGGTTTGTAGAGGTCATGTCTCGCGGGCACTAATCAGGACCGGACACATGGCTGCTTTGAAGACCAAGTCTTTTTGCATGAACTTACCTAATTTCTTTTCCACATAATGGAGTTCATGAAAGCTTGTTGAGCACTGTCCACACACCGTTTCTTCTTTAATCTGTCTGCTGGGTGAAGGGGGGGAACCAAACCATCTGAAGTCGACAACCTGCTGGATTATTTCCCCCGATATATTGAAAGGATGCATAGATGTGTCCATGGAAGTGGAGAAGAACTTGGACTTCGGTGTATTGATTTCCAGTCATACGAGTGATAGACCAATCGATTGCAAAGTTAAAAAGCACCGGAGACAGTAAAGAACATTGCCATACATTGGAATCAATGTTGAACTCCGGTCTCGTCGCTGTATACCCACATTAGAGTTTTTACTAATGATTACTGGGTTTTAATGGGGTTTACCAGCCTTCCGTCAGCTACGAGACGCAATTAATTGAATCAAATGCAGCTCGAACATCGATGAAGCACACTGTGGTAGGCTGCATGAATTTGAACACTCCTCTAATATTCAGTGCATAGGGGATATTTGGTCCACACGGCCTTTTTCAAGGTGAAAATCTCTTCGGTTTGGTCTTGTGCTTGTATATCGCATCCCGAGAAAAACATTGTATCAGAATGGACGCGAAGAGTTTCGCAGCTACACCAGTAAGAACGAATCCACGATAACCGTCACCCACCGGTCTATTTTATTTTTAGAGGACCAGTAATGATATTGACGTACCCCAAACTGGCAGCGTATGGAGTGGGCCAAGAAGTGCCGAGATGCAGGATTTAGAGAGCCCAGCAGAAATTACGTCTTCTTGAGGGCTTTCCTGCTCATCAGTTGTCTGACGAAAGCGACAAGCTTTGGTTTGCTTAGATCTTCGCAGTTGACATCATATAGTATCGAGGCTGAACTGGCCTTGAGGTCCCGAGTTTTGATTGACAGGTGGTTTAACAAGCGTTTAGTGTATCCTGCCCACCGGTTCATCCCCTTGCTATGGTTTCTGAGATGCTGTGCACTTGCCGCACGTGGCAAGTACTGTTGAGACCGGAGGTTTCCTGAAGCTATGTAAATGAGACGAAAAGGCTTGTTGAGATCACTAACGCTCAAAACGGATTTCATGTTTGATGCCACGTCCGACCAGTGTGAAAATTTCGTCTGTCCTTGCTGACCGAATGGCCTTTCACCACAGCTTGTAAAAGCCAACCGATTTGGTGGTATGGGTAGCCACTGCCTTCTTGGATAAAGAAACTGTTTCCTTGGATATCCAGTCCTTGCGCTGTGATTGCACTTAGCCCAACTGGTCTAGAGTGGCTTGTCGTATTGTTTTTCAGCGTTATTTACCGATCAGCTAGAAAGCTGAAGACTTTGGCGTCCAGTCTTGTGGATATTGTTTCAGAAATTTCATGTCGATTCTATGGACGGCCGAGTGGCCTGAAGGGCTTTTCTTTCATCTAGCAACGAGTTGAGGATTAACCCCGACTCGCACAGTTATGTGTTTGGTACCTTCTGCATCCCCGGAATCCGCACCTTTATGAGATACACAATTTTCCGTTGGCCTACATGCGCGCCAAGTATATTCTATTTGAGAGATCATATCATTGTTGTTCGAGTGCCACATCACTAGGGTTTCCTGAGCTGCCGAAAAAGGGTCTCGGTGACAGCGAGCTGATTAGACGAGGCTAAGTGTATGAGCCTGAGACCGTTTTCACAACGCTGACCCAATCCAAACAAGCCAGCTATGAGGTGCTTGATATCCTTTTGTCCAGCAGCTCGAGTGTTTCATTCCTTTGTTGCTATCAAGAAGTCTTATCTGTCACCCGCTGTAATTGTTCACAAACCCTGGCTTTTATGGTTGACAGCGATACAGCGGTGGAGGCTTAAACAGCTGTTATAATCAGGTTCAAGAGGCTCCCTCTGAAATGAGCCACTGAAAGCCTTGGAAATATTGGTTTCCAGGCAATGAGTGCATTGCCAGCAATAATACTAACGGCAACCGTAACACTGTGGGTACCCGATTTGTCGGCTGGTCACTTGTGGTTCATTTAAAGGCGTCATTCAAAGGCATCCGATCCGGGAACCTGTATTGATCGTGTACCAGATTTGAGTAGCCGAGCCTCCGAAAGATAGTTGATATCTGATCAACAGTCATAAAGTTCACGCATGCAGACGCTTTGGCCAAAGTAAAGTGGGATAAGAACATACTAATAATTAATGAAGAGCTTCTTTGTCAGTTGAGATTCCCGGCTTGCCTTCAGGTCACCCCAGTCGCTGGGCAAGAAAAGGGTGCTTCGCCTTCCGAGCACGCTTACATTTTAGAGACGACAGCTCTGAAGTTTCATCTAAATTTTTTACGGATTACCTTTTCAGCTTTCGACCCAGGATGAACCTTTAGCGTTTGTACAAACAAGTACAGCCTGCAAGGTAACAGGAAACACGCAGAGAACAGCCTATCAGCAACATGAGCATAGCTACTGGACTTGGAAAGTAATCTCATCCACCAGATCCACTGGAGATGAGTTGTGCTCTCGCTGTTGTTAGTTTTGAATCAGGGTTTCGTCAGGTCCTCCAGGAGGAGAGGTAATGGACCGTGAAACAGGACATAGCGCATAACACCCGTTTTCGTCTTTTCACTTTGGTGAAAACATCTACGCCACCAGAAAACAGTAAGTAAGACATTCACAGAACAGACCACATAACAGCATTCCCTATTTCCGCGGACACCAGCTCCCGACCATGCTGAGGCGTTAGGAGGCCAGCGCGAGCCGCGGTACGGCGCTGCTCTCCTTCTAGTAGCGAGTGGCTTCGGTTTCAGGACAGCGTACGTTAAGTTAGCTATTTGTAAAGGAGCCGTAACTTCATCCAAAACCCTTTCCCATCTGCTCACTTGAATGCTTGCTTAATACTAACGTGAGTTGTTAGACAATCGCCTGTGTGTTTTAGTGCAATCCTACTGCTCCTGTTATGTGCCTAATTTTGTCTTATACAGCTCCAGACAAATGTATTCGAGGGTGTTGCGGACATTTCTCTGAGACAAGATTCGTTTCAATCTCAACTGAAATGTATTGAACATCAACTTTTGGAGATCAAGGTGAGCTGTCTATGAAAACAGTCGATTTTGGAAAGTAATCTGAATGCGAAATTAACCTGCTGCGATGATCATATCTAGATAAGTTACAGCGCAGTAAGCATATTCGAAAACAGCTATCTCATCAAGCGAGTTGAGCACACAATGCCTGTCAAAAGTTCTGTGGTTCACATTCTGAATAATTGAAGAAGCAACCGGTGGTACATGGGTGAGGAGTGGCTACACAGCCATCGTGCGTAGTCGGTTTCCCGACTCAGGCTTTGCAGAATTTTTCCTGATTTGAGTCTAGTAAAAGATATTCAGCTGTTTTCTAAGCCAGCCTAGGACCTTAGTTATGCCGGAGTAAGGATATCTATGTGATCATGCTACTGGTGAGATACTGGCATTTAGGAATTATGATGGGGATATTGGATACTAGCCAGCGGAGTGA
The DNA here is from genome assembly GCA_004794785.1 of Opisthorchis felineus. Taxonomy (NCBI): domain Eukaryota; kingdom Metazoa; phylum Platyhelminthes; class Trematoda; order Opisthorchiida; family Opisthorchiidae; genus Opisthorchis; species Opisthorchis felineus. The sequence goes on along the minus strand of SJOL01006435.1, from coordinate 17,002 downwards.
TCGGTTAACAGGACATAGAAAGAGGTTGTTTTTTCGATATCTTGTGTTTTACCTTGGTGTGCTTACTCAGGTTCGTCACGTGTACTTTGGTTCAACTTTGCTTTTCCACAATAAAAAATAAACATTGCTGGGAACTTTCATCAGAAATCGCCGAAAATTTGTCTCGACTGATTGTTATATGATTTGCTAAACAATACTGAGTTAAATGGGTTTGGAAATTCTTGCTCGATTGAATTATCAATTAATCGGTTTTTAGAGCGGTGAGACCAAGCTGTTTTGCAATTTAGGGAGTACAGTTATTGCTGTGCATATGGCGAAATTTTGTCACACTTGGGTATGCCTTTTAATTGAGGGTACACCCATACTGTTCACCACTGTGTCCCGTCTTCACTAGATGCTTGATATTCTATGATTAAACTCCTCTTTCTGGGCCATAAAACGAAGCAGCCGTCGATATAAGCGGACGTCTCTCGAGTCATTCTTGATTAACCAATCGTGATCCGCATGGGGAAGACCTGAGAGTCACTCGGAGACCCCTTTGGTTTTATCGATCGGTCACGTTAAAGTCTAGTCCCATATAAAAGATTCAATTGGCCGTGTATTTTGTTTCATTTTGTTTCATTTTACACGTAGTGCGGCAGACAAGAAATGTTTGAAATGTATCCATCTCGCAAGCTGTTAACTTTGTTGGCCACAGCGGTTTGCAGCTTTCCTCACGCGTCTACTCCCTCGTACTGAGCGGAGGCAACCAGCAAGCTTCCCTACGAAGTTCAGCACAAGCTATTTACGGTCAGTTGTGTGTTTCAGGACAGCAAAAATGGTTATGCATATGGCCATTCCTCGGCATCGAAGAGGCCCGAAAAACTGAAAGATCTTGGGAGAAATAACATAATTCAAGTGTGCATTCGAACCGATTATTGGGGTTCGTCGTGACTGATTCATCAGACTGGTCTAGAAGCCACGCAGTTAACGAATCCAAAGTTCATCATCCTCTGACACGAAAGACAGCTTTGTGGGTAGAATTTTTCGCATTTTCTGTGTGCACACTAAAATTCAAGAATTCGATAGCGGGTGATAAATCGATGTTCGTTGTCTTGCTCGCCGAGCTGGGCAAATTGTTTGCTGACGTTTCAGCGCCAATCGAGGTGACGTCATCAGCGCATTTTTATGGGGCGGGGCGGAGCACGAACTAACCAACGAAAGTCTACGTACGCTACCTGAACTAACAACATTTTCCTCAATAAGTGAAGCTCAGTTTGATACTCTCTGAAGGGGATGAAACTCTGTGTGGGAGGAAACGCAGTTTTATGATTCTAGTTACTGCCAAGGTACTCAGTCTAGAGGTAAGACTGGAAACGCTCCACCTGGAAGGAGTGAGGTAGAAAACAGAAATTCGGCATTTCAATGTAACCGCACATAAAAGCCGACCGTAAATCCACCACAACTGTTAACTTTATTTATGGTCATATGTTCTCGACACCTTATTGACGGTGGATACCTGTATCGTTTTTGAAAATTGGCGGTCAAAATTTATCCACCGTCCTTGTGTTGATACGGTTCATTTGATGGGTTGAATATGCGTAAGCTTTAGCTTTGTGGGTGCGTATAAACACCGTCTACATAAGCAAATATATTTTCCTGGAAGGAACTACTCATAAGGTTGGTGAGTAGTTCCCGTCAAGAAAATATACTGTGAAGTATCGAACATCGTACGAATTCGGGCATGCCTAAACAATTCATTTGTCAACAGTCACTCTAAGATTTTCTCTTCTTTGTGTTACTGATTTTTTGAGTGTCTACAGTTCATTCTATGCAATACTGACTAGTAACAAGATGCATGCTATTCCTTTAAGAGACATTCTAATTTCTATTGCCAGTGAGTTAAATGCACCTATTCTCAAAATCCTCTCCACACGCCACTCAGGTGTGAAACATTGATCTTCTAAAAATGTCAGAGTCGTAATTCTCAAATACCAGTAATCTCGTTTGTTTTCATCATTTTCTATAGCGACTGCTAGTGGAAGAACGCAGGACCGAAAAGCCGTGCTTTTCACATCACCTCGTGAATGCCGCGACCGGAAGCCGCGACCATCGAAGACTTTCTGCTGATAACCAGTTGCGAACGATTTCTCATGATTCCAGCTAGCCCACCAGAGCAGTCAATTGTTGTATTCATAGATAACCAACACACACACACACAAACGCCTACATAAATGCACAGACGAGGTTGGTCCCCCAATATCGCATTTTGTAGCTCTTATTTTCCAACGGTCTTTAGTGGTGATCACACTGTACACATTGTTTGATCACGCTGTTGCATGTATGGATGACAAGACATTGATTCAGCGGTCCAGGACTGTTTCGAATGGCAGTGGGTTGGATCGAAAGCAAACATCATGCTTGCAGGTAAACCGATCGATGTGGTAGATAAGTCTGTCTATCTGGGCAGCTGCAGAAGTCCCAGTGAGTGGCGAAAGACAAAATCACTTTCCCATTTGTGAAGGACGCGGTAGCATTTGCGATCCTCCTACATTTGTGGTGCCGACGTGACATGAACTTGACTTCCAGCGGTAGAGTGTACAGTGCCACGGTCCGACGTGTCCTACTTTATGAATCAGAGACGTTATCGCTGCGTGCGGAAGATCTTCGGAGACTTTATGTGTTGGACCCCTTGGAAATTACGCGGGTCTGGTGGAAACATCAGATCAGCCATGTTGAGCTACACCAGATGGTTTTCGGGAAACTCAACCCTCATTCGATGGCTTATTTGGTTACACTCCACAGGTTACGCTGGTTAGGCCAGGTGCTTCGTATGCCAAAGTACCGTTTGTCTCATAGAGCCCTCTTCGCCCAGCAAGGTGTGATCACTCCGCAAGTTGGCAGCGGAGGATGGCGGTCCCAACCACTTAACTCAGGCGGGTTTGTAACTGCCGTCTCCCATGATGGTATAGCGGGAAGAGACAAACCCTGGCAGATGTGGCAGTCGCGCAGCCAATGACGCTTCCGAATCAAAGCTATCGCCCTCACAGTGTAGCTACCACTTTCTGCCAAAACGGAAAAAAGACGGATCAGTTTGTCGGTAATGTACAGATTGAGCCTCCACTGCGTCCAACGTGTGGCTATTCTTCGTCACCTCGATGAACGAAACTGTAGCGGCTGGAACCGCTGTGCTTCGATGGACGCTGTGCGAGCTGAAAATTTGAACTGACTGGACTGAGGATAGACTGGCACTCAATGAGGCCACTCCGAGAGGACCCCTCAACAGACTCACCGAAATTGGTGCTTATTGTTAACCTTAGCGTTGATTTTCACTTTAGTCCGCAGGCTAAAATTAGGCTGTCTGAAGGGACGATTTTTCTTGAGTGACGTTTCAAAGACATCCTACTTTCTGCTATGCACTGCTCAAAAGGACACAAGTAAAAAACCCTTAGTTTATTATGGGGAAATTGGAGCGGAAACACTGACAAAATTGCATGCAAAGCATGTTCGCGAGTTTCGTTTCTCTTTCACATCAGTTTGAAATCAGTGCTCCCCCCCCCTAGGTATCCAGGCGTCCAGCCCATTGTGAAGACCAAGTGAAAGCCTCATTAGTAATGCCAGTGGACGGGTAATCTATCAAGCAAAAGTGTGACGGATCGGTCTAAAGCTCAGTAGCGCACATGTGACATCGGGCATCTCAGTTGCCGGAGTACTCTTCTAGTTGGCACTCAAGGACTCCTTCTTCCCTTTTGCATTCTATACGATAGGGTTGATATTCAAGACTCCCACGATAAAAAAAATTCGGTTACCCCTTAGCTTCCATACTGGACCAGCAATAAAAAATTGTGAGAAGAAAGAAACCGATCTAATGTTTCGCGAGTCTTTTGCTTGTGTTAGAGACAAACCGGAGTAAAGCAGAATCATGCTTCCGGTTTCTCGTGCGGGAGATCTGTATTTGCCAACAGAGTGAATAGAACATATTATCTACCATAGTTTTTTCTGTGGATGTATGTTCAGTTTCACCACGTCAGCACTCTTAGGATGATAGTGTCTGGCGAACAGTCATTAGGAAACGGAACAAGCTTACGTCGGTTCCGGATGGTTAGGGTTAGCGGGTGGACCGATGACCGAAAACGTACACATGTCCGCATGTTGCGAAAATCCACATGGTCTCGTTTCCTTAGGAAAGATACATCTGCTTCCAAATAGCTCGTTCGTTTTCTTGCATTGCAACATGTTGCATCTCAAGGCTTGTCCAGTCTCCTTCGGTAGCTGTTTTCCGTACCGTTCTGTCGAATCCTAGGTCTTCCCATGACCTAAATTGGAAGCTTTCAAACCTATCTAACGAGTGTCTCAACAGTGAAATTTATGGCACCGTCGCAGACAAGTTGTTTTGGAATGTGGGTTTCGGCTGCTCCAGGACAAGCACCTGTGAAACGACACATTTACGCGTGGTTGCGGCTAAACTCACTAAGGATATTATCACGGACGAAATGACGATTTCATAGGATATGGTTTTACTTCGTGGCACCTTCGTGCCACGATTCAGACAACAGTTTGAAGAAAACGGACAGGAGCGTTGGATAAACCTATTCGCCGGAATGTTTCTTTAGTAAAATTTAACACATGCCTCTTAAACGTTGAAGGCCATACAGAGGCATAGAATGGTTGAGTGAATGTGTAGAGATTCAATTACAAACGTTACGTTCACTAGTTCCGAGGCAAGCACTATGATGTTCGGGCGTGTATTCTTGGACGGACTTGCGTAGCAAAACAATTTCATGCGACAGCTGAAATTGTGCAAGCACAAATGCGTGAACTAAATCACTCGCAACCATTTTAAAAAACGTGCTTCCCGAACGGTTTCCTTAGCCGATTATGCTCATGATTGATGGGTAGTATGAACGGTGGAAAGTGGAACTTGCAGCAAAAAAACGAGAAGTCAAGTTTTGGAAAGATTTGCAATTCCATTTTGAGTAGTAGACATCGAACTTGGGCTCTGATGTGGCCATCACTTCGTTTTTGAAAACAATAAAAATAGAATCAACAAACTCTGAAATTGCGGACCTTGTCTTCAAATTTCGATGAAATTGGGTCGTGTTTGAAACCCAACTTATGCACACGTGCTGACCGACACTCGCTTTCAAACGGCCAGTATTGCGGGAAGGAAATTACTTCGATATCTTGAATGTCTTTCAAACTGAGACTGTCTTTGTACTGTATGGTTGGTTAAAGATTATAACAAACGATAGATTCAGCAGGTTTCCGGTTGGATTTCTCGTTAAGACCGATTTACTTCACGAAGGCGCGTTTGCATCTATCAGACATTTTTTTACAAGTTCACAAAATATTTACCATATTTTAGTTCCAAAAATCATTTGAAATAGTTTTTTTACCGAGACACACATAGGAAAGAGTGAGCAACAAATGTTTAAGCTTTGGCTCAAAAATTTCAACCGACGTTGGAGTGACTGATTTTAAGTGTCAAAACCTACCACCTTGCCCACAACTTCCAACTGAATTAGCACAGTGCAGCTAGCAATTTTCTGGGGTCAGAGTGCATACACTGAACATAACCCCCCCCCTGTCAGTCACGTTCGGCAGCTACCAATCAGCTGACTATGGCCAAATTCTCGGAGCTAAGTCTCATTGTGTCTTACGGTCAATTAGAATATCTTTCGGAAGTGCAGTGAAGCCTAGGTAGTCTGTGGACGTAATACACTACTCATAAGGTTGCTGAAAACGCTATGTAGTGTAGACCTGAAGGTTACATTATTGTGAGGAACGAATGTAACACACTGACATGATTTCTGAGTCATAGCAGTGGATAAGTGGGAATAGGCCCTACTAGTGAGTGCCGATTTTCGAGTGATCGGTCAAAAACGGCGATCAAGGATGCGCATACATTGTTCACCCAAATAAACACATGTAAACAAAACCACTGTTTATGTGCACGAGTCCAGATGGTTTTTCTCTCTTCCGACAGTGACTGCTGTGCTTTATATATTTGCTAGCTGGTCCGCTTACAATCTTCTGACAGCCCGAAGATTCCACTTTTATGGTTTGTACTCCCTCTCAAGCGTTATCAGATGTACCCTCGTGGGGAAATTCAGTAATCCTTAAAAGCTGGATAACAGATTAAGACCGACCTTCAGCTAGCTGCTCAACACTGAACCCAAGAACTATGTTCAACAGGTCTGGTGTGATATTTACTTTTACTTTCATGAAGTATGATACAATCCTTCTTACACAGCACGAGTGGTATGCGGCTGATGCGCCTTCATTTTGCTTTATCCACCAAACTTATGCTACTTATGAGTAGTCAGATGGCTTTGCACAAAACGAGTGTGTGATCGTCGGGAAATGGGTCACCTTGGCATCCGCCACCCAGATTTGGTTGGCTAAAAGGAAAAAATATTTATTCCTAGGAAAGGAATGGTGGATAATAAGGCAAAAAAGAGTGACTGGTATCTTATAAAGGAGAGTTGAACCGCTTCTTTTCGGATGACAAAATTCTACCTTATAAATGTCCTTCGTTGTTATACTGGACCAGAAGTCTACTGCTGAACTCAGTTTGCGACCTGTCTCATCTGAACATCTTAGTTCACCTTAGAAACTACCATTGCTAACCTTTGTGAGGCGATTGCCGAAATAGGTGAACCGGTCAGCAGCCACGCAGCTAGATGTGCAAAGACGGTAGTTATGGCAAATTTACTCAAGCCCTGCAGACAAAATGAAAATCCGAGATTTGCAAAGGACATATCCACAAAACCAATCACGATATCACAGGCTTTCGATGAACCGCAACCTCTGCACGTCCCATCACACTATCACATGGCTTTGCCGGTACTAGGCAACACTCCAGTTTAGCCTACCATATTCTGGCAGACGTGTATGAATTTGAAGCGTTTGCAACTTTCGGCAATGACTTCTAACGTTAATCCAACTTTATGTATTGACTTCTGGGAGTGATATCTTTTCTGAAGCAAGTCCACGTCGAAATCTACCAAGAGTCCCCCCTGGTCATAATTTCTACCTTGTAGATTAATATATATTTGTGGTTTTTCTTCTAGGCCCTTCCTATCGCGAAACTCCACAGAAAGATACAACATCGCTCAGTTCAGTCTGCTGCAGCAGCCAGCTGCAAAACACCCTGTTGTTTGTCCTTTAAGAGAGCGGAGAAATGACCCCTTTAGGAAAAAGTGTGCTTCACGCAAAAGTGCTCACTGAATTGCTGTGTTTTATCAGTCCAAGATCTAAAGTTCAAATCATTGATAGTTGACGATTTTGAGTCTCATCGAAAATGAAGTTGGACCAGGTAACAGAAGACGATCAAATAATCGATTATGGTATACCGAATACAACTAAATGTGGCATCACATCTTTCCTGTTTTGATTACCTCTGTTTATGATGCATACACTGTTTAGAGTACCGGTAAACTGGCAAACTACAGCAGCAAAATAATCCGGTAGGTTCGACTGCGAAAATCCATCAAATACCCGCGCAGCTTGGGGATAGTTGAAGTGGCGCAGAAATTGGGAATTGCAATCCAACTGCCTACTCCACACAACTGTTTTGTTTTTGTGTCTTTCTACTGAACCAATAGAGGAATGTGAATCTTGGAAGATGGAGTAAGCGGAGACTGTGTGTTTCGTCTTTCGCGGTGGATTTGGGCATCGTCCGAGTCATCGTATAACCGTGTGAGCCCATCAATGTTCCCATCTTACTCTGCTCATTCTTTAACCCTTTATAATGGTATCATTGTACAAGTGAAGCTAACCTACGCTGCAAATCTGAGAAGCCTTACGCAGCTGATTCGTTTCTATCGGGAATCATCGGGAAAACATACCTCACTCATCATCAAGGCGATTAAAACCAAATGACTCTCAGCTATTAGTTTGAACACTCGACCGTTTGACCACGAGTGGATGAGCGGCAAAGTGATTAGCTTTCACTTAGACAGGACATAGCGCCACTCATCCTCCACTCACGTGATTACCATCACATGATCACTTGTTGGCAGACTCATCGACTAAGGACTTCACAGATGGAAGGTTTATGTAACTTACAGGCTCCTTTTCTTTCTGAACTGTTTGATATTCTGAGAGTTCCGTGAACACCGACAGTCGCTGTGCCTGAATGGCTTAATATACGAATGTAACGAGCACTTAGAAAAAATGCGTGGGTTCGTTTTTCATGTAGGCATTGCCCTTCGAGACCAGACGATCTTTTTGGCCGATTGACCACAAAATTCGCTTTGTGTGATGGACAAATGATGCGTGAATTCACAGCCCCATGGGACACCAGTGCATTGTGAGCTCTAAAAATGGATCGATAATGGAAAATAATAACTTGTTTTGAATTGACAACAAGGGTGGGGGTTGGAATGAAATCAAATTACGCTCACTTATCATTTGCATTTATTGATGCAAACGTCAAGAAGGTCTGAGATTGTTTACTACCGAAAACCGGTAGACAAATTTCCTGTGGGTATGAATATACTCAATTCATCAATTGATCAACACCCAAAACTCTCGGGTAACTAGAGGGACGGGTCGAGCACAAATCACTACCTCGATCCTAGCCTAAGCAAGTTTCGTATTCCGTAGAGTGTGACTTCAATCTGCATATTTATGATGATATAATATATGTAATACATATATACACAGTGTTTTATCCATTTATGTATATATGACATGCATAGTGAACAAATGAATCACCGCTATCATCAATGACAACAACATCAGATAGGAGTTTCACCGTTGCACAACCATGTCAGTTTATTTGAACAAAGGCTTACACTGGAAAGAAGAGAGAAATGGGGCAGGGAAGGGGACCTCGGACCCACAAACATCCGAGGTACCTACAACTCGGGCACTCAGTCAGACAAGCCGGATAGAAACTGATAGCATGAACGTCACTGACATTGGTTGTCACCATTTCATTCATAGTTCCCCGAATCAGACAGACGGAAGGTCATTCGGACCACATCTTGGATGGTAAACAGCATCTAAACTTTTCGTAATATCCTTCATTTCATTCTGCCCTATCAAATTCAGTTTACCTCTAGGTTTCCGCCACTCCAACTTAGGCACAGAAAACAGCGCTCGTCTTGGTAGGCAGTAACTCGGCATGCGTAACACATGGTCCAGCCAACCTAGCTTGCAATGTTGGATGCATTCTTTGAATGAAGTCCCTTCTCCCTCGCTCAAAACGCGGCTTCTGGTCACCCAATTCCGAATTCGTGCGTTCCAGCCGACTCGAGCTATAGTTCTGAGACATCGGTGGTCAGAAACCGGAGGATGTCTCTGGTCCCCCGCGCTAAGTGGTCACGTCTTGCGGCATTACAGCAACACAGTCCGCACTGTTGTCTGACACAAGCCTCTCTTGAGACAAAATGAAGCTACCGGTGGCACAAATTGACAAAAGCAATTTTAACGTTTGAGAATAGACCTGAGAGGTCAGATGCGGAAACGTGAGTGAGCGGATTTGGTGTGAGCCATCCTCTTTCTGTCGTTATGCCGCGAAAAGATGAAGTGGTTGAATCATCTGATCGAGTTAAGTTGTTACTTGTAGTCTTTTGTTGTGTGCGTTCGAGTTTGAACAGCAAAGCAGCATTACCATCCAAGGAAGCTTGTTTCAGAATTGCTCGGCAATCTTTCCCGATAAGTAAGGAGGCCTTGTGGCATGGGAACTCTTCCATGTACTGCAGCCATTTAAAAATGCCTTGACCAATCAGCTGTCTGTGAGAATCCTTGAAGAAGGCTGCCATCCAAAATTTCCGATGAGCACGTCTTGTTCCAGCGCACTGTGGTTTGACTTTAAACTTACTGAAAAAATTCACAAGACTTTCAAATTCAGCGAAATACACTCATTTGCAAACAAATTTGGTTTTGCGAGAGACTCACCTGGAACCCAGCTGAATCTCTCGTTTGTGATGTTTCCAGTTTTCAGTTTCAGTTTACTTCGACCAAACCTTGCATGTAGCAAGAATACCAGGGTAGTAATATGTGGATATAGATTTGTCTGGCACAAACACCGACCCATCGCTTCGCTCCACTGCCCTCCATAACAGAGTAATCATGATGTCACCTCGACTGGTGATGAAACGTTTGCAATCACACTGCGCAGCTCATCGAACAAACTAGCGACCGTTTATCTGGAATGCACAACAGGATGGTACAGGTGGATCGGCACGTCACCTGCTGTTGAGACTTGTTTTGGGAAATTCCTCCAGAAAATTCCTCCCCGATTCCAGGTTTATCGCCGAGATCGCAAAGCAAAAACTGAAGCGCATCGTACAATCAGACACCAACTTTGAATCATGGAATCACTACTTGGACAGTACCTTTTTTAACATCAAAAGGAATGGACTGCATTGAAGGGGCGAAACACATTTTTCGATAACATCACGGTCACATAGAAGAAAGCCATAACAGACTGACATTGTTAGATATCCTGTTCAGTAAACAACCGAACGGACAAATGCAAGCAGGGGTCTACAGAAAGGTTCCACACCCGGACCACATTCTGAACTACCATGGCGGCTATCCATGCTGTCATAACCAGGGCTACGTAGACAGCTGGTGGCAAGTATAACTTTTTTGTCACATTTAAGGTGATTAGAGGCGTCGATACTATTGCCTGCGTCTGGTGATAAGGCAAGCCGCGTTGACCTACGTGCAACAACCCAACAGTCGAATCATTCACATCAACAAATATGGTGCAATAAATGCGACTTAAAAAAGTTAACATGGTACAAATCTCAAATTACGTGGTTACACCGGGTCAAGTGATGTTTATTCCAAATTAGGTGGGATACGATATGCATACCAAACGTTCTCACCGCGTCAAGGCAAACCAACCAAAAGTTGACGAATCCCATATGGATGTACTGAACCAGGCGCGCGATTCCAAGGTTACTGGGGGTTTAAGTGGTTAATGAAGGTCACACAGTGGTTAACATTCAAGTCAGAAGGATGGAGAGGGAACTCGGACACAAAACAGAAACAACAATAGCGAAACTCGAGTTCAGTGCTTCTCTGCTCCTTCGGTGTGGAATTACCAGAATGATTCCCGCAGAACAGGAGGACGACTGTTCAAACAAGAATGATGGTAGCGTGAATTCAATATTAGAAATGACAGGAATATAGGAAAAGCCTCAAGGAACACAGTACACTATCCATAGTTGGCAGTTCGCTATCTTCATTCACATTACCTACCTGACATCTTGGTGTAAGAATCTCCGGTGGTGCTAACACAAACAGCGAAATAAGAATGCTGGAAACGTGCAATAAGGTGACGCATACGGAAAGGATATTAGTAGCCCAGGTTCTAGGGATTTTCGTTGGTTTTTCTCTGAATTGGACATTTCAGTTGCGAAAGTTTCATTACCAGTCTGTGGTGGGTGAAGTTGCATTGCTGGCGGAAGCAGCTCTTCCGGATGGTGATGATATTACCTCGACTGGTTGTGTGTGCAACCAGCTCGTCCGGCTGAGCAAATAGGTCGACGACCGAACTTGGCGAGAACGGTCACAAAGGTTGGGCCCTCTGGATAATGGGAAAGCGATGATTGGAGTTTTAAGACGTCTAGCAAAATATCAGCCTGCCATCGCGACATGAGCGCACTTTCGTGTTTCCCTTTGTTCGTTTTCTTAAAGGCTACATCGGCTCTATTAGTAGGTCCGACGTGCAGAACATCCAGACTACTTTTCAGCTTCGTCACCCAACAAACTGTTCCCTGTTGAACAGTCCACACACAGACGGAATTCTATGTAGATCTGGGCAGGAAAAATCGACTGGGTTTGTTTTGTTTGAGCTTCTCAATCTCCATATCGGAAGTGCGGGTTAGTTGCTGAAATGAATTTTTAATATGCGGCCTGACGTCAACCCTACTACGCTTTTTACCAACGAAGCAAACCCAAGACCGATTGACAATACTGGATTGGCTACTAACGAAACTTTCCAAGTTGCCGAATAACTCAGACTGGACTAGAGTCGGTTATAGTCCATTTGAAATATTGTTTCTGTTTACAACCGTCTTATTTACTTGGTTCTGTCAAAGAATCCGGTCGAAGTATCCTCGTTCAAAAGTCGACAGCACTTTGATTGCTTAGGTTGTGGGTGGGGTTTGTTCCACCCGAAATAATCAAGTTTCTCTCTTGCTGTTAGCCTGCCGTTGAAGTGGTTCAGATGTTGGATGGACATGGCGTGGCCTTACATGGCCAGATGCGGGTCACACACTAGTCATGTACAGGGTAGATATGAATACGATGGCCACATGTGGGGCGAGGTCGATCTACCATGGTGTCACCTTTATGATGATATATATTTCCATCAGATAGAAATTGTCATTTTTGCGCACGATCCCATCTGTATATATGTACGTCCTCACAACTTTTCGAACCGGATCCGACCATCTGACAGCTCACTTCACCTAGATGACTAGTCGTCTAGCTATCAGTTAGCTGCTAGTTACGGTTTGTTCTTCAGGGCATGATGACCCGACAGTTGACATGGCAGTGATGCAAACTTTTCAGCGTACTTCTTTGACCCGTCGGAAAGTTCAAGCCCGATGCAAATGAAACATCCACTTTGAGCGCAGAGAGAACAAAGCTAACGCTACCTCTAAGCACAAAAACTGTAATAGATTATTTCCACCATATTTTTCCGCTTCACTCGCGTAGAAGTCCAATGATGGGCCTCAAATATGATGAGAAAATGCCTACTGTGCCAACACTTACGCCCTGACCACACATCTCCCGTCACTGATAGATAGGCCTAGTTGGGTAGTGGACAGTAACAACTAAAACGATGTGAACGACCGTCAAGCGATTCGAAAATCAAACGAATCGAACCCACAATTAATATTATAACGACTAGGCCTTCCTTTCTGAGTGTTTCTACGCAAGCCATTTAGGCGCATTTCCGGTAAAGGCATTCACTAAAACCGCGAATAACTTCACGGTGTGATGAATATAGACCGGGGGGGTAGAAAGGCGCTTAATCCAGCGATATTCCACTCCCACTTTGTGTTCTCCAGCAATCAACTAATGAGGATTCACCATTGTAGCACCTTAGAAGGTCCATTGCTGATCATTTTGTTACTCATCTGACCTTATTACCCCTGGTGTTACAAATATCTACACTGGTTTTTCTGTTGAGATTCCATCGTGCAACCTATTTCACCCTATACTGAAAAGTCCAGAAGTACTGTATAGTAGTTTCATTCTTATTGGAAATCGTCATCAGTAAGCATCTCACGAATCTCTAGGGCACTTTGCACCCGCCTCCTCCGAGTTAGTAGTTTGAACACGCACTCTAAATATCGTGACCAGGCGTTGACTACCTCCTTGAGTGACACTTACTAGGACGGATGGTTCACATAATTTACTAGCTACTGTCATTTCTGAGGAAACTACTTACAGTTTCCTGATATTAGGAAAGGGCCCCCAAATCCAGCTCAGTACAAACCACTCTGCGGTGGGTTTACTGTGACCAGAAGACGTGAAACAGAAATATGAAAATTAAAAAACATCACACCAACTTCATCAGATGTGTAGAACCAGAGGAAACCCCACGCGTAACTGGAATAGGTTAGCTTGGTCTTACCACGGTGAAAGCACCGATAGGTCTGAACCTGCTCTGAATTTCAAGTTAAGAGTGTCCACATCTGCCGTCATAAGACTCCGTGAGGCCAACGGCAACCACCAGGCCACCAGAAGAAAAAAATCTTCCACCAGGCCGTTTGACGACCAACATGAACTAAGCGGTTGCAAGCCCCTGGACACGAAAGTGAAAATCTCATTTGCACACAGTTTCTAAGACGTGAACACTCTCAGGCGTTCTCTTCATCTTTCTCAGAGGTTCTTTCAATATGAAACAATAACGAACAAGCCCAGCGAAGCGGTTCCATAATTTCCCTCCTAACCTTCCATCAGATGCGGGGACGGCGCTTTGAGATCGGACCAGACGCTACTCACATGTTTCATCAGTGGTGCACACCGTTACGCAGGTATGCCAACTTTCGCCGCACTATTACGCTACGTCGTTTGGTCGAAGTGCGGTTGATCGCCTAGGTTGGTGGATGATTTCGACACCGTGTCTAGGCAGGTTCGTGGCCGTTAACAGGTCCCTATGCGTTTGCCACTCCGGGCATAAATCGGATATCAGGACCTACATGAACATATCTGGCTCCTCACAACTGTTTGTGTCACACCAATTGTGCATAGACCTTGTTATTCATTCTTGACCAGCGGGACCATTCTGAATTCATGACAAACCAATAGAAAACACTAGTTAGTTTATTATCGCCAATACACCAGGGTGACTTGTAAATCACAGCGCCTAAACAACCCAAGTGTATGAATATCCGTTAATCGGTGTGCAATTATCTTTCAAAACACCTTCTGATTTATATATTTTTCGTGACGTTTACAGAAACGTCGATGGGAACAACAATTCCATCACCGTCATGATTTTTCTTCAATCTTGAGGAGTAGCGTGACTACTACTCATCCCTGCGTGTGCGATTGCCACTCTCCTTTCCCTAGTTTAGCTAAAATACCGTTCATGTGCACAGCAAGAACTCATAAAATTGTTCATGAATTGTCCATGAATTGTAACAAATTTGTTTTGAACATTTAATTTATTCGTAGCGTTTTGTCAGGTGATTTTTCATTACGTGTCGCTGGAATTTGTCAACAAGAGAATGAACTTGCCAAAGTAAGTGAAACGCATGGTCAGGGGGAACTTCATTCATTTCTTATTGTGAAAATAAGGGGGGGTTGAAACCCTTCCAGGACAAGAAGCATAACATGAACAGAAATGAAAATTTTAGGAACATTTCGGTTCACTGCCAACCACATCCGTACTTTGCGGGAAACTTCCTGTCAATTTTCAAAAATTAGTTCCTTGTCCTCTCTTTTCTATGAGCTGGAAAAAAAACAGAGGAAGGAGTAGTTGCTCTTGCTCGCAGGAATGGCCTTTCTTTTGTATAATAAATTAACATTTTATTATTTTACACATACCAATAATGAAAGATGCAAAACCTGCAAGGTTTTGCAAGACAGTTGGCACTGATTGTGTTGAAGCTTTCGATAAGGAACTTTGAGTCACGCATGTGTTTAACGATCCCGAATTTCAAAAGGAAGGATTTACGCTGGGGTAAGCAAAATTACCCGAGAAAACTTCACTTGCTTACTTTCGTGTTGTCAACATGTGCGCAAGGCTGTCACCGAACGGCACAGTGCAGTGTCAAGGCCCGCAAACCGAGCAACGGCGAGCGGTATGTTGGCTCGTTAGTGTGGGTTGGTGTCGTCGCTTCCGAGGCCAGTCTTGTAATTCTGAAAGGCCGTACGACTACTCGGTAATCACGACAGAGCAAGTCAGAGCGGGCCCAGTGGACGGGTCGAGAATACGTACGACGCACGGGAACGTCCACACGTGCCAGTGTGCCCGTGTCGGACGGAGCCGCCTTAGCGGCAAAGTGAATGTCGGGTATGGAGGAGAGAACATGTGGAGATTAAAAGTACACGGACGGAGTAAGCAAATGGATGGGGGGAGTCATCGCGATGTCAAATTGGATTCCACAAAAATTTTACAATGCCAGTTGGAATCGATACCACTGGAAATGGGAAAACCTTTGTGATCGTGTGGCAATTTGTTGTTGTCACAATGGAGATCACTAAATGTACTTAATAGGGAGGCCATTTTGGTTTGAACCAGAGAAATTCAATCACACATCATATCAAACAACAATCCGAACTGTTTGTCACGATCGTTCAACCGGGTCTACTGACAACACCGGATAAATGAGCAACGTTTATCATTTTGGGTCAAAACACTGATTCTTTCTATCGGGTTCTTAAACTTTCTTGGGTGATCAACCCCCTGAATATTTTGTTGTAGGGACTGTTCTCTGTCAATGATTTGGTATACTCATCTGTCTAAGGACTTCGTAAGTTCATGGAATCCATGCACTGCAGAGAATAGCAGTCAGTGGCTGGGGGAGACAGAGTTGAGGAACGACGGGTAGGCAATTAATCCGGAACTCATTCCAGTAAAACTTCGAATAAGTGACATACGGTAGTTGTATATTTTCATTGAATGCCTATGCGTTTCATCCTTAGGGGCGCCAAACAGTATCAAGAACCCACTGAGTCGCTAAGTTGTGATTTTTTTCTGTGGGATTGTGGTTGAATTAGATCAGGATATTAGCGTGCTGGTTTGGTTTGTTCTGACAACGAATCTGAGGAAACGCTGCCACCTATCTTCTCGATTCTGCGTGATGGTGTGTGTGACAGACTGGCAAGTGAAACGGAATACAATGACTGCGCATACTCACACACTGAGCGCAAAGAACTTGCAAGTTTTTTGGCTTCATCCTTTGTTCCAAAGTGAACAGAATCACGTACCTGATATACGAGGTCCTAACTGCAAGCTGCCCCTCCGGGATTTTGAGGCTGTAAACAAAGTGATAATGGAAATGTTGTGGGATATAGGTAGCTCGGGTGCGCTGCCACAAAGTGATAAGGCCAGCTGGGCACGGAATAAAGGCCGAATCCCTAGTGTTCGTAACTCGGCCAGTCAGCACAGACGAAGTAGACTGTGTTGAGTAAAAAAAGCCTGAAAGAAATCTGTCAAATGCCTGAACTCAGGCTATTTGCTTGAAGAAAGGTTGTTTGCTGCCAGGTTCATTACAGAGCAGTAGCAGATCATTGAACCCGAATCCGTCATTCGTAGGGGATGGTGTTATGAAGTGAAGTTGTGTGTATCGATTTTACAGTCAGCCAGTAGGATTCAAATCAACCATTGACCCCTATGGTCAGATGTTGGACAGCGAAGCGTAGACAGTAGTCGCCGACAATAGAAAGGACCACTGAAACAAAGTTACTGCAATCCCATATTTGATTGTCTATGCAAAGCAAACGGTTTTGACCGACACTAGACACCAGTCCTTTGTTGAACGGATGGGCTGTATTAAAAAGCCAGATCACATATTGAGCCATCAGGCTTTTTTGG
>SJOL01006434.1:703235-742388 GCA_004794785.1 Opisthorchis felineus | reverse complement strand
CAATGGTTAATGGCATTGACAGAAATGGCCCAATCGCGCAGTCAGTGGCGCTCGTTCATCAAAGCTATCGCCTTCAATGCGTAGCTACCCAATTTCCGAACAAACTGAACATGCCTTCTCCTCCAAGTCTTGGTTGTACGTCCCACACTCCCGTTTTCCGGTGATTGAAACTGTAGTAGCTGGTACCAATGTGCCTGAAGTACACGGTTTATAGCTGATAAATTGAATTGAATTGTGTGTTGTTGAGACTGTTCTGTGTGGTTATGTCACCTGACGTCAACCAGTTAGCCAAAATTGTTTTCTCACTTTGGTACATGTGACCAAAGTGTTTGACCGTGAGTTCAGTCTACCTGAAGTTTTTCAAACTCCAAGCCATGACGAACCGTTTCAGTTTTGACTTCCGCACTTTTGGGCGTCATCTATGCGTTAACACATCGATTGCACACCGCATTCCGAAAAAATGAACACAGCCGTCACGATCGGCTAAGCTGATTGATGCAATAATTCGAACTTAACGATCATGAATAGTTATGAAGCCAGCGACGAAATTTCTGGGACTTTGGGCTTCAGCTGAGTTGTAAGACTGAACCCACACTGTTAGCAACAGCTCGACGTCTGAAGAGGCTACTGCAATCATACTTCAATAGTCATAAAATGTCGTATTCAATAATGTGAAAGCGGTAGACTATGCCACATTATTTATTCGACCGATGTTCGTCATGTCTGAGCATGACGGGTCAGGAAAATATTAGAAACAAGTGACAAGGGGACTCGGATTCGACAAAGATCATATGAATTAGACTTTCGTCCTTTTCTCAGAATAGTATATACAATGAACAGAAAATCCGTCTGAATTTCTCTCCAAACGACTGAGAAAGGCAATGACAACGGTTCATCACCCCAAGAGGAGACATCGTTATCGCTGAAACATTTTGATACCTCCCAATTGAAGTACTGTACTAAATTTTTACGTTGTCGAGAAGGTACAAAAACACAAACCAGTCGGTTAAAGTACATTTCGTAGACCAAGATGGTTAAGATTTAGAGAATGTGGCATTCTGGCGTGATTGCGTAGAAGAAGAAATGTGTTGGCAGATGCACAAACTCAGAACTCAAGTCAGTTCCCGTCTTGTACGTATCGGAACGGTTCTGTTTTATACATACGTCAAACCTTCCTATATATAGGAAGACACAACACACTCGCGCGCACTGGACAGGAAGTCAACCGAGTTTCACAAGTCCCCACGGATAACTACGGAACACGTGTAGCAGCTATACTGCAGACAAGACACGTCCCGCGTCCGGAACTTCACTCAGGAAATCTCAACAGTTGTCCTCAAGCGATAAGTCACTTTTTGACTTATTCCATTTCCCGCATTGTATCTATATTTATCAAGGTTCACCTAGCTATTGTATTCATCATCATTCTGGTAAAACAGACATTTGTTAGTGCTTGTCACCTTCTGTTGATCAATTTAATTACGTCGCAACTTGAGCACTAACACCACCTAGTACGGTGGCGCCATCGCCTCTTTAAGACGTGAATCGATTCTCCTTATCGATATTTTCCTGAAAGCCTTTTGGGACATGTAGCACGGTTGCAATATTTATTACTGCCACAGAGGCCAGATAACAAAATGAAGCAAAGTATAATAGTGAGTTGTTTTCCCACTTCCCATTATTTATCACTATCATCGTGTTGGAGTACCTCTCCAGCGGTCATTTTCTTTTTAGATCCTTTCGGAGTGGTGGACAGACTCTGATGACGAGCATACAGGCGCATCGAGTTAATGCACCAGCATATTTCAGTTGAAGAAAGAACCGCAGACTCGTTCCAAGACCACAGGAAAAGTCTACAGTATTCGGTTCAATTAATGGCATTTCCCAAAAATGAGTGGTCTGAGTTGCAGCAGCATTCCATGTGTATTTCCCAGTGCAGAAAAATACATTTCGGAATGCTTTGAGATGCAAACAGGATTTCTCCGGGAATTATTTGTTTTACTCAGGAACATTTCAGTTTTTACGTTTAACAGTGGATCTCTCTGAATCGGAGGTGAGCAGTTTGACTAGATGGCATGGGCAGTCCCCATTGCTGGGACCGCAGTTTTGGCACAACTACTAGGAAGATGTCGGTGTTTACGAAGTCGAAAATAGGACGGCCGTGCTTTGATTGGTTCCACTACAATTTTTTCCAACAGGAAGTCGGTCGCCTGGTTGAGATTGATAGCCGAATACTGGATTCTATGTAGTCCGTATTAGCAGCTTCATCGTACTATGCATACTCGCGAGCTCAGCCGTAGATGTGTTGTTCCAAGGCGATAAAATATCCATGCGTTCATTTGGAGAGCTAATTGACCAGCCAGCACTTTAACCGCAACCAGAATGCCTGAAGCATCCCATTGCTAACGGTGAATACTGCCGATAAATTGTACCTCAAGGTAGACAGCTCAAAACGGTCACTGCTAAATTGGCTGCACTTTTAGGTCCACGTCGGAAGCGGACGTTCCACAATTCGAACTACATTCTCCTGTATTAGATAAACTGTTTTAGGATGTGAGCTTAGGTCATCTGTTTCCAGTAACCTAACCGGCCCAGTTGGTTTCATATCAGACTGTAGTCAACCCTGACGGTTTGTTCTTCGATGGACTTCGGTTTTGGATCATCTTATTAACTCCGAAGGATTTCCTACTGGGAGTGCAAGTGAAATCGGCCATGAACCCAAATGTTTTCTCCGTACATTGCTCTCGTCCTTCTGCCGTACAGCAGTGGAGACAGCACGACAGCCCGATACAATTCCATCTGGACGTCTATGCTCAAGTGAAGATTCTTCCGAAAGCGCTTCTCAAGGCGACTAAATGCCGTGCTGTCTTTTGCAATTCGTTGCTTTACTTCACAACAACCAATAACATCACCAAATACGTCATTGAATTTCCATACTGCAAACACACTAGCGGGATACTTCGTATAAAAGAGTGATCGAATGCGGATGGCTGTTGAATCTTTCGTAAGCGTAATAGTCAACTTCCACGATGGCCGTGGACAGAAACTCCCTACAGTTAGCTGATGGATATACGACCAATGTGTCCAGTTATGACATGCAAAAGAGTGGTACGCACTTGAAAGTTGGCGTTTACTGCGTTGTAAATTAGCCAGAAGCAGGTGGTGGTCTACATAGAGTAGTCGGTCGAAACTGTTATGTTGAATCACCTAGAGGCTATTTCGACCCTAAGGTGAATTTTATCCAACATACGATGTCCAAGTCGCGCGTTCACATCCATGGGAGTTACAACAATACCAGGACCGCGAGTTATTCTAAGCAAGCCCTCGAGCTGATTTTAGAATTTATCTTTGATCGATTCGGGGCTGTAGCCGGTTGGGGATTTGGTAGAGAGCCTGAAGGCGAAGCTTGGTGTCTCAAAGTTATTATTATTACTATTCGTTCAGCTGTGACACCCTCCTGGTGCCTAGCTGCCATGCCACCCGAAGGAGGCACGAGGGCTGAGATACTGCAAGTTTACCCAAGCCCAGACAGAAGCAGTCGAAATGCAGAGGTTGGGTTCGAACCACGGACCTTCTGCTCATTAAATTCGCACTCTAACCACTGAGCCATCTCGAGCTCAACGGGCATTCAGCTTGTTAGATTCCGATATTCTGATAGCGTATATTCATTCCAGAATGACGGCTGTGGCTAGTTTGCTGAGGCCGACACCCACACCAGTTGAAGGGGCTTCCACATCTCCGGATTAACGTAAGTAGAAGACCAAATTGTGCTTAAATGGTAAAGAACACAGCTATTGAAGTTGGCTGGAGCCACACAAATGAGTCTCCGACAAGCAGCAGATTTGAACATCTAGTCCTTCCATAGTACGGCCTAAGACTGCCTGTTGTCCAATCTGCCTGAATATACGAAAGCTGTAGGTCAGTTTGAAATCATCACATCGGGGAAAGAAATGGGTGCATTCATCCTATCTACCTTCTCGTATCTCTACACAGAATGTGTATAACTTGCTTCATTGAATTGGACGCAGAAGGTATTCGAGAGGATTTAGCATTGTCATCCGAACAGTTCACGGAAGCAGTGCTAGTGTACGATTTTCACTTAATTGTAATATTATGGTTTGTTTATGGACAGGGCACTGCCTGTTTTCCAGGCCCGAGTGGGAGGTTTGCTTAGGAGCAACCCTTTGTAGTCCTTGGATGAGGGGCCAACCCGCAAGATAGTGGAGCAAAACATGAGGTCTGCAACCTACTGGCAGCTGGTGGGCATACGGTCTTTAGATGACATAAAGTCATCATCAACTTGAAAAATTTTGACGTTTCGGAATTACAGGAATTGCTAACTGGGGACCCGCTTGGTGGTAAAAACGCTAATCAGATGGCTGAAGATTCTAGTCAAAGGTTTTGCGGCAGATGACAACTGACGCACAGTAATAAGGATGGGGTACTACATTGGAAAGTTATACTGATAATAGAATTGAAGTGTAATCACGCCCATATGTCGGGGAGGAAATCTTTGTGGTTTAATCACTTTATGCTATTCACGGCCACATATGCCAATGTCGTTTACAGAACAATAAAACATTGACAAAAAATCCTGTTAACCGTACTATCACCTGTCCTTCTATAGGACAGGGAGTAGTGTTAAAGCTTTAACATTTTGTGACGCACATACAGCACACGTCGTAAGCCATTCGGAAGGACGAGCTGCCATTCTTCAGGCAACTCTTTAAGTGTTCGTACACACAAATCAATTCTTTGAAGCGTTTGCTGAGTTCACTGAATGATTAAGTATGGTGTGGCTCTTAGTTTTACCAGCTGTTAACTTTATCAGACAACCGTCTAACTAGTCAGAGAGTGTCTCCTGCTAGTCAACGGTCATCGTGGAGTAAATAATAACCACCAAACAATCCTGAAAAGCTCTTTCGGGCTCTGACGATGCCTCTACCCTAAGTACTGAAACTTCCAAAAGAGGCAAACTAGTTGCAATTTCTTGGGTTCCCCACGAACTAAAGACAACCCAAGAGAGAAGTGAATGAAGTGGTTCTGAAGGATGCTTTGTTGGAATGAACTGCTGCATTTACCACAAGAAATAAACAAGAACATAGTCTTACGCCTAACTTCTTCTGTTGGGCTTCACCAGAAGAGACCATTCCTTCCGGTCTCTTCAGTAGTCGCTCCAGGGCGACATTAGCCACTGACGAACATCCAAATTTGCTCGAACTAGAAGAAAAATTCTTTGTATAACATACCATCAAATGGATTAGGCCTCTTTCGGGCAACGGGTACATCCAAGGATTAACCAACCGTTGTTGCCATTCTGGATCGTTGATAGAAGAAATGAGATCGACATCCGAATCTTCTCTGACGTATTAGGTAAGCAGCTGAGTTTGATGTGAACAGCTTTTAGCTGCACTTAAAAACAGATGGTCCGAAATTCTATTTCGGTTTACGATAGGGAGGTGAGTTCTGCTTTCCATAGGCTGTAGGACTTTGACTGTTCTTCAGCCTGCTTTCAAATTTAGAATGCCGCTTGGAAGGGTTGTAAAAAACATCATCTAAAGCACCAGGCAGCGCTCCAGTCGAGTTTTGTGAAAGTGTATTTGTGTCGGATGGCGCAGTTCCGAGACCGAAGCATGTTGAGTGAGTGTTGGGACCAAGCGTCGTTGACACGGAGGCTGCACGATTGGCTCCGGAGCTCAAAGCCGCTAGGAAAATGGAAAATTTTTCTATAAAAGGATGGTCCCATATTTTAATGAAGTTCAGAAAAGCGTTTACTACTTTTCGATTTTACAACAGCCAAAATGATTTCGAACATAGACGTGCCGTACATCGCCCAAACAGATTAAAGGTTTACTCAATTTTTTTTTTGCGACAAACCGATGAATTTGTAAGGTGAGCTGATAAGGGCGTAAATCAAAAGATGCACGAAATAGTTATGTGGCCATTTTACCTAAAATCGATCTTGATTGTTAATTTTATATATGTGAGCATGGATTCTAAAAATCCCGCAACCACCTACAACTATTCAAGAATTGCCCAGCACGTTTCAGGCGTCCGTAGCGCTACCTGTTTGGGAAGTCCTGAGAGGCTGGCCAATCGATCAATACATCCTGGACAGTTACTGGGTCGTGGTCCGAGCTGTTGGGCAAACCAGTTACATCGGTCAGGCGTGCACATGTTCGCCCCTTCAGAAGTGAAAATTTAGATGCGTGCAGCGTACGCTGGTGGAGTACTGGTAATGTCTGGCATGTCAGGTGTTTAAAGGATATGACCAAAGATATGCACTAGTGATGAGCTCTGATAAGAGCAAAACTCGAGTCCATTGCTTCCCAACTTCGGTGTGAACTCACCAGAAAAGTTGTATCAGGACAGAAGGACGACGTTCAAAACAAGCTTGATGTGAGCATGAATTCTATATAAGACCACTTCAGTTCTCGTCTGTTTAGACCAAATTTTATTGGGACTGTTGTACTACACAAGTCCGTTGTACCTCGAAGTGAAATACACCTGTTTTACATATTGTTCAGAATGTGTATAGTTAGAGTTTGTCCCAGTGTTACACTTGGTCGTTATAGGCTATCGATGGAGGTTCATATATAAATCGATATAAAAATATAAGAGTTCGGTGCGTAAGCGGCAGAGAAGTACATGCTAAACCTGTTTATATTATGGTGGAAACAACAGATTTGGTGGACTGCATATTCGGTTTCATTACGAGCAACTAACTCAGTTCAATCGTGGCAAGAAAACTGCGCGAAGAGGTATCAACTAGATACCACTTTACTCTTGTGTTTATAAGTCACGTTAACAGAATTACTGAATAACGGGACATTAACTCCAAATCATTCTTACCACTAAAATAAGCTTAACTCACTTCAGTCCAGGCAATCTAACATCAGAATTTATCGACCGGAGACTGAATATGATATTCCCAAGATAGAAATTACCTTCACATTATGCGAAATTCTGTATGACACTCTTTATCAGCAAGTTACACCTTATTTGCTGTCAATCTATTTAAACTGGGCAACTAATAACTGACCGCCGTTCAAAAATTCAAGAACGGTAAATCAGATAGATTTCGGTGGCTCTATGATTATTTCACATATTTCTTGTCTCAACCTATACAGAAAGTTTTGAGGTGATTGTAACTTGTATTTAGGTTCTGTGATTCTGTTCAATCTCAAAGATATGCGCCTTTCAAGGGGTTCACTTATCAATACAACTATCCAGAAAGTTTCTATTGTTTGAGGTGGATTGTTGCTGAACCCCATCACGTGAATGGATTGTTAGTTTTTCAAAGGATGCGTTAATTTTCGGTCATCGGTCATCAACACTTTTCTATTCAAAGCATATTACCCTGAGCTATCAAAATCTGACCATTCCACCATCTCTGCAGGAGCAGTGTAGCATCAGACCGAGCATCCAGTCCAAATTCTGCTCACCTGCGTCAATCAGTAGCTGATTGGCTCGACGATTAGCAAAATAATTCGGTTGCGATTGGGTTCTACTCGCCAATTTGGCATAATAGCGGGCTTCTTCCTCGTTTTCTTTCTCCATATCCCTTACAACGCCGGCTACCCTTAATGAATTTAAGGGACCGAGTCCTTCCGGTAAGTCCGCAGTTGCACGTAGTGAATCTGTCACAGCAAGCGGAAAGTGCGTTCGCTCAACAGTCATTTGAGGAAGGACCCATTCATTCTTTTCTTCGTCAAACCTAAAATATAGTGGAAAGGGGAAGTAGTTGTCGCGAATGATATTCCTCCCATTTGTGACATTTTCCTCACTAAGTATCGTCAAATGACGCTGAGGTTTGTGAGTACACAATAGTTCTCGCAAAAGACGGAGGCGAGTCGCACTACCTACCTGACAACAAATTTTCCCCGACACCCAAAGCAACTATTAATTTCACTGAGTATTTACTTTTGGCTATCTCAGACTGTTTCTACTGAATGTCAGACTATGGGGTTAACCATCACATAAACTGGTTTTGAGATAGTTGATTGTCTAAGGCACGAACTTACCGACCGAAAGGTCCACGATTCGAACCCAGCTCTTGCATCTCAACTGCTCCTATCTAGGCTTGGGCAACCTAGTAGTGTCTCACGCCTTCGAGTGGTGTGGCAGCTAGGCACCGAGAGGGTATTGCAGCTAAACGATTATTTTTATTGCTCTTTCTAATGGGGCGGTTTTCACGAATGTTCAGAGTTTCGATTTGAGTTTACAAGTACAAGTTTACTGGAAGATTGACTCCACAGAATGTTTCCCTCAAGAACCTGAGCCCAAGCCCCGTGGCAGTCACATAATCACACTACTTTTAGCGGAGTAATTTCAGTATTTATATCGAAGAGATGACCAAATCATGTAGCAAGTTTAAGAAGGCAAATGGACATCTTCGGTGAAAAATCCAGTATCCAGTGTGGCGCACGATGCGATCTATTAAGCAAATTTGGAAATATTACTGAGGAGAAATCTGAAGTTAGTTCGGTCTGGTAGTAACGTACCATAGACCTGAATCATACACAGTCGGCTTGAGTGGCATGGCAACAGATGGGGATTCCTTCGATAGGTGGGCGGATGCGAAGTCAATTGGACGTCTTACTTTCGACGTAACATCTTGTAAGTAGGGCAAAAAATCTATTAAACGTAGCTCACATGTTGACCCCTTTCAGCTGTTATTTTAAGATATTTGGAGCATCGGAAATAGCGTGAATATATAACCATTTCCATTGTCCAAAACTACCCCCGAACAACGGCCCAGACGAACAGTCAACAGGTTGAAAACGCTACTGGCGCTTACTTTGCGATACGCTTTATCTTGTCTACGTTATAATAATTGCTATCTCGTCTAATGCATGGCTGTATGCGATCAATGATAGCTTGTAGCAGGTCCATTTGACGTTGTTGCCGCCTGATGGTATCGAGGTAGTCACTGCGGTCTTGTTCGAATTCTGACTGGATGTCGCTCAGTTCCATTCGTAGGGACATATTCTATTAGAGTGATACAGGAGGAAAACAGAAAAATGTGTTTACAGAACAGAATGGACTATTATTAGATTGAACGAAGGAATCTATTTCATTGATGAACTGACACATCCAAAACTGACTGTCATGACGACAGGGGTTTTACAGCAAATGGTGCAAACTGCTGCTATGGATATAGGAACATGCAGGAAAGACAGACCGAAACATCACATGACCTTCGCTGCATACCGTGTGCAAATACGGCGTCTAAAACGATCCAGTTGTAATGCATTTTTGTAGTTTACCAACACAGCCTACTTAAACAGTCCGAGGACTTGCGGTTCGTAAAGACAGACACCATATACGTTATATAATGCGCTGCATAGGTTTCCGCCGTCACCGATGGCTCCCCCCTGTATCGATCTATTATATTTGGTTACAGATGAGGGCCTGGAACAATGGTTTGTGGTTAATCCGGAACGGTTTGAACATTCCACCCACTAGGCTTAGTGGAAATCTGCAACGAAGGCTTATGTCTTGAGCATATTTTAGTTTAACATCAAGGTGTGTATTGATGATAAACTACATTTCTAACACTTTCTGCTCACTTCGGAGCCACTGAGTGTTCGATTTTCGGACGATCTATGGACGTTGTACAACAAAGTATTTCAACCAGGATGCTTCATACAGTGGGTAAACGGCTTGCAACATAGGCGTTCTGAAGGTAGGAATGCTAATGCACCTGATCACTGCTGGTTGTTAAATCGGGAGTTCCTGGTGTGTTGGTGCGCTTCTCATCTGACTGCCATGTGCGCAACCAAGTGAGGTTTGGAAAGGAACAGGACAGACGAATGAATGCTAGTCTTTGAGGCCCACAGACAACATTACATACCATTTGGTAGTGGTGTTAATTCAGCCGACTTTTTTGTCCATGATTAACGTATTCAACACATCTTTTCTGAGCTACGTGGCGGTCCTCACTTCAATATTCGGTTTCGAACGCTGTTGTGGTGCCCCGACAGTGTCCTATCGTATGCTCTGAAGCTGTTCCACACACAAGCCCAGTTAAATGGATTCCATATTGTAACGCAAATTAACTCCTAGCCTCTACTTATGTGCTCATTTCTATATGACCACCCACCGGACAAAGAATTAATCATATGATAGAGCAAGCAGGGCCTAAATTGTTTGGTCACCGACTCACTTGTTTGGGTGTCAGCTGGAACCGGAGTGAGGCATTCAGGTTGATACGGTTTGATCAAGCCGATTACCTGTAACTGACCTATGTGGACTGCATAAGCCGTGTGCACGAAGAGAGCAATCAGGAAAAGCTTCACACACACAACCACAGAAACGCGCTGAACTGGACTGTTGGAGCAATTGACTAAATGCGCCTCAAGTTGTAAAAGGCATGTGTAACTTCAGTAACATCGTTAACAGCAGTATGTTACTTCATCTGCTGAGTAGTCTCAATCACAGGAAAGCTACACATTGGTAAAACTATGTGGGCCATACATCATTACTTCTAGTTTGGTTGACTCGGCAGTCCTCATCCAAAGTCTAAGTGGGAAAGAACTCTTTTTCATGTATCGAACCTCAGGACTGATGGAAGGCGTGACTTCCGTGGGCAGTAAGTGGTTTATTGTACCCTTTCTGGAAACAGTGTTCAAAGAGTTGCATGTTACTAGTAGTGCCAAGGTTCGAATCTGATGCTGGCTTTGGGACAAGACAACAATATGTCCTGTATCAAAAGACACCTCCGTTTCTTTCGAAACACGGAAAAATCAGTACTTACAGGTGGTGTTATATCAAGACTGATCTTTTTCATCCATAAAAAATGGACTGCGTTAAATTCGCGACTTCAGGATTCTAACCTGAACTTTTAGGATCAGGGTTTTAGAATCGGTGATCATGAAAAAGCGATTGCTACCGTTCGGACGTTACTCGTTGTGGTTTCGAAGGCTGTGGGGTCACATTAGGTCTAAGAATTTTGTATAGATAAGTTCTCAGCAGCACGTGTACCGGACGGTTTAGGTGAATTATGCAAATAGCAGAGATATCAAAATAGTCCTGTTTATTTCCTCCATTCAAACCGATGGTTAGCCTGCAGTTGATGATTACTAATTCGCAATCTCTTTCAAAAAAGTTGTATAAGTCACCTGTGAAAAATGACAGTTTATGTAAGGCAGTCTCCAGGAATATACAAAAAGCCGAACACTTTGTGATGCTCGAAGCAAATTTCCGGAAGTAACGATGAAGTCCAGTGATCCGTTATTCACTCGGAGTTGCTTGTAGATTGTTGGGCATTATTTGTTGTACACTTAGCTCAAGATCGTCGTATCAGACGATAACGCCGTACAGTGTGCGGTACACAAAAAAGCTGATGTGGGCTAAAGTTGGCCCGTTTGGAAATCAAAATGAACAAAATTGAATACGGTCCTGGGCCACATTCGTGAAAAGTCATGATATTTTGGTCTTTAGTTGGGAAGACGGGACGTCCCGGCTGATTATGTTTGAGTATTGCAATCCTTTATCTACCGTTATTGTATGGTTTGGTGACCTACACAATGCTTTACTCTGGCCTCCGTAGAGCTGACACAGCGTGTCTAGAGGCTCGATTTTTCGCCAACAGCAGGAAGCGCCTCAGCCAGCAAAGTTGGTGTTCAGCAGTGTGAATTCCTGTCATTCCACGAGACATGTCATCGCATTTCTTCGGTACCCACAAAATGCTGCCTCCAAAAGCGTAATTCACTCCATACAGAACGACAAACAAACTATTCCATATCATCAACCAAAGAGAACGGTTTCCACGCCTCGCATATCAGCGCTGCTCTAGCTGACACAGTACACAATTACGCTTTTCAAAACAACACTGGTATAGGCCATCTCTCTCTGTCACCCCTAGAAATGCTGTCCTCGTCTTTACTGTACTTGCTGCCACCCCAACAACAACGTGCCTATCCAGAGACACATGTTTCAAGATACATAGCCATTTAACCAATTCAATTGGCTCAATTTCGATGGCCAAAGCGGGAATCAAGCCATGACGACTGCCAACACACTAAATATATGCCCATCGCCAATCGAATATTGCAGAGATAGTTGGCGTCGCTTCGTACAAAAAGCCATAGGCTTCCGATTGCCGTAATATTTTAACAACATGCGCGTTGGTTACCATGTAAAGCCGAACAAGAGCAAGAGTAATCGAGCGGCGTGCAGCTATCCGCAATACGGTCAATCACAGTTAATTAATCCACTGGTTTCTGACAAGCTTAATTCCGCTGGCCTTCGTTATCTGAACTCAGCTGCTGCGTCGTAGCAAATCAACGATAGTCACATCAATAAGTTAAATTGCCACCTGATGTATTTCAAGTGGCAGGCCAGCACAAGGTAAAAAAACATGAAAAAGTCCAAAATTGGTCTAAAGTTGATCACGAATTCCTAGAAACACTTGAATGTTGGGAATACTGGCAACAAGAGGCGAAACAGCTCATAACCAATCTGTGAGATTTAAGGCTAGAGATATCCGAATATTTGTATATCGAATTTGGCCGCAGGAAAATTCTAAATCCTGGCTTATCTCTAACCGCGCACAGAGGGCACAAGCTAAACAATCCTTCAAAAACCTTCCTTCCTATAGGGATGGATGATTTTGGTCCTTTTCAAGGATTCATGGTATAAAATCACTTGCCATGTCCGGTTTCCAGCTGAACCTTCAATTAGACACTGTAATGCGTAGATCCAGAGTGTCGGTACTTTACAAAATGGAAACACCTCCGGTCATTTTGTTCCTATTAGGAGACGTCTATGGTTGAAATGTTTGAAGTAAAATTTTTGACGTCCGCCAATTGGTTGACACGCTTAATCTCACTTTGCATTGCACCACTGAGTGAGATATGACAAGCGTTGTAATATGATCATTAGTTTTTCTTATCAGGGTGTCCGATTTAATCGGTGGGGTAACGCATAAGGCAGACAGTGTAGAAGCAAACGAGTGAAAGCTCATGAATATTTTGTGTTGTGGAAAATACTCCGGTCTACTGGCAAGTGCGTTACACCGTACCGTTTGTTTAGTGTGTCAGGTGATCCACCATTCTTTAAAACACTCCGGGAGGTCTATCCCAGCTTCCAAGATTGAACACCTGAATTCTATGTAATGAAACTTAGCGCTGCCGGAAGCGTTCATCATTATGTAGTACAGCGGCAGTCCAAGGCAACCAGAAAAGTGTCGTCCGTCATTTCAACTTTGGCAAAAATGATCGGAAAAAGTAACTACCGAGTCTAAAGATAGTGAATTTACCTTCTGTTTTTCACGCTGAAGTAGTTTATTCTTGTGACACAGCTCTTCTTGAATTGTTTCATATATCCCAACCATTATACCTTCATCCTCCAGTGCTGCATTGGCTTGCTCAAGGCGTCGCCTTCGTTCTTCCGCATACTTTTGCCTACGCGAATGCCGGGCTCTTATTTCAGGGTTACTGGCTTCTTCTCCACCGACCATACCTGCCTCTATTAGGGAAAGTCTGAAAACAAGCGAGAGGTTCACATGAACTGATTCACCTCTACATTGATTCCTGTCACTATGGGACGAGTGACCTTCAAAAGATTTTATAGAAGGAATAATTGTTTCTCACGCGTCTGGAAAAATCAAACCGGACTAAATGTAGATAGCACAGCATTCTTATCATGTCACACTCTGCTCTCCTTGAGTACATGCATGTGTGCATTCGAGTGCCTGAATAGTGGTTTGCTACGCCACCTGTGCTGCCTGCAAGATATATATATATATATATATATATATATATACTCTAACGGGTGGCAAACGACCCTAACTGGGAAGAACTCCAAGATGATAGAGAACAACTTCGAATTACAACCAGCCGTAGACGGAGATGGTGCAGGGAAGCAAATATTCGACCTCGAACAGTTGATACAGCGACTTCAAGTGAGTGTTTTCTTCGATTTTTGCTTTTGCTATATATATCTGCCTCACTCCAGTAAAGATTAAGTTTGGTTAGTAAAAATTGAGCCTAGCTTGTGTCGATTACAAGGACGTGAGTGTGCTCACGTCCGGTGGAATAACTTACAAGCAGTTTCGAGCATATTTCGATATTCAGGTGGCATTGTAGGCCCAGAAGAATGCGTGCTCGTTGAGCCACAAGCCGCCGCATGCAGACATGCAGCGATGAGGCTGCATCAGCACCACATCACAAGGCGGAAACACATGTAGTTTCTCGAAACGTCCGAGCAAGAGCGCCAAAAGTGCCAGAGTTTAATCGGGGACAGGCTTTGACTAGAACTTGGGTTTGAATGGCGTTCTGCTTAAGGTTTGTGCAACAGCAGTTTTTCCGAGGATGCATTGTGATGATCTCCGTGGGTGGTTTGATGTCTATAAGAAGGTGGTCTATGGTTTGAGGATTCCGTAAATAGTCACAATATTATTGCACTACCTTAGGTGTACCACAAACTAAAGTCTGGGTGTGTGTAGCGCAGTTTGATGCCTTTTATAGAAATATTGCCCCCTTCCACTCAAGTTCAGAGAGACTGTCGCCCACGGTTAATTTTACATGAGGCATTTTGTAAGACGTTTTCTGAACCGTTTCCGTCTTCTTGTGTATCCTCTAATTTTTCTCGAGGCAAATATTCTAAGAGGGGTATTTGTGAAAACTCGTCCACCACTAGGAGAAATCTTGGGGGTATAAATCGCGTACTATGTTCTGTACTTGTTAAGGACCATCATGTAACTCACCGCTCCAACAGTTCATCACGCGTGAGTGATTCAAGGGCCAACTTTGTGGTGGACTGTGCTAGTGTCCTAGTTGTCAGTTTACCATCCACGGAACGTATGATTGCGTTGCGTGAGGCTGTTGACTTTGGGGCGGTAATCAGCAGACCTTTATGTTTCATAGTGAATTTATCATCCACATCCTGACTTTGAAGGATGCCTTCTTGGTCAATGACAAGCACGGAGCTGCATGCTAAGGAATCTGGAAAGGATAGTATAGACTAAGAGCGATTGAGAACCGAAACTCCGAGCCTGAAGTAGAAACAGTAACCAGAAATACAGTGCCTAATCCAAGATGTGTTACAAAGACACTTCTGCATTTTTACCCATGAGAACCGCTAACGAGTCAAGACAGATACCCACAGAAGACAAAAGTTCATGAACACATGAACAGGAACTAAAATAAGCAACGACCAAACTGAAACACAGTCTACCAACCTGATGTACCGACAAATGCATATTGTTCATTGGCGACAGCAGAGGCCGTGCCTGTTGTGCTGACACCAACAGACTCAGTTTTTCGTGCGTGATGGCGAAGAATTCGTGCTAATGGATAACAATACAATAGTGAAGCTTTTGGGATTTGACCACCGCTGTACGAGTAAATGCCGAGATTTATCACCGGCTTGAATTAGATACACCTCGATAGACGACGTGAACTGACTTGATCTGAATGGGTCGATTAGCAGCTGGTCCAGATGGCTAGTTGCAGAACACCGGCTAAAACTGCTACTCCATTTTATCATCCTTCATGTGAACTTCGAAAGCATTCAGTAGTTTGAAAGCTCATCCCACCAATGTGTTAGCCATTTATGCTCGTTAAATTTTTATACATATTTTTAACTTCATGTTTCAAGCCAGCGTAAAATTTCCCAGTATTGCGGAGACAGAGTTAAACCCATATATCTCGATTCGTGCAAACACGGTATGCTATATTCCCATCAAGAAAGAGCTACGAGCTTTTCCTGCTGAGATAATCCTTGTTGTGGGGAAGTTGTTCGTATTGAATGCTGTGGTCCGTAAGATTTGTTTGTCATTTAGAAGGAGAAACGCGCCTTGCACAACTGCTTTGAAAACTACTAGATTTCAAAATAATACTTATTCAGATATTTCTGCCTAAGGCTGTTTGTCAAGAATTCACACGAACATGAGAAGCCACATTTCGGAACATAACGTATAACATAACACACTGTACAGTCCGGCGTATCATGAGGAACCTTTCACAATGGTTGAAAGGAATTTCGCCTAATGAAGTTGTTCGACGTTTTTTATTGATGTGGGAATAAAGCTATGAACGGGTGATTAAGAAAACAACTCATGGGACCATGAGGTTATAAAATGTTGATAGATGAGAAGCCTTGTAAGGTGTTCGAATGTTGCTTGTCTTGGACGTGTTCAGGCATTGAGCGGAAATGCTTACGGAATAGGATGTATAGGCCCCACAATGAATTCTTTACTCAGGCATATCTTTCACTGTTTCCAATTCTGCACAGCCAGCACCTTTTTATCCTTGAACAACGAAAGAGGATGAACCCTTTATGGCTGAAACCGTTTACAGTAACCGAGTAACTGACGACCATTTTGTTTCTTCCAGTATCTTGGGTTTGCGCAAGGAGGTTCGTTAATCCAGCACCCTCGGTACATCATCCATCCACCGTGAATGTCTGAGATCAAATATCCCAGCATGAGATTATCTGAGCTAATAAATGTGAGTAACAAGAAGTAGATACTTGGCCGTGGAGATGGTAATAATCCGGATATGGTGACGTGTTTTTCAAAAGTAAAACACTACTTCAAAATGATACCAACATGTTTCCGGCAATAATCGTTTTGCGCCAAAACACATTGGGTTAGCCTTCGTGTTTCATGCCGAAACTCGCCCACTGACTCAATCAGGAGTAAGGCGTACTACTCGCTTTACTGCGACTGATTCCTGTGAAACGGTGAGTCAACTGTATGAATGCCAGGAGTGCTGTAGCTTCTCAAATGAATGGACTTATGTAGTACTCCCAGGTGGTTGTTAGCTAGTGATCCACGTCGATTTATGTGAATGATGCTCTGACTGAAAACTCCCACGGATAGTGTACTACTATCCACTAGAGTTACATCGTAAAATAGGTCAAGGTATGAAAATTCACACTTTGCTTACTTTGCACTATCTATGTGCTTTAAAAATGACACCATCAAGGACAAAACTGAAGAGTGACGCGGGGATTGGTTATTGCCGACACATTCGAGACGTGAATTGAAATGCGGAAGGCTGGTGACCGTTTGCCATAATTTTCAACTACGTTAGGTTTTGAATGGCTTTATAGATGTCACGCGCATGTCATATGCCTCAGTTCTACACAGACGTTCCAAGTAAGTCAGAGCCAACCGCTACGTAGATGCCTGAAATGTTAGCGATTTTCGGCCCTTAGTAAGTATGTTGATATTTTAGATCCTGGCGCAGGGTTGAGACTTCTTGGACACAGACAGTCTGTTTTCCTTAGATTTGTTTTCTACGCCAGAAGAGGACCGAAAAAAAACAATCAAACGAACGTTTTTTTAGGGTGGAGGGGGGGGGCAGTGGAGAACTACCCTGCAGTGTTTAGCGTAAGGGTGCTACTTCAAAATATCGTTCACTCATAGTTCAAAGGAGGAATTTCATTTTGAGCAAGTGCATGATGCAAACCTTTAAAATACGTGTATGAATCATGTAAAGGTTGATTTGCTATCTTGAATAATCGGTAACTGTACGACGTAAACATCCGCAATTGGCCACGGTTTATCAGCTGGGCACTTACAGTCCTCCAACAGCAAGTCATTTTCATGTTCTCCAGGATGACCGAATTTCGAGTCATGAAATGCCCGCAGTCGTTGGATTTCTTCGAGCAGTTTTGCTTTGTCAGCAGCCTCAGCATTGTACTGAGCTTCCTTCTCACGTAATTTAGTCTCATATTCCTGAAACCACAAAATCAAATACGGTTAACGCATGCTGATCATATGTAATGTCAAAGACTATGTTCTCTTGGGCTGCGTACATTAAAAAGTGGGAAACTACACATCTAATGATTAGCATCAGGGACGGATTCTGATTGATCAACAGGACCCGAAAAGTCTGTTACCTGGAAGATTTATAGCCCTTTTGTGCCTCGACAAAAGGATGTGCATCGTGCTGTGTCGCGTATGTTCCACGTCCACTTTATGAAGGCAACGCAAATGTTACAAAAACAAAGAATTGCTGTTCTGTTATTTGAAAAAAATTTGGAATCAGCACTAGCGATTCCGGACCTCACTCCGAGTTTCACTCTGCCAAGAAGCCAATTGACATCGAAAGAGATTCCACTGTGTCTTAGTAATACGAATCAGTATTTGGCTTCCAACCGATAAAAGCTATGGTGAGCATATGAAGTCGAAAACAAGGTAGCATTTGAAAAACAAGCACTGGGTATCACAGTCTTAATGCTGGTATTCGATCACACGAACCATACCATCAAAACAACACGATAATTAAAGTCAAGGTGATGGCATCAAAAAGCAGTAACGTGATTAAATACCACTTTGACGAGGTCGATGACTGGAGTCTGAGAAGCAATGCCGTTCCAGGATTTCACTAGGTTCAGCGATTTTTCTGTGTAAACTTGACCTGTTTGGGTTTAACTGAATGAAAAAGTATCATAGCCAAAACGGTGGACAAATGAAGGAGAAGATTTCTGACCTGCCTCAGTCTTTCTCTTTCCTCAGCATTGACGAAACTGTCCGATGAGTTGCCAGAGATCATGTCGGATGTCTGGACAGTCGATGGCCGTTCTTCAAGCAACTGCCGCAGGCGAGCAATTTCATCTTGATACTGCTTAAGAAGTGCGTCTTTGGGGTCTTCATTTATTTTCGGTTTGTTCTGGATATTCTTGGCCCTGTTTGCATATCGCAATGTACTAAGTGTCTCGTCGTAATTGTTATCCGCAGGAGATAAGCATGCAATCATCAATGTTTTCGTGTTGCCCCCAAGTGAATCCTGCGGTGAGAAAGTGGTTTGAGGCCATGTTAACTAATAGGTGGGGAGTGGGGTGAACCCATATAGATGATAAAGTGCTGCACGATTAAAGGGACATCACAATTGAGTTAGCAAATGGAGGTGGAACATACAAGCGATAACAGCCTGACTAAATAAAAGTTTTTCCACCTAAACTGTTTAGAGGGCCTATGCGCTTGAAATGAAGCCCAAAGGTTTTTAGAACTAAGTTCACCTCTTCTATCTTGTAGCTCTTGATGTGCAACAGTATACTTTTTAATCTACACACAGTCGTTACGTGACCTGACGAACAGCTAAATCCTTGCATTGAAGGGACATCACTGAAATCTCATGGTGATTTGTGAGTCCCGTTCCAAGCGCGACTCATGCACCATAACTGGTCACAACCAGGATTTTCGTTTCATTCGCTTCTTGAATCATCTGGCAACTGATCAAAATTGATATGCTGATTACTGTGTAGACTGACGGTCATGTTTCACATGCTAAAAACCTTAGTAAATGGTTATCCAAATTGAGTTGCTTGCATAAGTGACATACTGCACGGTAAATTCCGTATGCAACGAATCCTTGGTGACTCCAGTTCAAGTGTAAACAGCATTCGTTGAAACAACCCATAAAGAACTTTAATGTCCAAACAGCTTAAAAGCCTGCTAACCTGTCTACATTGCGCCAATAACGACTGTTACTTCGTAGACTACTTGAACAGTTGGTTTTCCCGTCATAGTTCACCACTAATCCTCAAAGCTAGCATTCCAGTAGGAGAGAATGATGAGTCCTGGACGAATATTCTTGGTCTGCTGGTCTGGAAACAAAAAAATATTACTAAAGGATCGTTATTGGTCTCTACATCGTTCGAACCATAAGGCCAAGTAACTTACCCCCTTATAACTAATCAAGTTTATTATCTCAACAGATGGCTGATCACTACGAGCCACCTGTGAGAGCTGTGAGTTACGTACGTTAAAAATTTGGAAGGAGTCTTTAAGAAACACAGGAAGGTCGGTGAAGCGGCATTCATATAAGCATTTATATAGGCAGGTAACCTTCGCACAGCGCTAGCACACCTTCACTTCGATAGAAAAAAAGTACGAAATTTGATGCAAAACACTATAATATTACCTGCAGCAAACGAGTAAGCTTGCTATCACGATAGGGAATGTGCTTCACTTTTGCATCGACCAGTGCGGAAATAACGTTGCCCAAAGCAGACAGACTCAGGTTTATTTTTGTCGCTTCTCTGAGACGATCACCAGCAGCACCCGTTTTCGCTTGCCTTTCCGATCCAGCCAAATCGACCAGGTTCAGTTTTCCAGCCTTGATCTTCTCCGCGGTGAGTTGCGGATCACGATCGATCATTTCCAGATGTATGGTGAAAATGGAATGAGATCGGCTACTCTCGGCGTTCATCAGAGTCGCACCTGTCGAGCGATTCTTCCATCCAGTCCCCATTATCACCTGTTGTATAAACAAGTATCGTTACAGCGTTTTCTATTACTCTCAAAGAGCCACTTGATGAGAAATCAGTATCCATAAAACCAAAACCTCCTGACACAATTAGAAGATAGACGAAACTGAACATCGCGCTGTGAGGTGCAGGGTTATCGGCTACCAGGAGTGACCTTTGTCAGAGTTTCTACAGCCGTGTTGTAACTGAGGTTGTAAATGGTCACTAACACCCCAGTGTTTCTAACACAAAACGCAAGGCAGTCAGTTAGGGCAAGGTGGGCTTTAGTTTTCGAGTCTTATTGATCCAGATCCCGTTATAAATTGGTGGAAACCTGAACTTCATTTAGTGTATTGTATCTGACCAATTTCTATCGCTAGTATAGCATATTGTAAAACAAATCATTATCCGTGCTTTACTACCTGACATCCTTATGTCGCACTGGTTATGAGTTGCCCGTTTTTTGGAATATCTACGAGGACTATGGAAGATCATGAAAATTCAGGTAACTGCCCCAGTTCCAAATCGATAGACCGTTTAAAAACTTACCTGACATTCGTCAACACTGTTCACTTTGTGCACGGACAGGCCGGCAACATAAACTCCTTTCTCCGGGTGTTCCTTCAGATCCAGCTTTGCCTTCACGTCACGAGCCAACAAGTCTCTAATTTCCTCGTTGTATATTTCCAAAAATGACGCATAAACCAAAAATTTCGTGTTTTGGCTGACAGAAATAGTTTCAAATACGTGGTCAAAGGCACTGAAATTCGAGAAAAATTGGCAACATTTAGTCTAAAGCAATGAAAATGGAACGCTTTGACACCAGATATGAAGGTCAATGAGGTTTATTGTTGGTTGAACGGATTTGCCAGCACATCACGCTCAGTTACCTTCCACAGACGCACGCATACACTTATACGTATACGCGGCATTCCCCCTTATAAGAGAACCCCGGAAAAAAACACTTCCTGAAATAAAAATTCCCGCTTGAAGCAACGGAACATGGTGTCAAAATTATTCATTCATATTGCCAGCTTTCTGGCCACTAAGTGTTAGGAACTGAACGGGTATGATCAACGATTATACGCGACGTGAGAACGGGAGCACAAATCCCTAGCTATGACGCGAGCTCAACCACCCCCAGTGCAGAAAGAAGAAGACAGGACGTTCTGAGGGGGCTTTTACTGCCTCAACCAAAGGCAAGGTACAGCTGGAGCAACGTCGAATATATATATTTTGGACGATTTTGGAGAACGAAAATGAGTCAGCACACACATAGGGCAACTAGTCGATAGGAGAGAAGCGCGGTCTTTCTGAAAAGAAGTGCAACTTGTCGGGAATACAGGGAAAATTCAAAATGAAAATTTTTGGGAGATAACTTTGGAGATAATTCAACAACCAAACGGTTTTTTGGGGACACTGATATCCCTAATGCCTCTCCTGTGCGTGCTAATGGTCAGTAGGGTTCGGGACTCCGGGGTAACTTCGATATGCAAGTATGCGTCAGCCAGGTCGAGTTTTGCTGAATAACTGCCGCCTTTCATAATAGTGAACAAGTCATCGGGCAACAGCAGTAGGTAGTAGTGTTGTACGAGAGTTGCGTTGAGGCTGTCTGGGAAATCAGCACAACTGCGACCCTTACAAACTTATCCACACTCTATGATATTGGCATTACAGGCAAATGAAACCGTGTTACGATGACTGGTGAAATTCGTTTTGATATTGGACTGGGCTTTAACAGATGCAGAATTCTTGTTTGAAAAATATTATCGGTAAGAAGAGATGAAGTTTAGTGACCTAAATAATAGCTCATTACCTGGTGGTCTGGTCAGGGTAACAGTACACCATTGTAACCTTGCGATAATGAAGTTCGAATTGTCAGCCTGTTAACCAGTTTACTCAGCGGTTGAGTAAAGTGAGATGTTGCATTTGTCCTTTAGAAGTTTTACTATTGGAGTAGGTTGGGAAAAGAAAAAGAAAAATTTCGGGTTACCAATTGCTGCGGTAGTACCTCATCCAGGAACTGAGGATGAAATTGATGTCACAGATGTTGCAAAATGCATCTAAATGAGTTAACACAGACAGTCGGACAGGCATTCCGATCGGATTATGCTAAAAACTTTCAAATTAGATTTCGTTCTGTATCTGAAGCCAGCCCATTCTGAAAAGCGCACACCATACGATGTGGACTCCAAGATTAAAGGGTTGGTGGCTTCTATCCTGTCTAAGCGCGACCTGGTCACACTGCTGATCGGCCGTTTGTGGCCGAACGGTTAAGTGTTCCAACTACTAGCCGTAAGCGCGGGGGTTGGAAACTCCCTGGAGTTTCGTAAGATTCGCACTGCTGATTATTCCCAATAAGAATGAAACGACTGTGCAGTTCTTGCCTTTTCAGCATAGGTTGGTCTCGTTTACAGGAGTAAATCTTGAATGAAAATCCACAAAACTCATCACGCTACCAGCAATCCGCTGGGAACGCTTTACCCTATCAGATAAATGAAATCCATTACATCCTGAATTATCTGTAGTTTAAGAACCTCATCTTCCCCGACAAATGCCCCGTTTATTAACCCGCTTTTGTGAAGCTTTTTTTCTGTATACATGGATCACACAAAGAAATACCTGTTGTTGATAGTCCTACAACGTAGTGCGCGTCTATTTGTGAAGTTTGTGTAACAGAAACACAGCCTCAAAATACTACTTTGTTTGACATCATCGGAGTGAAGTTGGATGAAAGCGCTCAACCCCGATAACCATGAGAAGATAAACTTCACCGCAAAACAAGACGCTGTGACACCCAAAGCATATTTCTTTCACCATAACATCAACAGAAGCAACACTTACGTAGAAAGTACAATGGAATTCAACAGTTTGATGTCTGCCACCTCACATCCGAAGAGACCACCACCTCAGAGAGACTAAAGGCCGGTTCCACGCAGTGGCCTGTACTCCATCATCACATTTGGACCTACTGACGGCTGAGAAGAGACCTCTAATTCCTTCAGGTTTATATTAACATTCAGGGCTTGCATATTTGCCTACGTATGCGTGTGCATTTATGCATTACAGCTAACGAGCATATTCGCAAAATAAATTCAATCTAGTTATATCTGGAGACTCAACTGATTCCCAGTTAAATTTCCCGAATGTGCTGCACAAAAACCGCCTAATGTTTTAGTCGGTACGACATTCGAGATATCGCAGTACATTTTCTTGAGGGGACTTACTCACAAGGTTCCCGAAAACTCTTCGATAACATACGACCGGTTTCACCCTTCTTGAGGCTCATAAGGTAGGCGCAGTCCCCGAGTTCCCGTCCACTAACTGAAAAATGAGACGGCCTTTGTGCAGCACATTCGGTTGAAAGTGTCGTAAACAAAAGACTCAGTTGTGATTCAGGTCAGTCTTCCGCGAAAACCAACTTGGTGAGTAAATGAGTGTATTTCGCTTGGGAATATCGTACAATTTGAGTTTAAGTGGAACGTAAGGTCGGCTGAATTGTAACTCGAGGACCGCGCCTGCCTGATAAGCCACAAGAACGATGAGGCCGGTCGTGGGCTGTCAGAGTTTTCAGTAACTTTATGATCAGTTTTCTTCAAGAAAACTAACCAGATTTGTGTGAACTACAGCATATCTGTAACACAACATATTGGGCATTCCTGCAGCCACATCTGTTGCATTTTTTCGTTTCGGAGCAATTAGCCTGAAAACCAGACAGCCAATGAGTAAATCGTTAAATTACTTTACATGCAAGTGAGAAACTGGAGGACTGGTTACTAAACGCGACACTGGATAAATTTACTTTGGTCTTTAGAGCACATTTGGCTGCAGGACACACCTGCTATTAAACCTGCAAGAAGTAATAGATCTCCAGCTCCCAAATTCTGACTAAGCTACCCTGAACGAAATAGCTAA
Source organism: Opisthorchis felineus (assembly GCA_004794785.1). NCBI lineage: Eukaryota > Metazoa > Platyhelminthes > Trematoda > Opisthorchiida > Opisthorchiidae > Opisthorchis > Opisthorchis felineus. The sequence continues at coordinate 718,265 of SJOL01006434.1, read as the reverse complement.
ATATGAAAAATTTGATTTTGGATATGACAGTCGGTATCGGAGTGAATAACCGACAGCATCTCCAAATCAATGCATATTAGATGAACTTAAAACCTTTTGCTCTCTAAATCAACCTAAATCTCCGGCAAACGGTAAATCTTACCTGGAGAATAATGGCCTCAAGGTGACGTAAACATGTGTTCCTCAAATGTGGTGTAATATAATGCCACTTTACTAAAACTCAGAGTCTGATTTGCGTCGAAAGACTGTTCTGTGTTCAACATAGTCTTCCATATCTGTCATTTACAAATTATTTTGATGTCATGTTAAAATGTTATTGAAATAAGTAACCTGGATAGGCGAAGTGAGAACAAAAAGGTGCTTTGGGTGAGCAACAGTGTTACTACTATGAGGTAGTAAGCACGGAAGTGGTCGGTTCCAGCTGCAGAGGACCCCCAAACAACAATTACCTCAATTAGTAATACCCTAAATTTAAGTAATTCAAAAGGCATACCACTGAAAATTTCGTAAGGCTAAAATATGCCTCCTATATTTGAAAAGTAAAAAAGGCGCTGCTCGCCAGTAAAGCATACCTGAAAATTTTTATAATAATAAGTAGTAAACCGTGACGTAAAACATGCCCTAAACATAATGATGGTTAGGATTCGTACCCCAAGGCGGCAAAAGCGAGAGAAGTTAGCTACAAAAAACACCAATATTTATTCAGACATTATGCTTTTAAAATACACTTGGCGAACTGACTCCAGGACCATTCGTTGTTCTTCAATATTTTTGCTCGTTTTAAACGTACGGTCTTCTTAGTTGAAACACAAGAAACACACGGTTTCATGTTTGCCAGACTTAAGAAAATGAACATGGGTTATAAAGTACAATGAACCTCAGAGGGGTAGACTAACACGTGCGTTAGCTAGTGGAAACGCGAAAGCGCATGTAGAATCCACAACCCCAAAAACTTGGGCGCCGCCAACATTTATGTTCAGCGATCTTGCGGCGCTTGGCCTCTAGGTCAGGCGCTGTTTGTGAGCGATCGGTGTCAGTGTGGTATGGAATTAAGCCATGCTGTGGATCATTCGATCAGTCAAACCATAGGACGGCATGTCACATCATCTTCCGATTATTAAACAGGAGGTTTATCAAACAATGAAAAGATTCTTTCAAATAAACGAAGGATTGCAACGGAGCTCAACTGTAATCAGATGGTCTTCAAAGCTCCTAGTGAGCCAACCGCGTGCATCTCGAAAAGAAAATGTATTTTTACTGTTGATCGAGGCTAGCTTTATTAGGATCTGGCATGCCAGTAGCAACTGGTGCGTTGTAGTTTATTTTCTTCACTCCGTTCGAAGAGAATAACCAGAAAGCTGTGTCTCATGGGTTGGGACTGTCTTGAAGACCGTCTTGAAACTGTCTGTCTGAGACTGTCTTCATACCGCGTTTACAAAAATATGGTTAGTTAGTTAATCAACTGATAAACTTCTCCGTCGAAGATGCCTGAACAGATGCTATCACAATGTAGAACAATCCCTGTCGACAGAAATCATTCATACCGACAGGACTAGCACTGGACTGTTGGACTGCATTTACCGGCATGAAGGTCACATTTGTGCAATAAAGGTGATTTCTCTATCCACGATTGCTTTTGCGTACGATTGTAGACGGTTGTGGACAAAATATTAGGTCAGCGGCAAGTTTTGATGAAATAAAAAATAACCGCCAGGCCGGTAAACTTCGCAACAACTTCTGCTACAATCAGTCCCAGCTGTAATTCCATCGCAATGCATTCGAAACTTTTGAAACTTGCGAAAACTTTTGAAACTTTGCTCTAGCCGGGAAACGCTTAAGACACGCTCACGAGACCAATTTTGGTTGGTGATTTGTCCAGAGGTGGACAGTTAAAGTGATGTCGTGCAGTTGGGAATCATGTTCTGAGGCCTTTAATCACCATGCGAACAGTCACGCTCATGGTGCAGTTAGTCGGCCATTCGTTTGATACCGTCATCCAAGAGAACCCAATGGGCCAGTTTTCCATACTGACCATTTTTGGAAATGGAATATGCATATGGGGGACAAGTAGAATGTCCCTGTTGGGAGGTCACGTTGTTCCTCCGAATGTATCAATTCCTAGTCCTATCACACGGGACTGGGTTGGATCTTTCTTAGTGGAGGTGGCCAGTTTTGTTATGGGTGCGTGCCAAGGGACAGAAAACTACTGCATTTTATGTGTGGAAATTGCTGATTTTTGTTACAGTTGGCCGGTAACGCTAACTGGCGTAGGCCGACTGTCAAATGAGAAAGCACAATTACTTATAACTAAGCAATATAAAGATGGGTAGGTAGGAAAATAGACAGATGGATGGGTGGGTGGTTGGATGAATGAATGAATGAATGAGTGGAGAGGTAGCCCCGAGTCATCTAATGAGCCTAATAGAAGACAGTGTGGTTCGTCGGCTTATGGTGAAGGGCCAAAGTTTCACTGTCCGTCCACAAAAATGATTATCAGGGGAAATTTGGCTGATAGTTTATGCTACTACGGCAGCCTGTGCTGAACGGTTTATGGCCCTAATCAGCTTAGTAATACCTTATGAAAGCTGAATCAATTGGTTATGAACTAAGGGCAACTCCTGGCACGCCTTCCTGAGTGGTTCTTTGCACAGTTTCGAAGGACCGCCTATAAACAAACCCCTGATGGTGCAAAAGAAGCCGTGAATAAGAAGTGGAATAGAATAGGTTTGCGCCTAATTTATTGGTGTCCTATAAAACTTCGCGGCCGGTAGATGACAATGTGGTGACAAAATGAGTTTGACTTGCGCTCAAACAATAACACTCAGCTGGATTACGCAGCTTTAGGGTATGGCATGAGAGCAGCGTTATTACATAGCAGATAAACCACGGAACCAGAAAGCAATATAAATAAACAGTATTCCGTTTTTGCTGATTAGCTTCGGTCTCTTTCTATTCCATCGCGCCTTTGGAAACATCCATTTATTGTTCTCTCTGCACTTTCAGAATTAGCATCTATTCTAACCCGCGGAGGATGTAAAGTATGGAGACTGTCTCAGAAATGAACTCGGCACAAACATCAGCATCACAGTCATCCAATCAAGAGGATGACAAAAGTTCGGCGGTGTTTCTTTGTCCCCACGCAACGTTCAATTCTCACTTCACGTACTCGAGTAAGTTTTGTGGAACAGGTCAGTTTGTTCAGCATAGGTGACACTTCCTCCAATGACAAATACTGCTTCTAAGAGACCCTGATCCGCTACTTTAGTTCTACTTTAGTCATAATGACTGACTTGCTTGTTTCTCTCTTGACACAAGAACATCGCAGCCTCACAGCCAAAACGTCCTTATCATATTGGACACCCCTTGATGGCGAACATTCTACCACGAGGCTGTGGGGTCTGTAGAAAAGTAGTAGAGTTCTCTTCATAAAGGAAACTGCTCAAAAGGTTGACGAAAACTCCTCGATAGCCCACGACCGGTTTCCCCCTTCTTGGGGCTCATCAGGTAGGCACAGTCCCCGATTTTCCGTCAACCTTATGTTCAACCTGAAACCAAATTGGACAAATTCGACAAGTACACTCAATTGCAAATCAATTTGGTTTTCACAGGAGACTCAACCGAAACTCCCGTTTATGATATTCTTCAACTGAATGTGCTGCACAAAGGTCGCCTCATGTTTCGTTTGGTGCGATATTCGAGATATCGCAGTATATTTTGATAAAGGAAACTATCCACAAGGTTGCTGAAAACCCTTTGCTCGTAGAACGAGTCTAGGTTAAGAAAACCGGATCAAACTGCAGGTTCATCAATGAATGCATGAGCTGCCTTACAAAACTTAAAAGGCTGAGTGTAGTTATGGCCGGAAATACTATTGGTCCGACTGCTCACCTACATAGAGGGCTAAAGAGACTTGGGCGACGGTGGCATGAATAACTGAAAAACAATTGAACAAGCGCTTTGATAACCGACTCTACCTAACCAGTACAGGATTCCCGGACGACAAGCGCCACTTGGCCAGCAGGCGTCCACGAAAACCGACACGTGACTAGACTCAAGTGGATCGCATTGCAGTTAGACAGCAGTCACAAGGGAGGATCCAAGGCCACTGCTAAAACTTGTGTGACCTGGCCTGTCATTCTGATTCAGCAGCTGGGGTGGTAAAAAGCTAAGGAGGCTGGGTTTAAGTGAGCTATTAGAACCAGGTAAATGCAGTCAACCGTTACCTAAATTTACCTATGTCCCTTTATAGTGTGTTAGTGTGCCATTCGGTCATATGTATAAAACCGCAATTCAGATGAGACGTGACAGCTGTCAGTTAGTCAGAAGGCCTGCAAACTTTTGGAATTTGGCACACAGGGTGTTAACACAGTGAGTTTTTCGTCGAAGTGATAATTCGCAGAAGTTTTTTGTCAGACTAGGTGGACTAGTGCTCTATACGTGCCGTCAAAATGGAAGCAGCTTTTCCTTCTGAGGACCCAAGTAGTCAGTTTTACTTTATGCGCACAACTAATGCCGAGCAAGTTGACATCAATGAAGCAACTTTGAGGACGATGATGCGCAAATCCTCAATCGTCGTCGAGAGGGCTAACCAAACGATTCAAGTCTCAGTTAAACGGGTCGCCTAAGCTGGTCACCCTTACTGCCATGTTAACAGGTGAAACCCTTTCATACCGGCCTGAAAACGGTAAAAAGATGCTGTTAGCACAAAGCCTAAACTTAACAGATCTCCAGTTTTACAGGACTCATCTCCAGCTACATTCGAAGACGCAATACTTTTTACCGTGGTAGCCAAGCAGATTCTTTTTGACTGTAGCTAACGTACCTACGAAACGCACCAGAAGGACCGAGGCTACCACTTTCAAGAAAATCTCGCACAAAATTCGTTACTACTTATGAGCCATGAGCTAGTTACTGATTATATCTGAGGTCAAAAACAGCTAAGTTAGGCGGATTGTGTGCGAGGATGAATGTACGAATGCATGGGAAGCTTTATACAGCGACACCATAAGACATGGATCATGCTGTAGTTCCACAAAATGCCACGTCAATCGAACTGCCGCTCCTGGCAAACTGGTTGGAAGTGACAGAATGATGGACTTAGATTAGACTTGTAATGTAATGGTACAAAAAAAACTACAGGATGCAGTGAACAACCTAGCAACCGAAGTTCCGCTGTGTGTTCTTTCACAAAAGCCTAACCATGCGCCCAATTTAAGTGGTTCTAGGTTAAATACTGTTGACAGTTTCCTCCGCCTGAGGATATCACAGAGTAGAAGTAGGTATAATAAGTCCAACTTTAGAGCAAAATCAGCTTTCATGGATCCGAAATATTTGTAGCGTCGATAAGACATAATTCTTTCCTTAAAAACATAGAATCCACAACTTCCTAGTTGGGGCTACCTGTGAAGTACTTGACTACTGTGTCACTACTTCACTACTGTATCAGAAGTTTAGTCTGGATATGGTTTCTTGGTTTGCATTTAAATGAAACATTCATCAGCTTAGGCCAAGTATTAAACAGACCTGATGAAGCAAAAATGGATGTATATGGAACGAATGCACACACAACGTCATAAGCTACGAGCTCCATATAATATGCCATCGTGCTTTTTCGGATAGAAAAACCCAAAACCAGAAACCTATACTTATTAGGGTTTTGACGTCTAGCACGCACACTGAAGATGCTGAAACTTAAACGGCTCAGCAGGGCTGTTAAGAAAAACTAAGCGGTCAAGGCGTTGAGTCCTTGATGAAGCTAGTCCACAATGACGGATCAAACCAACAGAAATAGTACCGACCGGTGTGCTTAGTTTTGACAACAGGATATGCAAAATGAGAGTATGGAAAAATCAGCCTGCTTGACCTATAACCCTTGCGACACATGAGTCCTACATTAAGTAGCGCAATATTTTTTGGTGTCTGAAGAATTCGTGAGGTTTGAATGATCATAACATACATGTCGACCCCACTAAAGCGTCTGATCAAGTTGAACGCGTGATTTCTCCACTCAACAATTGAAAATTTCGATCCACCAAGCTAAATTTTGGGAATGACGCTTAACTCTTTCAGATGAGCTTGTTTTGGTTTGAAGGTAGTGACTTGCTTTTGTGGCGATAAGATACCAACACTGAGTGTCCATGAAGATAAATCAGCGTGTCGGTAGTTTTTAACAAATATATAAAGCGAACTTAGCGTCCATGAATTCAGTTTACCCAATATTTGCAACTTACCTAAGTATCTACAGGACAGAGCATAGTAAAAGATAGAGGAAGTATACAAAATGGCCCACATATGTGCTAGAAGAGTCAGAAAGGTTCAAACCTGGAGAGATAGGATATAGAAACTTGAGGCTACGGGATATAGAAGACAGTGAAAAGTCCATAAGAAAATAAGGGTGTCTGAGAGGATCAATCCTCGCAAAGAAGGCTAGAGCTCAAAATAAAATTCTAGCAAGATTAGTGTTTGGTGCACAATTCACCCAGGGTTCAAAGAAACACATATCACCAAAAAAACTTGGATGCTGAAGTACAACTCGAAACGATATCACGAATAGACAAAGAGAGTTGATAGATAAAATGGACCTCTGTGGAGCCCGTGTGGTAATTTCACACATATAAATGGGGTCTGTAGTCACTAGGAGTAGTCTTGAGCATAGCTAGAACATCAGTAGTTTTGAGAAAGGTTTTTGGAATGTCAAGGGCCAATAGACTTAGTTCCGCTTGGTAATGTCCATCTAAGGGAGATGCAACTCTGGATAGAAAGCCACTTTATTTGGTTCCTTAAAACGTATCTGAATAGCTAACTTCCTTGTGAAACAGGGCACTTTTGACCAATTTGTTTACGTAGTTTACTCCGGGAAGGATAATTATACCGCATTTGCCATACATTTTCAACACAGGAGACCGCAATGATGAGGGTCCAGAGGTTGCCATTTGCAAGATCCCAAAGTGGCTAGTTGGTCAGTACAGACTACATGGCTTTCTCAAAGGAAGTGGGGTAGAAACCGATTAATGAGCGAGACCCACGATTGAGAGTAGACACGTACAGGATTGCTTTCAGAACCCCGGATGCTTATCCATGAAACAGTATGAATTTGAACAGCGAGTTACCGCACCGATTGGAATAATGCGCACAACTAAAATAAAATCAATAAGGGACAATTATGAACGGCATTTTGACGCTTTAGACATAAACTTGATTGGAGCACCTTTCGTGTAAAAAGCTTGGTGTCTGTAGACAATTATGATGCAGAAAAACGGGTACAACGGAAGTTAGAGGTTTTACTTAAGTTTCGCGAGTCGTTATACGCGAAAAACTTAAGGAACGAAACTTGCAATGCTCCGCTTGTCATTAATAGAAAAAATGAAGCACAACAATTAAGGCTAACGGATTTTGTTAAAGTACTGGGGGACACCTTCAGTATAGACGTCCGAAGGCTGTTGTTCTTAAGCCATGACAGTTTTGTAAGCGTGGCACTCAGACGCATATTTGAGTACAAGAAAGTCCGTTGCCGAATATTTTTGTTAAGAAAGGCGCTTTTGTACATTTGAGATTATCCACACCATGTGATATTATTATAAGCTCAGCTTACTGGTCAGAACAGTAAATACACGGAGCATACTTCCAGCTTAAGTGATAGAAACATTTAAGGTAAACAAATTCAAACCTGGGCTAGGTGAACATCTAAGGTTCAATCATCCAGCATCCCTAAATGCCTATTCATCTACTCTCGTTCTACCTTGCTATCAAGCTATTCCCTACAGTCTTCTGCTGTCGTCTATCTGGACGTGAGGTTGACTTAACTTAAAACACAAGTTACTTGGTGCCTTTTCCTTTGCTTGTAATGCAGGCTTGTTGATCACTGACTGGTATATCTCTTACTAACAGAACACTGTGGCTTGATACACATGCCCAATATATCACTTCCTAAGATTTATTCAAAGCTTCGTTTAGCTGTCATTCAGATGCTTCGAAAAAAGGGCAAGTCACTAAATTATTGTAGAGCTTAATACACTTATAGACTGATATGACAACCCATGAGGCACGTGGCAGCTGAATTAGTCCGGAGTGAAAAGCAGGACCCAACCTGGGAAATATTTTGCATGAAGTGCCATCACAGTTAATATTGGTGCGGGCATGATACCAACAAGTTGCATCAGGAGGACGTCTGTATTAGGAAAGGCTGCATCATGGGAGCATAAGTTGCTTGAAGAGCCCTGTAAACAAGTAACTTTTTAAAGAACAGGCTGTAACAGTTGCACCGGTTACGGGTTTAACCAATAAAGGGTCGAAAACTTTCCATCCCATGGCTTCTCGGTCACAGGAATTAGTTGAGGAAGCATGAGGGTTTGGAGACGAAACAAAAGATAGTGATCTTCAAAGCAAGCTTGATGAGCTCAACTCTGTCGCTCGTGGTGCCGAGATCAGGGGCATCACCGAGACCTGGATTCAATAATTTAACGGATAATTATGAAGGATACAATCATGAAAATGGTCACTAATAGTGGCTAGAAGAGGGCCTATGTTGTTGTTTGCGAATATGGTACCAAGAATGCAGGATGGTGGGTCCACTGTTTATTAAACATCCAAGTGGCGGGCTGCACCTACACGGTCGGGTCAAAACTAGGAGGTGCATGTTTGTGGAGACCTTCAGTACAAAACCGAGGAAACAGTTCAACATCCAGGGGTCACCGGGATGCTTATTTTAGGGAAAGCAAATAGGTTGTAATGACATGTCAATACTCCGGAGAAAAGTTGGGCACGAAGGCTAGCGGCTAATGCACAAGGCTCAGGTTACCGGCCAGCGGCAACAATGCGCCAGCCTGCAAGGCATCGCTGCACAAAGAAGTCCAATAGATCTCTCGTTTCTGAAACCCATGTTTACGGGCATAAAAAGGATGTCAAGGGACATATAATATTAAAAAAATTGGGTAACGTTAGCGGTGTCGCTGCAAAAATAACTGTCAAAATGCCCCGAACTTTCTGTGTTTTTTCAAAGTATGAAAACTTCGATTAAATTAGTGTTGTTGCGAGTTTAGCCGGTACGCAAAGGTTAGAACTGACGAAATACCCAAAATAACAATGACAAAAGTGCATACAATATAATGTAGCAGTTTTTACTATGAAACGCCTTCCACGGAGTGTGGAAAAACGGAGGACATATAGATCATGGTCGAGGATCATCATCAAAAACATCAAAACATTCAGACACAGGAGCTTATGCTAAAAATCGCCGAGCGTTGAGACACCTCAAGTTTTTATAAGGAAAAAGGGGACTAACAAAAATTTCAGAAGACGCAAACGCGGTATAACAAAGAAACAAAAGGTTCTGCAGAGGCCGAAACCGTTCTTTGGATATGCGCAGCCTAAGTTGCTGAAAGAACTGTAAGAAGAGATGGAATGCCAGTTACCGAACACAACGAGGCAGAGCAAAAATTACCGAAGTAATTTTATGCGGTTTCCTATGAAGATGTCGTTAGACCCTCTCCTTCAGCTTGTAGTACTGTTTTAATGGTCTGTTAGCAGGAGTATGAGATACACACCATCGAGGTTAGAAGTAGACTGATGATTCTCTCCCATTTCAGGCCCAAAGGGCTGCACCGGAGATTTTTAATGCTGTTGAAGGATGTTATCTCGGAGCCCATAACACGATTGTTGGCGGAGTTTGAGAGGGAAAAACATTTCCAAAAGAGCAAGACATCCGAAGGTTTTAGGAAGATGAACTAGCGTGCGATAGGTCCAAATTTTTCGTAGCGGAATAAGTCGTTCTGTTCAATGGACTGCGCAAAACAGCTACATAAAAAGAAAAACTTTCCGACCACACCGGACCGCGCAAAGGATACATCTGATAAAATATAAGGAGTCGACACGGACTACTTCCGTGTCCAGAAAGCACTTGACTCAATCAGTCCAGGCTTTCCGTAAGGAAGACCAAATGCTCCTGACACTAAAAATAACAGGCAATTTGATGAGTATTTTAATAAAAGCAACCAGATGAAAACATCCTCATTTCTGAAGACACAGGTCAAGCACAGGCACTGTTGAATAAACCGAAAACTGTCACATTCTTTGACACGCGCCTGAAAAGTGAAAAGTCACGCTTCAGAAATTGCAGTCTCTGGGTATGCCGTCTGCACATGAAGTGAAAGTGCCATAGGATGTGGAGAATTTTACATGCCTCGTTAGTTGTAGTAGGTCTGAAGTCAGGGTATCTGACGAATTCAGTCGACAAATCTCAAGGGCCGAAATCAAGTTTGCCAACTTGCATCACTTGTGGCATCAGAATAGCATATAACTTGGTCTCAAGGGTTGTGTTCACCGAGCTACATTAGGGATGTGTTTTCGTGCGGCTAGAAGGCGTGATCTCTCCAGAAAAACGATCTGAGTCATTTTCAGGTACTCAGACATCGACGTCAACAAATCTGTAACGAGATGATTAAAAACTGGAAGTTGTTGTGTAGCAGCTACTTTGGTTGAAATAACCACTCACATCATGGGCTACGGTGGCTCGACCTGTGCCACACCCACCGAAACCTCATCTACCCAGATACGTGCTGTTCTCCGTCCCTCTCCTAGAATGGCACAAACTGCGATGCAGGGGATGTGCGACTTGGAATAAAGGTGTGAGATGAGAGTCAGAGTATTAATGGTGTGGCCTACTTTCCATGATTTAGCTCATGGCCCACGGGGCTTATCTAGAGACTTTGCAGGAAATGACGGCTAACCGATGTCATTGGCTTCCTAGCTGTCAGTTTCTTCCAAGCTGGTCTGATTAAGCGTTTGAATGTGGATGCACTTCAAGTCGCCCGCAGTAGGATAGCACAAGGTCGTTCCCTTACCCATTCATTTGTACTTTAGGGCCCTACATACAATTACACAAACTTTGTGTTTGTTTGGCAGTGGAGTATCGGCACCAACAGTATTTTTGCTAGCTACGGCCAGGGAGTCAACTTTATTCAACAACACACCCCCGCAGTACTCAGTACCAGGTCCATTCCCCTTTCACGCATTCACCACATATCTCAAAGTTAGAGTAAACAGTATGTAGCTTTTGTTTGCAGACCACACGGAGGTGGTGGGAACATTACGTGATGCTTCAACACTCCAAACGGTTCACTTCTTCTTTGATGGGTGCTCTGAATCCTTTCTGGACGGATGGTGGAGGAATCCTGGGCTCGGATCCTCGGCGCTAGCAAGTGAAGAGCACAATCCTAGGAGTTCCAACTGAATGGGCATTCAAACCACCCACACAGTGTACGGCTGCTGCTCAAACAGCCACTGGGGTCTTCCTACTTTGAAGAAAGCGATTAACATTTGGCACCTTCGCTTATAGATACCGCGCTATGCTTTTTTCAACCCCACTCGGAGTGTAGTATCCACGGTTTAGACGCCGTCTAAAGACAGAAGTTGCACTTCCAAGAGCAGTGAAGATTGCAGCCTGATAAGGTACAGCAAAATTTTGGCTGTTCTGGGACAGAACTTAACCGGAGTGTACACAACAGCCACCGACCAGTCTGGAGGTAAACTAGGGCAGCTGATACATTCGAGAAACGGGTTAGATACCACAGGGCATTCCAAGAAGTTAGAAAAGCAGGCTGTGCGGTTGAACTCAATAAATGCTTCTATTTCTTAGGAGCAGTAAAACTTCGGAGTCCTCCCAAAAGGTGTAAGCAGCACTTCACTCACCATCTTCTTGTAAATGTGTGGGGATTTGCTTCCTTGTCAATTATGACATCAGACGCGCAGCAAACACTAATGTTTAGGGATTATAATATCCCGGTGAGCATTACCTGTTTAAAATAAGAAGTGCATATGCGATAATTTATCCAAACCCTAAAGTTGTCCTTTATGAGTGATGATGTTTGGTGCGCAACCACCCTTTTCGTTTATTCTCCAGTTGACCCTATTTCCCTATTTTTCTATCAGTAGTAGCATCCCATCAACTTTTCTGCACCAAAATCCATGCGCTGTGCAATGGTTTGATAATGCATGTTCCTCTTCCTCACGATGAATTTTAAAGTACCTCCTGCTATTTATCGAAGGATTTTAATTGGCCGGCACCCGGAAGAAGACGACCATCCAGCAATACTTACCGTGGAATGATGCCACGCTGGGATGCATCCTCGGGTATTCCTTGCATTGTAAAAGACTTGCCACAACCTGTTTGTCCATAGGCGAAAATTGTACCGTTGTATCCTTCCGTAACCCCTTCCACCAGTGGATAGCATATATCACTGTAGATTTGTTCTGTTGTGGAGCTTGTGTCAAAGGCGCCATCGAAAAAAAAGTTTTTCGGGGGACACTTTTTGTCCGAAGGGTGTTTAATCGAGCACTGACCACTTTCCGCGACAATTTCGATGATATTTTTGCACTCTAACTCCAGTTCTCGCGTGTTTAGTGGACGGCATCGCACGACAACTCTTACTGATTCTGTGGCCATCGTCCTCTGAACTATTTATGAAAACTACCTTCACATTTTTCAAGCCATCGGTTTTATCGTCTGTTAAAGCACATTTCGCAGAATTTAAATTCGCTGAAGTTTTAAAGTCGGGCACAGGTTTCTATAGGTTCAGTTTTTATGTATTGAAACAATAGGTGCAGTTGGTTCACGCTCCAGTAGGAAGACAAAAACTGGGATTGTGTGTCTGGAGAGGAAGGGAGGGAAACCTGTCCTGCTACTTGTGATGACGGACAGTAGTTAGTTAGGGTTAGTTTTGACCAAGCGCGTGGGGTAAACTAAAAACCAGGGTGGTTTACGGAAGTAACTAGGACGAGACAACTAGTGCCTTTTGGGGAGATTGGGTCTAGAGGAGATACAATCTTACGTTATGTGGTGTAACTGTAGCAAATTACTGCCATTTTGGTACTCCGTATGTGGAAGTAATATGGAGGGCAGACAGGATACGTACGAAGCATTAATGTTGATGGGTGAGTGAAGGGGCACGAGTTGACAGTTAGCGGCGGACATTGCGCTTGACATAATTGAGAAAGGTAGTGTGACCCATCTTACCTGGGATTTTATTCCAGAGTAGGGCAATGGAGGAGTAAATGTTTTACCTTGGTTGGTCAATGTACCCATGCTGGAAGAGTTTGGAGACTGGTACTGTGTGATAGAAAGAAAAACTGGCCACAGATCCGGGAGTGCAAGAGTCTGTGGGTGTATGTGACATCCTGAAAACCCGAGATATTTTAGGAGAAACAGATTCAGCCACAAGAATCTTACGGGAGGTGAGGTAATCTCTATGGCACATCAACATATTTTGGCTTTAAGTTGAGTATTTCCGAGCGTATTAAGGTTACCTTTCACATTCCGCGGAGCCATAAAATGCTGCAGTATTCTATCGATAAGGCAGAATTAGCGGAAGCAACTCACACCAAATTTTGAAGTGCTGCGGGACAGCGGAAAAGGCGTGGTTTTTCTCGAATACGTTGGGAAAGTCGTTTTAACGAGGCCCGTGTGCGGGGTGGTAGCTGTGCCTCGTCTTGCTTTCCTCAGCATTCTTTACGGAAGGTGTGAGTTGAGATTCAAAGTCCTTAAGGAAGCAGGTCCTGGGGTGATCTGCCCACGTAGTTCGTCACCTTTCTGGTGGACCGCAGCGGCGTCTATGGATCTTTTTCCCTTGCTCCAGGGGCCGAGTGTACGTTGGGATGAGGCGTTTGTGTCCTTCAGCACGTGACTCAAAATTTCACTCTTCGGGCCCTTCTTAGGGAGAGGTTTCCTGACTGACCATTTCGATGATCCCAAGTAGTTCCTTATTCTGCAGTTGTCACCAAATCGGCGTGCGAAAAGCTGGGTGGCAGTCACAGGAAGCAAGTTCCAGTGATCCGGCAATTTTTACTAGAGCACCCCGTGTTTTCTCTGGTCAAATTGGGAAAGGGTGGTAATGTCGCCCACACCGCCACTTGTTTGAGATCCAGGGTAGCCGGGGATTGGCCGGGCCGGAATCTCGAGGGGTGGAGGGAGTGTTGGTGCTCACCTAGTCACGTGCTGTTTGAGAAATCGGTGCCTACCTTGAGTTAGGGGATGGAGTTTGCCCGACCTAATTTTTGTAAGGTAGAACTTCCCCTGTACTGGGAAGTTGGAATGGTTAAATTGAGTACTGCTTGGAAGATATTGGGCGACAAGCCACTCTCTAGTCCGACGATGATGGAAGACAGTGGGGGCCTGTGTATTCGATCCAAGTTTTGGTGGTGTAGAGTAAGCCGGAAGTCACGGAAGAACCTCGGATGGATGGGAATCGAGGAGGGGAGTACAGAGAGGGGAGCAATAGCGCATTCACTACCATTCTGGTCACATTAATTGTAGGTGTATCTCGGCAAGCCTAGTGCGTCTCCACCGATTTCCACTTTTATGTGTGGTCTTAAAAGTGTGGGGCGTAGTGGGGCACAAGATCACTTGATATAGAAGTAACACGAAGCCAGCTCACTGGTGGGTTCTGGGAAAACATGTGCAATCCTGCGGTCCCCGTGGCTGCTTCGGTTTGCTCACATAGGACTCAGGTTTAAGTAGCGACTGGCCGTTGTGGATTGGTAAGTGATAGTTTGGTCACATTTGTCCCTAGACAGTTGGTTTGGCGTAGAGCACTTTCCGCCACTATGTCTCAGGGCGAGTTCCATAAACAGTAGGATGTAGTCGTGACTGTTTCGCTTGCTCTGCACAGTAACTAAAATATCCGGAAGATCTAATCATTCACTTATCTAGCCCAGCAGAGAAAAGGGGAGAAGGCGAACCACCATCTACTTTCTTGAGCAATGCATAGCAAACCGTCGCAACCGGTGAGACTCTGTGTCACACCCGCTGTTACTGAACAGGCCATTTTGTTTGACTAACTTATTGGATTGAATTAAAAGCAGCGATCCTAACTCTCCTCCTTCCGCGGTTACTGGAAATAGTCTTTGAGTTCTAGTGGGGTTTTGTGGAAAAAACCTATTTCCCAGAGGCTTTTTCTAAGCCGAAACGTAACCGTTATCTGATAAGGTGAGCAAATGAATTCAGTGTGTATGCTATTCGGCGGAATTAGGGGGACGTTT
>SJOL01006434.1:584773-681644 GCA_004794785.1 Opisthorchis felineus | reverse complement strand
GGATACTTCAGTTTCTGTACAGCCCCGTGACGGACGTCGTGATTGATGTAGTTGGGCTGGGCTGTGCAGTTCTGTGAGCAGTGGGATGTGGGTTTTCCGGGGGATTCCGCAGGGAGAGCAAGACCAATGTAATGTCGCAGGTAGTATTTGTTTTTTTCTGGTCAGGGATCCCTTCAGATGTAATGCGCAGATCGGGTGGAGTGGATAACGGCCACAAAGGACGTCCACAGCACGTATTACCGTAGGTCGAAGCTTGGGAAGAATATGAGATGGGATGAGATCAATAAGGCCTGGAGAGTTATAGGGGTCACCAGATAGGATATAGTCTTTTAAGAAAAAAAACTGAACGCTTGCTACAGGTAGGGTGCTGAAGACAAGTGGTTAAACGAGAGGGGATAGGGGTGGATCTGCACTCGGTAGTCTGGTCATCAAAGCCAAGCTGAGATTTCCAATATATGCTATTATACTACCTGAGACAAAGGACAGTAAGATGTAAGTAGGGGGAGAGGCGGCGTGGTAAGGGCAACCAAACACTTTAGGGCTGGCGGGGGTGGAACTTCTTAGATGGTGGACTAGATTTCATGGAGGTTAATAGTGAGTTGAACAATACTATGACAATATAGGACGGAAGGTGAACTCAATGGGAATGGTCACTAGTCCCCGAAGCACTACTATCAGCTCCAGTCTAAAAGTGGTGCATGGCGAAAGAGACTTTCGACGCTAGCGTGCGTCAGGCATAAAGCCCCGTGTTTCGCCCTCCCTTGTTTTTTTTGCCCGCCACCTTCAAATCTTAACGATCTGATCTTGCTCGATGTCCTCTCCAAAAAAGCATGGTCACTGTGCCTCCCTGCCCGTGCCGGTTTAGTGATGACCGTGTCTACATCGGATAATGCCCCCGCCTATGACGCTGTCCCTTTTCCCAAAAACCCCTGTAACTACAATCCCCACCGGTCATGCTTTTATTCAGACTGTAACCTTATGATCATGCCTGACGGCATGCCGCCTACAAGTTGGGAATAAACATTATTATAAATGGCAAAAATTATTTACAGGGGTGGCACCCGCGCATGTTTCGCTTTCACAAGGACCATGTGGTTTCTGGAAAGCTCAATGAATCATTTCAGCTGCAGAGCTATCCGAAGATTTCATCCATTTTAAGCGATTCAAGCTTTACCGCAATTCGTGATATCTTATTACATGGGCACCGTTTTCACAGTCGGTGAGGGTTGTTGACCTTGAAGATTCGCTCACTCGAACAAATCACCCCTGAAAATAATTTGCAGAACGATTCATTATGCATAGACATTCTTCACTGTGTAGTGGCAACCTTGAAGACGTCGTAACTTTTTAAAATTCGGTTCCAGCTTGCGAATACCGTTCGTCCTGGATAGATGGACCAAACTGAATCATTTGATCGCACAACCCTACTTACAACTAACGTTGAGAATAGCTTGGGTTATTCTGATTGACCGAATCTCAGAGTGTAAAATCTAACGCCATGGCAACCTGACATTCGTTGGATCGAAGTATTCTTTTTGAAACACGTTGTCCTGAGCAGCAGTACATCTTCTAGCAAAAATATTATAATTCTCTAACAGGTATGAAATTATGGTTGCGTTTGCACACTGGTTCCTGACAAACTTATGAGGAACAAAAACGTCGCAAAAGCGTTACCACGCCTATCGCAATGAGTCGTTAACTATGGTCAACGTGCTGATGCACTGGTGGCCAAAAAATCTAGCAAGGGTAGAGCCATGTAAATATGCAGATGTAGAATACTTGTACTGGTGAGTCCGGCGGCACCAAAAGCCCACCCTTTTCCAGTCGCTGGAAAATGCTAGTAAAAGAAGCGCGATACACGCGCCTGAAACCCATACAACTACCATGGGTTTTTCGTGCAGTATTGCTTCTAGTGACTGGATCATAGTCATTGCTCATTAGTTGTTTGCATGACGTAGAAACAACTATGGTACGCAGAAAGAATGGCGGAAAATGGGAGCACAGCGTGAATAACCTGAGAAATATCGAAAGTGCACCCCAGCCAGCCGGCTCGTATTCCAACCAGGTACCATCCATCGCCCACGGTGCGCACCTCTAAAGAAGTATAACCGGTAATTTAGCTATTTATTCGACCAATGGTTGGGTTAAAACAAGTAGTCTTTCACTCACACGTGCCCGTAATAGGGGAAATGTTCTATGGCTGTGAGAGAAGGAGCATGTTCATAATCACATACCTCGAATGATGCTTGTCCATCTTGTGGTCCCAGCTGGTACTGCGGTGTAGGCCGAGGATATAGGGGGAATGCTCAAAGGGCCGAATAACAAGCCTGATGGATGTTATTTGAGATGTTTAAAACTGTTGTATTTTGCGACAAACTTTTGAATATGTCCGAACACGGTCGAGCGCCTCTGGCCATAGATATCCATGTTCGTTTCACTGGCATATTTTCGTCGTACCAATGGCGTTCTGTTAGGCTGGTGAAACTGTGGTTAATTATGCATAAAAATCTGTTAAAGAACTACCTCAAGGATAGACATAATATGCTACTCAGAAGGTCGTTAAAAATTCTACGGTGGCTCTCGAGAGATTCAGGTGGGTTCCAGGTGGGTCTCATGTAAAAACAAGATTTGTTTGAAAATGAGTGTATTTCGCTACCTCAAGAATAGTCTGTATGTCTCAGCGGCACGATAAATAAAGACGATCAGGGAGAAACTTGCCAGGTAAATGAGGTGATATGAGATAATGCGATACAGTGACAGGTGTTTATGTGGACGAATAAAATGCGAGGATTTTCTTACGTAATATCTTACGGCGAGGAGATCTTTCAGACCGGGTAGAACCTTCAAGAAAATATAGAATGCCTTGTAATTTAGCTCTGGTGACAAACGCGTTTTCGCTGATTGGACGGGATTGAAACACTCTACAAGTATATTGGGGGACTGTGAATCAGGGATCGCCAAATTGGTAACAATAGCATCGTCTAGATCTCAGTCGAACATGTCCACTCTATATGAACTCTCCTAATCCGGAGTGTCTTGTTGCCGATAAAATAAGATGCTCATGAATGTTTATAGCGTTTTATGAACGATCTGACCCGGGTTTTAAATGGCATTGCTTATTGATTTCCTATTTTGAGCGAGGGCTAACTCCTTACCACAGAGAGTAAATGTAATGTGACAGAAAGCTGGAAAGCTGGGTGGAAGTTGTCTTCAAATCTTCACTTAGTTAATTCTAGCTAGTCCCAGGGGATGGACGAGGAATTTGCCCAAGCTGCTTATTCAGCTGAGCGGCATGTTCGCTCAATGAAAAAACGCAGATTTGCCCTAACAGTTTAGCACAGTTGGTTACACCTTTCTTGAAACGGCAAGTCCAGAGGGGTGAACTGATTGTATCTCTCCAAATAGGCCATATCCGGGGGTAGACAAGTTTGGGACAACAGACGATCACCATCATAGGCGAGACAATAATGATTGCATTATTGGAAAGCGCTTTAAGTGAATGGTTCAGGTAGACGGGTGAGCTGCAGACGTGAAGTACAAAACCCGTAACAGGTTTTGAATGACAGAAGCGACATTGATGGCTCTAACTGCCTAAGCACGAATTTATGCTAATGCGGAATATTACAGTGATGTAACGAGTAACCGCCAGACAACTTTTGTACGGTTCGGCGCACGGGTTTGGCCCTTTTTTTGCACCGTCCACAAGAATTTGATAAAATGTTTTCCAAAGCTATAACGTGCAGATCACAGTCAGCTTCCTTGAAACCCCTTGACTACTCTTCCACAATGAAGGTGCATTATTAAAGTAAGCTTACCGGCCAGGCCTTAAACTTATTGAATGTTTAGGGCACAAATTTGATCAGCAAATGGACCAATATAGGCTGAATATTTATTGTTGATGGTATGTCCATCACAGCCAGTTTGGTTGAACAAGAAGAAAATATTATTGCTGTGTACAACCGGAAAAATTGCGTGCGTCCTGCTCGTTGGTTTTGAAGTATAAATGACTTAATGTTTATTGTTTTAGTATCCTTATCAAAGTTCACGTCTACCCAGGGTTGACCCAACTAAGCAGAAAGAAGTGTAAGAGGTGAGGTTTTCTCTGGCAGTCGTTGCCAGAAAATTGTGACTTTTGAGTTGTACCATTCTTGACCGTGAAACCGCTGACCGGTTCTCAAAGAAATGTGCCAATTTATCGGCATTTTTTAAACACACAACGTAAATGTAGGAAATTAGTTGCATTTGCCACTCGCAAGTATACTATCGCACCAGGCCGAAAGTACTGACTCTAAACCCAATCCTTAGTCCTTGGCCACTGTTTTCTACACTTTGGCAAAAAACAGCATCACATCCTTTCAGTTTTTTGGTATTTGCGGCATCCGTTTGCGTTTAAATATATGGCGTCAATTCATTTCAGTGTTACAGGGAAGACTAGAAAACGTAATGAACAACATCCCTAAATTTCAGTGCACATTCAAACACTAATATTTTGACGGTGTATACAACTGACCAAGTGAGCAAGTAGTCTATGGTCTGATGTCCGAGCTCCACCCTCACGTCAGACGGAAGGCGAAAGCTACTACGAAGAAACTGTGTTGCAGTGATCGGTTACTCTTGTTTAACAGCCAACTAAAGTCCAGAAGAGTTACACAGGACGTGTTGGAGTGTTCACTTTTCAAAAACTCTGTGCAGGTGAGATGTTTACTTTTGCGTCCAATTGCTTGTAACTGCTTAGGTCCTGGTTGCTGATAAATAAATTTGCAGTGAAGGGCCTTCCTGCTTTCACTTGGTGTGGTGTACACGATTAGGATGAACGCCCCATGGCCACAACCTTTTGAAGATGAGGATTAACGGACTTTCTCGGAAGATTTCAAGGACGCTGCGGAGGGGGCTGTATTGAAGACCAATTAAGGCAAGATGGCGGTACTAAAGACCCCCCTCGGGGACCGGCAGCAGGCGGCCCTTGAGGAGGGTCTCCAGGGGCCCTCAGAAGATGGCCAGGCCTGCCACGAAGAAAGCTCCTGCAGCGGAGTTTGATACACCAGATGGTCACCAGGATGCTATGAGGCTGTTTAAGACAACCAGAATGGGACCGGGTTGCGACTCGACAGCGTTCCTCGCCGGTGTGAGGCAATAGTTCGATCGTGCCTCGGCCTGACTGGAAGGAGTGCCGTGCCAGTGGTTTCTGTCCGACCAGCTCGTCGAAGGTGCGCAGCCAACGCTTGGTGCCCAGTTATGGCTGACAAGAGAAACCGGCCAATTGAGCGTGGAGAAGCTGGTGCATCTGGAACGGGAATTTGTCAGGACGTCACTAGCCACGTTGCAGTCGCAAGAAGAACGGGATGATTCATCAGTAGAAAAGCTCCGGACTAACCAAAAGCTCACCGCTATGAAGACAGAATGGCAAAGGCACGTTCAACTGAGCGGATGCTACAATTTTGGCACGACTGAATACCGAGAGAATCAGTGTCTCCATACCCAGCCACCGGTTGATAACTATGGTTTGGCTTACTCTGCTTTGCCCGGGTGGGTTGCGATCAGTGCTCTGACACGGGCCACGACACAGGACGTTACTGCGATAGACGAGCAGAGGGAGCTGTACTTAACCGGTAGACGGGAAGGGGTGCCACTGTGTAGCGAGGGCACGAAGCTTTACGCCAGCCATGTGGGCACTGGATGGATACCCACTGAAAATGAGGTAATGTCACTGTACTCAATGCGCCCAGACGACAGGTCGGTGCAGCACGATTTTCTGATCAGCCCAGATATAAAGCAAATATTTTTGGCAGCACACTTCTTCCGGAGCGTAGAATCTGTGGTGGACATAAAGCAGACCAAATTGATGACAAATTACGGCTCAATCAAGCTAGAAGATTACACAAGCACCGCAGTGAGCAAACTACGTGTCCAAAAGCTTCCGTCCTGAAATATTCCGCCAGTACGGTCCGTGGCTGATAGGTGCCCCGAACTGTTCACAGAGGATGAAGATAAGTTTGGTTTAGGTTCATGGATAGAACGCGAAATCCCCCTCTCATCCAAAAACTTCGACCTTAAGGTTCCCATAAGCTAGTGCTCCATCTACGGGGGAGTTCCGTAAACAGGTTCAAGAAATGTTGGGAAATGGCATACCCGAGAAAGCCAAGAGTGCTCGTGAAAGTGTATTACCGATTTTGAGTAAATATTTGTCACTTGAATAGACTGACCAGAAATGGAGTTGCAAAGATTATGGATTCGGCCCGGAAATCCCGATATTTCACGGTGTTCGGATCTTGTTCCGGATACTGGCAACCAGCTGTTAAATCACAAGACCTGGACAAAACGGGCTTCACTGTAGGGGGCATCCAGTATCAATTTAGATGGATGTTGTTCGATTTTTTGAGAGCACCATTTACCTTTTTGGCGCTAGATACTTGGTTTACCGAAGGGAATGCAGAAGGTTACTGTGTATGGGAACGATATCGTCGTCTACAGGGAATTCATGATCTGGCAGATGCCGGGGAAGAAGAACCTCCTGCTGATTGGCTGTCAAGACCGAAGGCTG
This sequence comes from Opisthorchis felineus, assembly GCA_004794785.1. Classification (NCBI taxonomy): domain Eukaryota; kingdom Metazoa; phylum Platyhelminthes; class Trematoda; order Opisthorchiida; family Opisthorchiidae; genus Opisthorchis; species Opisthorchis felineus. The sequence goes on along the minus strand of SJOL01006434.1, from coordinate 675,103 downwards.
TAGATGAGGCCATGAAGGTCATGATAAGCGCCAACAGCGTCGTCATCTAACTGAATTCCGGAAGGTTGTTGCAAACAAAAAGACAAGACCATGCACTACGAAATGTCACAGCCGCCCTGTATGACGGAGGGACACAGAAAACTGGAGGCCTTTCAGGAGCATTTCGATAAACTGAACCTGAGTAAAGCTGGCATAACATCCTGGGACGCGAACAATTCACATGTCGTACTCCCCGTGGTACCTCATGTCTTGGGACGGAAGCCGACTTTCGAACGCTAGAGGTGGCAAACACCAGGTGCACCAAGACATACTGCTTATTCTTGTAGAGGGCCTACTGACCAGCGATGAGAACTGAGGCGATGGATTACGTGGTGGTCTATAAGCGGTGTCAACTAATGAAAGGGGATACGACAGGGTCAACTCACCCATAGGAACATATCCCTGTAGAGATATGGTTCATCGAAGTCATGGGCCACTTTCCAGTGACATCCAGTGGAAATCACTACACCGTAATAACGGCAGAACACCTATTGCAGTGGGTCGAGGTGGCAGCCGTAACAAATAATCGGGTGACGACGACCAGCAGAGTGGCGATGCATCACATCTTGGCTAACCAAGGGGTGCCAAAAATGATCCTTACGGATCATAAGCCGTGTTCCAAGAGCGAAGAGATCAGGAGTTGCCTGCAGCACCCGGGGCATCGAGCGGCTAAGGATAGCACCCTACCTCCTCCAAAAAACATCCTAACTGAACGCAATAACGGGACGATCCATGAGTGGCTGGCGACCAAAAGAGGTGACTGGGAAGCAACTTGGCCGACGGTGTTGTTGGCACATCGTGCGTCGATCCACTCAACCACAGGAAAGTCCCAATTCATGGTGATGTGTGGTCGAAATCCACGCCTTCCAAATGATCAGGAAATCGGGTTGCGCAAAACAATATATCTGTCTCCGGAGGAGCTAGTAGATGAAAGGAGGAGACCTCGAGATAACAGTCGTTCAAGAAAGGACCAAGCAATAAACGGCAGGTGGGAAGGCACCCCCATTCACCATAAGCGCGAAGGTCAAATGAAAAATAATCAGAATCCACGGAATGGGGTCACGGATTCTAGGACGTCGGTGGTTTTTTGATGTTACCGACCGTCGAGGAGACGTTTGTTAAATTCAGATCTGTTGAGTGGCAAAAAGAACAAACTGCGCTAAGCTTCGTCATTGGCACTGTACACCCAAAGAGATGCCGCATATTATGGCTGCTGAGGCCAAACTGACTGAGGCAAAGGGAACATCGGCAACACGCGCGCGATCTTTGAAGGGGAAATGTGTGACGTAATTGAACCTAGAGTGTACCTATTAACATGTGTTTATCGCACGACGTTATAAATGTATCTCTCTCCCCCTATTGCAGGTACACCTGATGAGCCACCACGAGCCACAAACAGTGCAGTAGTCCGCTCGTGCATCCCTCTGAGTTACCTTGAGCTATTTTTGTACCCTACTTGACTTGTGCTTGTCGTTTCGGTTTCAATACATACACGTTGTTGCCTCCCTACGGTCTCCTCTCTTGCGTCACCCAACCTGTGCGAATGTGTGCCTTGTGTGCCATGTGGTTCCAATGATACCAATTTCCACATCTGCTCATTTCAGGACCGGCGTGTACCGTTACTACATTCTTGTGAACATCGAGCACCACCGACCTCCTGACTACCCACGCTGCAAACGTGTGTGACGGCGTGTACTACTGATGAGGCATATGAGTAGTCTATAGTCTGATGTCAAAGCTCCGCCTCCGCATCAGTTGGAAGGCGAAGTTTACTACGAAAAGTATGAAACCGCTTTGCAGTATTCGTTCACTATTATTACGTGATCAGTTAACGTCCAGAAAAGTTCAAGAGGACATGTGTGATTGTTCACTTTTCAAAAACTCTGTGCAGATGAGATGTTTACTTTTGTATCTAATGGCTTGTAACGGCTTAGTTCCTGTTTGCTGATAAATAACTTCGCGGAGAAGGACGTTCCCCCTTCCACCATATTAGTCTATACAAGTGAAATTAAATAAGACCTAAGGAACCCTTAATCCCTCCTTCTTATGAACTTTTACACAGTTTTTTCTAGTATCACTTATCCGAAATTCCGCCGGAGAAGCCAACATTCCTACGAAAAGCTTACCGTTATCAAAGCAAGTCAGCCTTTTGGATTTCCAGTCAGGTCCAACTTCTAACGCGTTGAGACTAATTATGGAAATAGGTTTTGTACGTTCATTTGAAAATATTATCGGGTTATGTAAAGATCGTCCCTCCGACTTGGTCCCGACGAATTACCGACCAGACGGTTATCGATCGTTCACCTGCCTCAGGATTTAAATCTGTACTTGAGTTTGGCAAAGCCTGGATAGCTTCCGCCTGTTTGAGTCAGAGACGCTTTTTGTTTCTGGGAGGATATGTATCCGAACATCCACACGTAAAACGGCGAAAGTGAATGGGAATGGCGTAAGAAACCTTGCTCGCAGAGGTCGACATTCGGTTAGAACTGTAGATGACTACAGGTTGGGTAGTACATTGGGTTTATTTAATGGCTAGGATTAGATGCTGCTTCACCAGAACGCTTAACTCGTCTCTCCTACATTTCAAGGAGGAAACTTCTGATTTTGGAGCTAAAAATGTTCCGCATTTTTTCGACCATTCTAGGTGAGCTATCCCACTAGGGTTATTTAATTTCAGCAAATTTTGCTCTCTGTACCGTATAATGTCTTAGCGAAAACCATCCTGCATCATATTGGCACAAAATAAGATAAATCGAGGTAGTGTCTGGTCCAATTGTGGTTTTCATGAACCAACGTACGACTCAGTTAAGTATCAAGAAAGGCAACCGCGTTGTTCGCCTCGTGCTTGACTGTTACCTGGGTGTTTGGGTGAGCGGTATTTAATGCCTCGAATAGGCCCATTATTTATTCTATTGATCTTGTGAACCCTAATGTACAACCTTCTGAGAAAGATGTCCATAGATTTGCTCATGGTAACTGCCTTGCAAGCGTTTCCCAGCCCTTTGAGGCGACATCATCACCCGCCAAAGCGCGAACATTTTTCAGTTTGAAGTTCACACCGCTTTCATTATATTTGGTATATCGGTGTAAAGAAGAAAGCCCTTCGCCGTGGAGTAGTTTATTAGAAAACACCAACTAAAACAGTTACAAACTGTTGGACAGGAAAATAAACGTCTCATATTCACGCTGTTTTTAAAAACGGAACATCCTCGCGCGTCTCCCTGAACTTTCGTGGATGTTTATTGACTATCACGCAAGTGTAAACGAACGCTGCAAAAGAGTTCCATCAGTCCCGTAATAAACCTAACCTTCCATTAGACACGAGGCGGAGTTACGAGAAAACCACATACTACTCGCATGCCTCATCAGTAGTACCCGCCGTTATATCGGTAGCTGTGTGCATCTTTGCAACATTCAATCGGCGATAGGTTAACTTTATCGAAGTAGTCAGGTACATTGCCTCCGGGGTCTGCTGTATAGTTCAGTGTCCCGGTTTTGCTAGTGTGGTGATATCGGTGTTCGGTGTTGCAAAATGATTTCAAAATGTTTGACTTGATGGGTAATGAATACCTTTTAAACCAGCCGATTCGTCAGTAATATGCCCACTCTTTTATTTTGACAAGCTCCTTCAAGTCAGGATATATATATGACTGAGTAAGGAATATTTTCATCCGTAACACATTCTTGTCTTGAGTCAAAAATGGCTTTGAAAAATTATGTAGAGAAATAATATCTCTACCAGAGGCTAAGCGTCTGAATTTTTCTCAAAATTTCAGCTGATATGCTTCAAAAACTTCACCTTATATTTAAGGGTCCGGAAATTTGCCTCCAGTCTGTTCAGTAGTTGGGGGCAGTTAGCATAAGTGTGCATGCTTTTAGCTTGAAATCTTCATGTGTATTTTGATTGGCATAGTTTATCCAAATACCTAGCTGATTTCAAAATTTATGCTGAGTCAGTAAACAGTGACCATATAAGAGTTGCTGGTGTATTTTCTCCCGGAATTCCAGCGTTAAACCCACCAATTCGTGTTGAGTTTTTTACTCAAACTCCGAGGCAGATATTTTGGTGGTAGAATCGATTAGGTAAAAAACGAGCCACGGGGGATCAGAGACAACATGGTTACTTGGAGGTCACATTTCACACCAACGAATGGCTGAACGAATCAGTCACAAGAAGAAAGGGAACCAAAAGTACAAAATTAGGAGCAACCTGAGGAGGGCAGTTTTATTCTTCCAGGCTTAACGAAATTTGAATTGCATGAACAAGCAGCATTGTTCATTTTATCTCTTACCTGCTACTCATGAGTAACTTCAAATTTTTCTCAATCTCGTATTGAGCACCTCAGAAGTTTGTCGTTGTGGTCAGCTTTTTTAGCGTCTAATATGATGAATTCCACCGGTTATTAAGGTTTTAAAATTTTGTCTTGCTCGATCTTTTCCTGAAAAAGAGGCGTCCATGGTAGAAGTAGTATCACGTATCACACTCCATTTCCCGGCAGCGGCTGCTACTTCTCGAAGTTATAAACATCACAAAAGCAGCGATCCCGATTTTCGAACCGGAAGTGAAGTTAAATTTTTTGCACTTTAGAGGCTCTCATAGCTGGATATTCATGCAAGTGTGGACAACACAGAGCTATTCATTTACTTTCGCATGTAGTTTTGAAGCTTTGACGGAGCCTGCGTCACTGTTGGAAGTCAAACCGTAAACCTACTGTACCGAAGAGCGCCATGTGTAGTGATTCGAGAAAACAAATGACGAAGCGTAGTCATGCATGAAGGCTATACAAAACATCTTTGGGCAAAGCAAGCTTGGAAAATTCCGGCTGAGGGACCACCGCATCTTACGCGTGTATAAAGACTCTCATGTAAAAATGTCGCACACCAATAAGTTCGCACCATATAGGAAGCTTTTAAAAAACCACACGTCAACTGCATAAGAAAGATCAAATTGGGCATGGTCTGTACGTGGGGGCCGGCAAAACGACTTTGTCAAAAGGAGGTGCAGACATTCTACCAAAAAATGTACATATACGCAATACCATTCGTTTCAAACATGGTCTGAGCCATTTGACCTTCACCCAGTTACGATCGAACAGATCAAAGGTCTAAACATAGTACCACCAAATGTCCGAGAATACTGTCCTTTCCGGTCCAAGACAGCCTTATTGCTATAGTTGAACATGAACAACCAACTTAATATATCTACTCTTTAAACACAGCTGGAAAAAGGGGTCATCAAACCAATTTCCAAAAAAGGGGACAGTCTGAAATAACCAGCCGCCGGCAAGTCACGCTTCTACCATTGTTCTGCAAAGCAACGGTATCTACCTAAAATATAAGAAACGACGGAACACAGTTTTGAAGTACAAGCAAGGGTTTTACGGAGGAGATTTCATCCCGGGAAAAGCATGCTGAACCAAAGACGGGGACGCCCCTAATGAGGTGGAAGTATTCTACTCGAACTTCCCCAAGGCATTTTATATGGTACTACACTACAATCTACTACAAGTGGATCCCATTTTGAGGTTCAGCGCTCACTACCGTGATGAATGTAAGCCAGTGAACACGACCGGTCAGAGTGAGTGGAGGAATATTTCAACACATACCTAGTAACGGAGATTTGCCACAAGGTTCACTACTGGCTGAACCATTGTTTCCTGCCCTCATAACTGATTTATGTTCCACTAAAATTCAAGTTATTTACCAATGCGATCAAATTAATTTTGGAGCATCAGGACAACTTAATTCTACGGGCTACTTGAGGAGGATCACCAAGTGACCAACCAATAGTCCCTTGACGACCACTTGTCCTTCAGGGGTGAAAAATATCGCCCACTCCATCTTCCGAATTGCATGTACTTATCAGACAAAACAAACGAGAGCCACCATGACACAATGGATATCGTAAAGAAACGTCGTTATCAGGTGTGATACTTAGTCAGTGTCTTATAAATAATCACTTACGCACAAGCACTGCTTCAGCATGCAAACAGGACAACTGACTTCGAAAAAAAGCTAGGGGAGACCAGAAATTAAGATATGAGCGCCACAATAAACATCAAGTTTGATAATGAAAGAAACTGGTTCGTACAATTAGCTACTGATATTTCATGAATAGTGAATAAAAACTTAAGTGTTGCTGAGACAAGTGGTTCCTGCTACGAAATGAAATACGGCAATTTCTCGATTTTATGACATACTTGGGTTCTTATTCGGACATATTGTCCACCTTTTATACGCGCGAAAACAGTTTGAAAGGTTTACAATCAAAACACAGTGTGTCAGTGCCGCCAGACACACTGACAATACTACACACATGCAAGCAGATTTTAACACAAATGATTCACAGACGAAGGATGCAGCGCAGCACTATCCTGTGGATTAATCAACAGACCATCGTTCGTGTGAAGATTGGAGAAAATTTCATGGAACAAAAATTGGTTTTTGAATATGCCATACACTGGAACCCGTGATGTTCGTATAACATAAAACTAACAAAATACGACTTTTCAGAAACCGAATAACCTACCAGGTAGTAGCGGAAAAATATCGGAATTAGAAATGTCACACACACGAAAACAAACGCCGCAGTATGCTGTGAAACCGATGTTGACCTGGCCACACACAAAGCTTATTTTTGAAAAAAAAACATATTCGACAATCATATGCGAAAGTTTCCTTTGAGCATTCAGCGGTTGCTGGAAACTCTATGGGTTAGTGATAAGCAGTTTTATCATCACATTCTATTTAAGGATTTTTAATTGGCTTACATTTATGTTCTTCGGTTCGTCCCTTTTAGGTCCTTTAGTTGAATTTAGCAAATCGCAGTTTTGTTCCCAGTGCTCTGTTTCAAATAACGGATGAAAATTTTGCATTATTGTCTGAACTATAATCCATCGCATATTTTGCCCGTTTTGTAGCCACTCATATTTATTGCTGAGTACTGGTGTTTTTTTCTCTTGTAAACATAAACAATTCGTTTGTGGTGTGCCTCTCACTTAGAATACAGTCATTTTCCATCATTTACAGCTGTCGCTTAAGCTCGAGCTAGCTCAGTGGCTACGGCGCGGACTTACTCCCCTGATGCACCATAGCCTCACTCGGACACTGGCCTTCTGTAGTCTGGACTGGGTTGATTCAGAAGATTTTCGGATCTTTCTTTATCCAGTTTTGTACTGGGGGCCATGCACTATCGTAAATATTTGCAGGAAAGTTAGAGCATTGTTACAAGTGGCCCGTTTTCTTTTACAATAACCAGCTCATACCCACTTCATATACAGAAGAGTCCCCGTATCCTAATTTGTCACCAACCTTTTACTCATATTAGTTGGCACAATTCATTTAAAAGTTCCATAGTGATTATCACGAATTGTGTGTTCACCTGAAAAATGAAGTCAAGACATGGTGGTGCGTAAGACTCCAGAGGTACTTATTTTATCCGGCATTTCACAAGCAGTGAGCACAATTAATATATTGTACACGAAGTTCTCCACAACCTAATTTGTTTCATCGCCAAAATGTTGGATGTAATTGTGGGTCATTAAAAGGTCCTCAAAACGACCTGAAATGTGACAAACAAACATCAACAGTTAGTGCACTGGAAGCATTCGGTCTGTGTAATGGCGTCATCACACAACAAAGCATTTTAAACTCGGTGGATTTCAAATTGTAAACGGTACACTAGCATTTTTTGTCAGAAATATTTCTACAAACTTTGATTGTCAATCAACAACACAGCGGTTTTTAGAGAACAATCTACAGTAATCCACTTACGTGCGTGACTAAGCAATTGACCTCTGAATTCTTCTTGATGCCTGATGCAAAATTTTAGAATTATGTTTCTGGAAAAAGGAGCCTTTCCTGTACAGTCTGGGCTACGAATGCCAAGGGCTTCTATTTTGATGCTACGATGGTCGAACCATTTTGTGTTGGGACCTATTCTGGTAAAAAATGTACACCAATTTGTCAAGACAGTGATGATAGCTTGACGCGCTTCTCTGTACATTGAATCAAGGCTAAACGGGACAAGTATGTCGTATGCGACGACAGTCTCATTTGAGTTCGCTACTTTCATTGCTTTACGTTCCAGTAGTGTGCACGTGAGTTCTGATTGGTACATCGGTGTCCAGATGGAAAGTGATTTGCACTCAGATTACTACCCAGTTTCCCACCCATCCCGACTGTTGACTTTCCAGGAGGTTTATGCGGTCAGTTTATCCGTTTTAGCTCTTCATGTGACAGTCATACTTGGACAGTTTGAAGAAGTTGCTTAACCTGCTTGAGCTCATAAGGCTGATTAAATTCAACATGGGAGAGCAGAATAACTGCAACCTTGTTATTGAAACAAAAATTGAAAAACATTGAGACACATTATCATCCCTTTTTTTATAGATTTCAAAGGCACGTGAAAACCGAACTGAGCTTGTACCTTGAAAAGCAATAACATAGGCCCACACAGAATCTTGAACTTTAGGCGCTGTGTAGCGGAGCCAGATTTTAAATAAACGGGCCCATCCACTGAGGTGCATACGCATACACCAAAACTAAGCCTCCAAATTTATACTACCTGTAAATGTAAAAGATAATTCCAATGAATGCACGGATATTAGACAAAAATTAGTAGATTTGTTTGCGTTAGAATAAAGCCCACTGGCATAATATTTCCAAAACCCTCCAGAATTAGCAGCAATGTGATGATCTATCATCGTTTATGCGTGGCCGGTGGTGCCGCGAATTTCAGCGTTGTGATCCCTAGCATATGAAAGTAGGATATAAATATCCGTGAAGGAAATCTAATAATCCAGGGCATCCATCTATAAGGGACATGATCATTAGCAGCACAATGGCATCATCCGCAAATGGTTTAATAGATCATCCTGTTCAGAAAACAGTCTTCATGGTTTAGGTGCCAGACAGACTGGCTAGACATAGTCAACCCTGCTGCAACAAAGCGTGCAAAATTCCCATTTATCCACACACATCAAATTTGGGAGTTTTTTTTACAGAAAACGGCGGCTAAATACTAACAGTGTTGCTTGGCTGTGTTAGGAGACAAAATCGTGACATTCCTCTAGGGTATATCATTAGGGTTATATGTCTCTTTATGAGGTTGGCTAAACCAGACGTAATGAAATCACGGTTTGATTTAACCTGGAAAACCGGTAATGCCACAGATTCCCTGGTTTGTTAAATGACCGGAATCTTATGAGTACATTTTGGGTGTGATGATACTGGAAGCCGGGGTGTCACACAATCAGTTAGATTGCCTGAGGCTGTGACTGTAATGCCAACTCAGGAAAAGTATATTGTCAATTATTCTGAAGCAAGTTTAGTTCTCTCCACGGTCACTTTAAGTTTCCTGGCACAATAAGGGAGCAAGGAGTATCTCTAGATTTCCGTTTGTTGTGTAAAATGACAAATTCGTCAAAAGGGCAATCGCATCTTTTCTAATAAAGAAGACTTGACCTTTTTGATTCATCGGTTAATATTTCTTAAGTAAAACAACAAATTTCGACCCATCAGGAGATATATGCCCGAGGAATGCATTTTCATCTAGGTTTGTACACTGGATGAACTGGGGTACGCACCAGCTGTGCTGAATTAGCGGAATTGCACATAATGCGTCAGCCAATCTTAACAACAGCAGATGTGCACAGCAGCTACGGTGGATCTCTACATTCTCCATATTTAAATCACTTACAATCTGTTGGAAAAAAACAAAGTCTAAAGATGTTTCGCTATATCTGAGACTAGAGCAAGAGGACTGATTTCCCTTTAGGAACATCAAAATCCATGAGGTTTTGCTGACCAGCTCAAGATCCTGCTTCCTTTTATATTGGACGTATGCGGATGCATACAGATTTCACCTTATGATCCTTTAAAAAGGGAAATGTAAATGACCTGGTTTGTGTCTGTCTGCATGCACTAAGGGTGCGGTAAAGAATGAACCGTTTTTTGTGTGAGGCGAGGTAAGTGGGAGTTAGTTGCATATTCGGTGACTGATACTCCCTTGAAGATGTTGAATTTCATTATTTTGAGATGCACAGGAAATAACTTATGACGTCATTCAGAGTTTGAAAGATCTTTGGCGTACTCCATGAAACTAGGTTTTTGGCATCTGTTGGTTAAAACAACACTGGCGTTGTTTGATAACGGAATCCAAAGGTCTGCTGATGCTAGAACAGTCTTCGTATTTTTAAATCTGATTTACCTAAGCAGACTCAAATTTGAATCTTTTGCACTTGATATTTTCAACCGTGGTTAATTAGTACATGTGACGGTTTTCCATCATCTATGAGCAGATATGTTGATTTGTTTGCTACTACGCAGTTAGTACCTAGTCGCTCCTGAAGACTGCAGGGGTTGTGTCTACGGGATTAATTTAATCGACTTCAAGGTTGTGTAAACGAAGCATATCCTACACAATCAAACGTACAAATCAGGCGACTCAACCAACCTTTTTGGGAAGCCATGGTGTAAAAATTAAACCGGCACTAGTTTGGGCCATCAAATGGGCATTAAATGAACACAACCGGTATACACAGGAATTCTGTCCCGACTCTCCGAACATTCATACGTCAACAGCTGTGACTGTAAACGGTCCTCCGCTTAGTCCTGTCTAATGGATTGCGCAAAGATGTATCATGTAAGTCGGATAGCGAATCAACTCAGGAGTTGGATTTTGATCACACCCCTTTTCGGTATATGCATGATATCGGAACCACAGTCCGCATAACTTGTCACTGGCCAGGTTCTGACTTTACATATTGGCTCTCGGTCATGGAGGTCTTTTTTGCTCTCGTATTTTTTTTAGATATCACTGTGGACGTCAAAGTGATGCTGAATGCGTCCGCAATTTTCTTGACAAGTGAATCTATAGTTCGAGTTGAAATACCACGTGTTTCGAAACATGCACCTTATTTTCTTTTTCACGCTCTCAAGTGCACAGTTAGGTAGCTCCATTGACACTTAGGTAGTGTTTGTCGTAACCCAAAATGGCTAGCGGGCTCATGTTTCAGAATGCCCACCTGGAATGTCCCTCACGTTAACCGTCAATCAAAAACTCATTATAATGAGAGAATAAGTGAATCTTTCAAAAAAACAGAATTGATGCTTTGGTTCCAAATCACTCAACTGAAAGGCCGATTCTCCTTGTTGTTTGCCGCTCCATGTGTACCTTACTTATCGAAAAATTTGTGGTCGAAAATTCAGCATGGCACACTTGCTAATGAATTGTTCCCACTTTGAAGCAAATGGCATCACTCGCAAAATACACTATTTTGCACATGAGTTTTTATGAATAGTGTTCACTCAAGAAACCACATCTCTGTTCAAGCGGTACCGCAAGAGAGACAAATGCGCAAAACGATAACCTGGCAAAAATACAACGCAGCATCTGAAAGAAATCCTTGGATACTCGGTAAATAAGGTAGCAACAGCTCAAGCACAAAGGTAAATGAATTGGTTAACTAATGGCTTCGGGAGCATGCAACGTTCGGTGTAGAAGCTTCCAGTTGATCAGTTCCCAAGATCAGATGTAATTTGAAATAGGAACTTGAGAAAATATCATTACCTTAAAACCACTTAAGAAGTTTCAGGTGTTGTTGCTTTACCCCAGAGGTGACTGATGACTCTGAGTGGTTGTTTTTAGTTAACCGGGTAACTCGTCAATGCACAGCTAACAGGTTAACCATTGAAAAACCTGAAGTGGAATGGCAAACATATGCCAACGTTTCTCTCTTCAGGCTGAATAAAGTTTAAAAAGCAGGAAGTATACTGCATTTTGTTACTGCTTCTCTTTTTAGACGCCGTCAGGTAGTGAAAAATATTCAGTATTTCATGATAATAAGATTAGAAATAAAATTGTGTGGAGTTACATCTAAAACTAATTAGAAATGCGTCAGTAAGTAGAGAATTCGAATTACCGGAGCCTTTGGAATTTAAATGCATGCTCCACTGATTCTCAACAATATGAAGGGTTGCTAGTGTTTTCATCTAGGTGGAATTCCGTTCTAGATTATGTAGGGTTAACCAGCAAATTGAATTTCCGAAGGCCCAGGATGGATTAGAATAGTAGACGGGTCAACGAGTCAACTAATAAAAACATTCACACAAATCTTGTCTAGATCAAGGATGATGCGCAAGCTCGATCTGAATTTTGGAGTCTGGAAAATGATTATTACATGCTTCAAAAAACTTGTAAATCACTCTCGCAAAAGAAAAAGCCTACAAAGAGATTTTATTTCTACATTTTATTTGGTTTAACCAGTGAATATCACGCACGTTTAGCCAAATAAACAACAAAGCGCCTAGACACCTAACTGTGTTTGCGTGTGAAGCATCATTCGGAACCAACCAATCCATGGTAACCAATGTTCTTATTTGCAAAACGCAGTAAGATTTTGACTTTCGTAATATTCTAATCCAAGAACTAGACTCCGCTGAATTGATATTCTAATCGATATCCTAACTAATTTATTTACAAGGTTTATGGTCGTTGGTTTGTTCACTGAGCTGGGCAATTCGATTGCAAATGTTTCATCATCAATAGACGTGAGAACATAAGTGCGTTGTTAGGGGGCGTGGTGGAGCGTAGCGATGGGTCGGTGGTTGTGTCAGAATTTATACTATTCTGTTCAATAAATAGATAGTTAGTGGATGCAGAGTCTTCGGATTTTTGGGGGGAGTGTGGGCACGCAATTCCATCTACGTGCAAGGACAGCTAAAGGGAGTTCATTTTGGATAGCACCTTGGACACCACTGCCAAATGTATATCAGGAAATTACAAACTGACACCTCAAAGGTTGAGGCATTAGTGCCTCAAACCGATATGTCAGACTTGGCCGTATGAAAGAAGCTTGGAAGGCATGAACTCCAGGGAAGCAAGATGGTTTGGAATCATGGTCTAGGAGCTCACAGTGCTTTCTACGGAGCTGTGATCTGCACTTGGAAGACAACGCGGGCACTTCTGACCAGAAAATGTTTCAAAACGGAAACTTATCGGCAAGTTTGTTTTCTTAGATATAATTTTCAGTCCCATTTTCAGCGGTAAAACAGTCAGAAGACCGGGCAAAATATAGTACCAATACGATTAACAGCCGTAACGTTCATTATCACCCACCTTAACCATACAATGCAGAAAGTATCAGATTTTACGGTTTCTAACAGGACACTTCAAGGACTTTTAAAGAAATAGAACAATAGTTGGTAGAAGTTAAAGACCAGACTTTGAATGGAGACAGAACGCAAATTGTCAGACCGCCGGTTGGGGTCTCACTGATTAGTTTTTACAGATTTGTGAGAGTAGGGGAACAGTGACCCACACCCTACCAAATAAAAAAAGCCAGAGAATTTCAATGACAGCGGGGATTTAGCAATGTTCCGCTACATCTAGGTTTCAGCTAAGCCTTTGTAGGTGTACCGGTAGGTGGTAAGTACATGGATCGGCTGTAGCCAATCTGCTTTGAGGGGTTTGCGCTTTTTAGCATTGGTACGGCTCAAGCAAGTCTTGGTGAGTGCGTCCCATCCGTGGTCTAACTGTTGCACAACACACATGCATATGGTACCTGAAGCAAGGCCTTTTAACACGGGTCGCAGTGAACAGCCTAGCAGCCTCCCCGTCCGAGCCTGACAAGAAGAATAGTATAGCCATCCTGCGTGAGGCCTATGGTGACGGAAGTGGGTAATTGTTCCGCGGTTCCGGTTCGTCTAATGTTGAGTTGTCCACGCAAAACCAGACATCGAGGACAGATTTATTGTAAAACGGTTTCTTTTGTCATGATAGAGAATTTGTTTCAAAATTAAGGTCCATACAATCCGTGATATTTCGGGAGAAGTTGTTCGTTTGTGAGCAGTATGCTGTACATAACTGACCGGAATAGCCATTTCCTATCCAGTGGACCGTACAGAGAAGATTGTGAAAAATGGCCTAAATTTAGAGATGAGGCAGGTTTTGTTTCAGCTACGCAGACTTCGTCTTTTTCAGGGATGAGAACGGAATTTATAGCAGGCGATAAAAGGTGAAATCGTCTTGGTCAGATATGGCATCAGAATGTATGAGAAATCGGTTCTTAGGTTGGTAGTCAGTGATGGATCCTGAAAGGGTGCATCGCTTTGTGGTGCTTAAGGGGTATTGCAGGGCTACTAGTGAATCACGACTATCACAGTCGATTAGCACCATCGTTTCTCATAATCTAATCAACTTGTCCTCAAATGACTGGAAGCCTGAGTACGGACGACTGACGTGGTTACCGGCTCGTCAAAACTGACTGTCCGGTCCACAGCTAAGGCGTTGGGTTCAGTGGCCAATTAGCTTTTAAGTTGCTGAATTCAGCCTTCGTGTGAAGGTATAATAATGTAGTTTTTCTGTGTTTTGGATAAGTGTTCTCGGTCGGCGACCTTTTTAACCAATAAAAACTGCTTTGGAGTCAGTATAGTTCAACTATCTGTTTGCCCACCGTGGGAATCGGCCCTACATGTTCTCAATCACAAGCGTGGACGAAATTTTTCCATCTGGTCGCTAAAACGCTATATGGAGTTATGGAGTTGACATTTAATCGCTCGCCGTAAATTCTGTTCCCATCTCCTTAGTGCTGAAATGTCAGACCACAACGTTCCAAAATCCACAGTCTGATTTTTTCATTAAGATTTCTGAATGTGAAGAACGTTCATATTATGTACAAGCTGGTTGGAAACATTCGAGAAATTTTTGTCTTGAAAAAGTTGGCATTATTTGTTCCGTCTTGTGCGCTATGCGAATGGACTCTGACCTTCAACCAAAATTTCTGTAGCATGGTTGTTGTCAACGTTTACTGAAATTCATCTGCAAACATGTGCATCAATCTTCTGTAGCCTGTGCACATTTCGTGGTTTTTAGGGCTCAAAGCGCCAGTAGCGAGAATTTGTGTTAGCAGCCTTTGTGTTATTCCCGTATATTTCAAATGGTTCCACGCAGTTTAGGTATTTTACCGGAGGTTTTGTGGGAGTGCACCAAAACTACGGCCACTGATTCGTGGATGACCTACTTCCCCGAAATTCTGTACCATGCGGTCCTTTGGATTATGGCTGCTTAAAAACAGGGTGGGGACTTCGGACCACTATCGATTATTTAAATAGCTTTGGTCTGGTCTAATCTGCGTCTACAGCTGTCCCACTCTTCATGTAATCAGAGTTGGCTGTTCGATTTTCCGTAATGTTTTTTGTGAAATAGGTGCAGAGTTCGTTTGAGTGGTGTCAGCTCTTTCAGACAGTGTAGACTTACTGAAATTCAGGAGCCACAGCTTAATGCCTAAATGTAATAGGACCCCGTGACAATTTTACCCCACAATTTAGGCTTCTACATATTCTTAAACGGGTGAACGAGAAGGGACGGGTGGTTGATTTGCCGGCGTATGAATTCTGAGGCAGATGTCAGCTTCACATCATAATTACTGGGGGGTTCTTAAAGTGCAAAATCTTCACTTCAGTCCTAAGTTGGAGAAAAGCTGCTTACATCTCTCATGTGTAAGCCCTCCAGGGGGTTAGCCTTTCTGAATGTATTACTGATGCAACGTTTAGACAGGGCCTCCAAAAACATGACGCACTTTCGGATGGACATTCAAACCCTGGCAGTTTCTCATCAGTCCAACATTATTAGGGCGAGGTTAGTATACAAGTATTTGTGTAAACGAGTTCATGAAACAAGTAATTCTGTACCGTGTAAGACTGTAGCAGCTTATCATTCGCCGTAGCATTCACCGCGCTTAGCACAAACGCAAAAGCAGAAAGAACTTTTGGGTGGGTGTTCAAGAAAACATACGGTACAAGCAATGTGAGGGCCAGAAGTGAGTGCCCTCATCGGTAACAAGGATCTAACATGATTGAACTGGGATAAACCTCTTTTGAGTCATCCGGCCAAATTAAACTCGCCATACTGTCAGTAGGTGTCTCAAGGGATGAGTGGTTGTACAAACCCATGTCACTAAGCACGTGAGGAGATACCTACAGAATGGGTGAGATATATCCGTCTACATTAAACTGAAGTTAAGTTTACCACTCTGTCAGACCAAAACACTTATTATTATGCCTCCTTTTGAAAACTGCAGAGTACACTACAGGTGCAGGTTCCACACTTACTCGACCTAGTAGTGTTTTGAAACGCAATGATTTTCGTTTCGCTGATGGAGGCATTCACACTCTAAAAGTACAGCGTATTCGGGAAATATAAAGTGTGCGTCATTTTAGAATCACGTGCTACGATTAAACCTGTACGACTAGAGATGTGGAAGCTATAGCAAAATGGTTCGATTGGACGTTGTCCAACCATCGTTGTGACTAGGTCGCACTTTGCAACGACCATATTTTTGCACAGCCATAATTTGAACAATTGATTCTGGAGTAAGTTCTTTGAAGCAGCTCGCAAATGAACCGCAAAAATATAAAGCAGAATGCTTCAGTAGTAAAGGTTGCTATCAGGTCATCTGGCAACAACTAGAAAGCAAAGAGTGCGTTTTCCACAATAAAGGATAAATTTCCGAGGACGTTTGCAATTTGATGCATACAACCAGATATCTCGTGTGTTGTGGGATTGATAACAAGTTTTTCGTGGCAAAAATCCCCGCTAAACCTCATTCTGTGATTGTATCTCCAGATAGCTACATCGGAAACGTTGTTTACCATTTGTATCACTCACGAAAAGTTCGCTGACAAGCCATTCTGTTTGTGACAGATTTTTACATGACATTTTGTTTCTGTCATTAGGTGAGATCGTAGAGTTTGAAGAGAATTTTACTGTCCAACAGATGGAGTGATGGACTTTTCTAATATTCTTCCAAAAACCAAAGCATTCAAGAGAAGAAGCTGATTATCAGCAGATTCTGCATGTGTTTATTCGGCGTTGTGTGGCATGCTTGCATACAACTGTGAAGTCATCTAAACCCAGACCTATTCGCCTGTGAAGTGGTGGCAAGCAACACGCATACACATTTTTCACCATCGCTAGAGAATCAGATTTGCAAAATAAGGAACTAAATAGCAACCTAGCGTTTTGCAAAAGGGATTTCAAGTTGTTTGTGATAGGTGAAGCGATAAAAAGTTGCCAGTTTAGAACCTGCTATTCAACTAAAAGGACTACTTGGTTGTTAACTGCACAGACATTTTGCGCGAAATTAGCTGATAAGAGCTAACACACACTGTGTAGAATACATGACTTATTCTGGGAAGCCCGACTGAGTGACACGCGAAATCACAAACCAAGAATTACGAAGTCTTGAGACATGTCAACAAATTACGGAACTACACGTAGAAAACGCGTATATGAAAGGGACTCAAACCTCAAATTACGGGATTTTCCGTGTAACTGCTGCACAAATAGGTGCAAGTCAAACGAAAGCCAAGTACAAACGACAAATCGACGTGAAATGCCGACAAATGTGTACACGTACAGCATGTGATAACGCAAGCGATCAAAAAGCGAGAAGGAAAGTTCTCCAGAATTGGTTCTACATATAAGGGGTCAAAATTTCATGAGAGATTGTGGGTGGATATCGAATACATGAAGTAGGCGCAGAAAACAGTAGGTTCAAGCGAGGGAAGGGTTTGACTGAGAGAAGGTAGGTACACCACCTCACCAAAGTCAGCATGGCTTCACTTAAGCTACCCCACTCAGCACCTGATACCAGCAACAATGGGAGGCAAAAATGGTACAACTGAATCTAGCCACAGTCCCCTCTCACACTCCCTCATGTCCTCTACGGTGACCGAGTGCCTAAGTTTTACGTACCTCTTCTAGCATGCATACCTTCTGTATATCTGTGGTTACTGAACCGTCGGGAGTCTTAAGCACTACCGTTCTGATGCACCCATCCGATCCAGGAATAGCGATGGTTATGTCCCCCTTTGACCGGGTACCGCGCGTACGTTCTTCTCCAATTATCAATACCAAATCACTCATCTGCATGTTCCTTCGAATAGCCGTCCTTTTATGCCGCATCCGGAGCAGTGGAATGCATTCTCTTAGCCATTGGCGCCAAAATGTATCGGCCATAATCTGACTCTGTCTCCACTTCCAAGTACATCGGTATCGTATTCCTGGATCTTCAATAGGGACGTATGATACTCGGGATAATAAAAGATGGTTCGGGGTCAGAACATCGGTATTATCTGGATCATTCAGCAATACGATCAATGGGCGGTTGTCTGGTATTCGTTCCATTTCCGTCAAATAAGTTGTCAACAATTCCTCCGTTAGCACTTGCTCCCGATAGACTGCACTTAGAACACGTCGAATCGACCTTATAATCCCCTCCCAGATGCCAATTCTGTGGTTAGCATAGGGAGAGTTAAAGTGCCAATCAACTTCTCTTCGCAGAACGTCGTTATTCACTTTGTTACAATCCAAAGTCTTCATGAACTGTTTCAACTTTATTTCCGCTCCAGCACAGTTAGTGCCTCTATTACCATGCACCTCTTTTGGGGTTCCTTGTCGACTGACGGACCAAGAAGATGCCATGAGGAATGGGTCACTGGATAGCGAATAAGCCACTTCTATATATATTGCACCTGTTTGCAAACAGGTGAAAATACAGCCATACCGCTTCTTCTTAATACGGCCCTCGCGAGTTTAAAACGGTCCGAAGTAGTCAAGGCCGGTTGGTGCAAAGGGGTGCTCTGACTTCACACTGGCTATTTTAACATATGACATTAATACTCAAGTGATACTCACAAATTGTCCGCACAGAAATTATGGGTGATGCTGACTCAAGTGTGATTGCTTCAGCAAGAAATTAAGGTTCGCTGAAATTCTACCAGTGTTGTGTGACGGAAGTCTATGAACTGTTGTTTTAGGTAAACTTCGAGGACAGCTGCAATTATTTTTCACCCGGATCCTGCTATCAAACCAAGCACTCTGACAAGAAACAAGTAATTAGGTGGACGATACCGTGTGTTTCTTACCAGAACGAAACGCACAGACGGCGTGGTTCCCTAGGCATCACATATTGCGACCCCGCATATAGCTTGTCGAAGAACAGTGCAAGGTCGCATCTTATATACAATTGCTATTGAGTGCTGCACTGTACTTTTAGGCTTTTCTCTCTGTTCTGTCTACCTACTTCTGGCGCTGTTCGGATGCAGCTCAATGAAGCGCAGAGGTTTCAGACCCACACGGTTACCGGGAATGAACCGTTGTGGACTGTTCCCTTTTCCGTGTTACACTTAGCCTGCAAAATTTAATTAGCTTTCCTCTAAAAAGCAAGCCTGGATAACGTTGTTTTGCGTGCTGCTGCCTGTAATTGTAGAACAGGTGGACTGCTCTATGATAATCCCAGCGCAGTTTAAAGCGAATAGGGACAATTTCATCTTACGCTAAGATAAATACATGCATTAAAATTTCCAAAGGTGCAAATCTGTTTATGAAGGAGATAAATGAGTCTTTTGAAACTAAAGACCTATAATTTTGCAGACACGAGATTTCCGAACCTAGCTTGCTAATTATGGTAAAATATAGATACAGGCTCATGTGTTATCACAAAGTAATTAGCGCCCTTAACCTCTTATCACGTTCATTAGCAACAATATCAACGAGAACAGTAGCGACGGTTCGGTCTGGCGTCCCACATCATTAATCAATTTGCGTCCTCTTACAGTTGGTTTACCACCAGGTGGTTTTTGTTTCTTTTACTAAAAACGGATAAGCCACCAAGTTGGTGCAATTATCTAGTAATAAAGGCGTACTACCTACAGTACAATTGAAGTAAAAGGCTTTTTTATTGTTTGATTGGGTTGACGAAAATCCAGCCCGAACTTTTCAACACTCTGTTGTTTGTTTGGTAGAAATCGATAGTAGCTCAAACGCGCTTATTGTTCCGTGGTCTGGTTATCAGCCTTTATTGGTGATCTATACATATTTATGGTGTGTTGCAAGCTGAGGATGTCTTTCCAGCTAGCTGTTGTTGGTTTCTGTCCTAAATGATAACTAGTCATCCAGTGACTGCTAAACTTTGATTTCTTTATCATCAACTTTTGTGTGACAACAATCTAATTTGCTCGGTACTTGCACTGGAAAATATTCTTATTTTGTATTGCCAATCCTCCAGATGTGCATATCAACCGCTGTTGAACTAACGATAGCCGCAAGAACTTGACCCTTTAGCACCTCCTTGTTCCACAGGCAGCTCATCCGAAAACGTCCGCGGTTGCGTTCTTCTGGAAAAAAGACCTCTGAGTAATCGCTGGACATAAATCTACTGGCAAAATATATATCATTATTCGTCTAAGGTTGTTTTCAACACCAAACTGGTAAAGTGAACAAAATGCAAATGGATTCACCCACCCGTCTTTCAGGCCCTGTTAGGCTTTCACAGTCGTGCAAGGGGTTTTATGGCGAACAGAGTTTGAAACAAGATATTGCATTGACAAAGTGACAGCGCAGAGGGGAAATACTAACTACTCTAAATGTGTGGTTGTATCTTCTCTAAAAACGCAGATGGGTCATCTTTCGGCATCATTCTGGCTTCAGGAGTACACGGTTAAAAAACGAAAAATGCAGTGGGTTGCGCAAAAGTTTATGGACTGAGATTGAACACAAGGGTCTGGTCCTGATGCCACTTGAGAGATTTTGTTGGAATAAACATTTTCTGAAGACAATAAAAAACGAATGAAAAATGTGACCGTCCAGTTGTAGTCGAATAGTTTTACGAACAACTCAGCAGTTGGTCTGAATAAGAGCGACAGCCAAGGATCAAATCACTGAGCTGCGCAAACTAGTCAGTAGCCGCGTGGTAACATGAACAACTAAAAGGTCATTTTTGATACATCTGCAAGCATATAAAGACAAAAGCATTGTGGAGGCCCAGCTTTCAGGAGCCCGATAACAACTGTGCCATAAAAGTGAGTTTAGTTTTTGTAACAAACCTACAGAATGTTTGTTTCACCCCGTGGTTTGATGAAATCGTAGCAGAACGCTTGGAATGACGTTTTTATTCTTGTGGAATTTTTAGGTGCACAAGAATTGTGCCACTTCACGAAACTTCAAAACCACCCTACAGGCTGATTTTACCATTGACTGAGTTAGGATCATTCATCCGTAGATATTTGTGGCCATCAGTATTATCAATGCCTCCACGACACTCCTTGAGTTTTTACGCATCACATTTCCGCCGGATTCTGCAGCGAACGAAAGAAGTCTGCATGACCGCGTGTGAAGTTTAGTTTCACTCTCATATTTATGTACGAGCTTGATGCTGCTTTTTTACTTCCTTGGCTTCCTCAGCAGCACATTTCTAGATGCCAAAAGCAAGTTTTTATTAGGTGAGAGAGTTATGCAGGAATGCTGGACAAAAAAACAATAATCCGAAATCAATCCAGCGTTTTTTAATAAATTGTAATAATATAATATAATATATAATAATACTATAAGATATATAATATATATAATATAATAATAATAATAATATATCGCTAAGTGTTAGTTAACAGTTAATCACAAACTAGTGATATCACGTTTTGATAGCATAAATAAAACTTTAAAATGGTTATGCAACAAAAAAGCCAACGTGTTTTTAGAACACTTCATGGAAGGTTCTTCAACAGATGGGTAAAACTAACCAGCAAACAATTCACGCGTACATGGCGTGTGCTGTTTTTTGTACGGCTGCGTGCCAATTTGAACTTAGTGAATAGAGGTTTAGATAAAACAAAATATAAGTGTGCAAATCGAACTCCAGCACAATGCAAATTTAAGGCAAATGTAAGGTCCTAATTACTAGTGTGGTGTAATGCCCAGTTCTTTGTACACACATGTGGATCGACGCGTTGTACCACTCTAACCTAGGGGGAATTTGGTTAGCTTTGATTCAAACGTAAACAGTACCACATAACCCTTAAGTCCATGGAAAGAACGCTTATAAAGTGTGTATAAATCTGGTAGCTGCCCATAAATTAAACGATTCTTTTTAATTAGATTTCAACTGTGTTTTTAAGAAAACTGGGCTTCGTAATGAACAGACTTGCTCTGTGCAGCTGAAACACTTGCTTTGTCATTTCCGATTAGACCATCTTTTTTGTGTTATCCAGCTTAAAAATAAACTTTTACCACATAGGGGGACAAAACAAATGCCAGACAATTAGGACCGTTAGAAATGCTGCTGGAACGCGCAGCAAACGGTCTCGAGAGGTGAAGTGATGCAGGATGATACCAAGGTGGACAGCTCTCATTTTTTGTTGAAGCGCACGAATTCGTGGCCACTCACGCAAGATCGCGAAGGAGTGTTAACAACAGAGTTGTTTGAGTATGTAGAGCGAGGTCGACTATCATGCGATTATGAAAACAGGCCGAGTATCATATTGGTGTGCGTACACTGGTTGCCGCGCGTGACCCGTCACAAAACCCCCAACAATAAACATGCTAACAGCTTGGCAGATGGCACCAAATCCACCAATGAGCAAATAAAAAACGATAATGTTTAACAGGTCAGCGACATTAAGGCCCGTTTGTATGCGTGCATCGTAACTATATATATATATATATATATAAAGTTTTTGGCTTTCTTCGTAGGTACAATTTAACTCCGGTAAAAATTATCTTTGTGATTTGGAAAACAACCCACTTGAATAACTTATTTTTCACAGGAAATTTACCTGAATCTCCGCTTAATCTCTTGTTTACGCTGTTCTTTAACTGAATGTGCTGCACCAGGCCACCTCATCCCCCAGTAGGTACGTTAGTCGATTACGCAAATGAGTGTATTTGTCAGAGTTTGTGCAATTTGGGGTCAAGTATAACATAATGTTGAAGGAAACTTAAGGAATTTGCTTACCTGATAGGCTCCAAGAATGACGAAACCAGTCGTGAGCTGCCACAGAGTTTAGCAACTTTGCGAATAGTGTGTTACATCCATATAAAGAATTCGCGAAGAAACAAAGTGCACTAAAAGCCAGACATAACTTCATATGAGAAGCCTTCAGTCTAGTATGTGGTTATTAATAGTTCACAAGTTGAAAAAGGATTGTCCATGTTCATACTTAAGTACAGTTGTAGCTGACAGATACAACGGTTAGGTTCATATATTTGTAGATCCTTCTACATATTTATAAGACATATTGTTACTGATTTCAGGCAAAGATAACACAGTTGTTGCTGTGGTTCGATACTTTCGTTTTCCTTTGTTAGAATTACTGACAGGCCCTAGAAAATTTTGTTGTCGAGCGACGTATATTTTATGTGATGAACTGACGTTGCCATTAGAAAGGCCATGAGAAACGGCCACATTTGCGTAATAAATGTCTCCAAACATAAAGCCTACCAGCCTGTGTGCTGTTATAAATAAGCATAAAAGAGCAAGATAGCCAAATTACTTCTCACTTTATTTTACCCGTTCAAAAGTGGGTTTTTGGAGCACACATCTCATCAGCTAATTACCCGGTTAGTGTACAACAATAAAACTATGGGATATTGCCGATCATTGAAACCACGAATGATCATTATGAGGACGTTATTCATACATCTCGTTTGCCCGCAATTTTGTAAGTTTATTCGCAGCTGTAAGCGGCTGAATTTCGGGCAATGTTAATAACAGTTTCTTTGTTATTTTGTGTCCTTCGTTTCTTGCATGTGAATTATAGTAAGCACCACTAAAATAGTGACAATACATTTTTATTCATCTGATTCTTCACGGTCGTCAAATATTCAGCCTTTTTCTAGGAATAGTGAGAACTTCTTCATTCCATAATATAATACGAACAGCCCACAGTGATAGATGAACCATCCAATTCGGCATTCGCGAACAATGTCCCAGGTCATTTTGACTCAAATCCGGCGCTGCAATAAAAAGGAAGACAATTATCTTGACAATTGACTCAAACCTGAAACATCAACCATATCGGTGGTCGACCAGGTGACAGTTGATCCGTCCTTGGGGCCTGGCAATTTTCTTCCAAAAACCTAGACACCAACAGCGGTAAGGTCAACAGTGTACTCATAGGTGGCTTATAACTCCTCAATTGCCTGAGTTTATGTGGTTTTCATAGACTAGTTGATATCCGTTGCTGTGACTGGCTAACTGAAACACCTCCCAAAATTCCATTGGTTCATTTCAAAACTTTTGGGTTTTGGTCTGTACTCCTTTCTTTGGATTGTTAAGCTGAGTAGCCTATGTCCGAGAAATTTTGTTTCTGTTTCCGCAGTTTGTTCACCCATTTGTAGGTGTGCGTTGTATTATGGCGTCCTAACGGTTTTGTAGTCATTTCAAAGGTACATTTGACGTGCCAAAGGGTTATTTGTTTTGTTCTCTCTTTGTGTTTTCAGCTAGTTGAGCTTGATTTTCTGAGGGTTCACCAAATGAAGTTTCTGGACTATCCGCGTATTTGAAAAATTTGATGCATGCTATCTTCTTAGCTTCTGTCGTGTTCCAGTGCGCTTTACTCCATTTGAGCAGGGTCCGGATACAGCTTTGTTTGAGGCAGTTCGGGTTATTCTTTAACCAGGTAGAGAATAGGTCTGCGTGCGTCACTTTTCTGTATACCATAACTCATTTTGCATCTTGTGGTAAGTACATACAAGAATGACGGTTTTTCAGAAATTTCCCCTTTCAATGCGAATTGTGTGACATCAAAAATGTCATTTAATAGTTCACTTGTTCGCTATAGGCGACTCCAGATTATGCGTTGCAATTTTGGCGATAAATCCTGAAATTGGAGATCGCATTGGTGCTCCTCGAAGTTGCTTTTAATACTCTCCTTTGGATTCAGAGTACGTAGTCAGGCTTGAGGCGTGACCGCTACCTGAAATTTAAGCAACAGTCCTCTTAAAGGAATCTAGGTTTATGAATGTAAAGAGGGGGCTCAGATTCCGTCTTCTTATTTGACATTACAGTCCTCAAGTTTTCCCAAGAACTATTTTGCATTGTTGACTTAGTAGTGAGATCCGCTGACAAGATATTTCAACTTGCTCCAGAGTTCCTTTGTAAGACGACGAAAGTGTCTTTGTGAGTCATACGATTGGTCTTAGTGGAAAGGCATCCTTGTTTGCTCTCGGCAGTTCATAGAAACTGAGCTCGCGTTTTCTGATGCTTCCCGTTTGTAATCCTTTGGAGATCTTGGATTTTCTCCAAGTTTTTATTGATGATGACTGATATTTACCAGTTTTGCTTTGGTAACTCTCTATCGAACAACATGTAGTCTTACCGTATGATGACATGTAGAGCAATCAGGAACTAAGCTCTTTAGCTTGAAACAGTTTTTGGTCAAAACGTTCTAATGATATCTCATTAATTTGAGTGTTGCATATAGAATGAACTCTGAGCGTCTTGTTATAAATGATGAAATATCCGTCCGGCCAAACATTAATGTTGCAAGCGGACATCATTGGAAAGGACGGTAGTGATTTTGTGTTTATTTAGATAATTCCATAAAAACAAGAATGATACACTCGATCCATTGGATGATTGTGCTCTGTTGAACGATGAACTACTACGGAGATGGTAAATTGAAAACCTACTCAAAGAATAGATGCACGCATTTATGTTCGCGAGTCGGCGCGATCCGCTGATACAGATATGAGTACTTTTTGTCTCTATCACATGTCTCGCGAAGCCTGCGATAGCATACTCAGAAGACCTTCAGCCTTGCAGTTTTTGAAACCTATGGACTACAGAATGAATTAAAGGATCCAACTGACCTTTTAAACCGTTTAATATTTACTGAGATGTGAGGTGAGCGATGGTTTCAAATAGACATCCGTAATACTAGCCTAATACTCAGTAAAATCGCTGGACGTTTATGATGAGACAATTGCATAAATGACAGTATGGTCTGTTGTATTGGCAATAAACCGATTGTGGAACTGGTGTTCTTTTAAGTAACACAAATAAAGTTAGCAATATTAGCAAGCGAAAAACCAAGCTCACTATGAAATTCGTGGGGTTTTTTAATGCTACTTAGGCAATTTGTAGTTCATGAGGCACATTTTTTGGAGATGAACTCTGTTTTCCTCTTCACAAGTCAGAAGTAACACGGGGTTGACTACCGTTCTAGGTTAAATTGCGTGTTGACGTCACTCACTGAGTAGATACAAGTAAATTGCAAAACTACGGTCAATTTATGACTAAGGATATGCAGTTCCAGGAGCCAATCACTTTAACTGATTTTAAGTTGAAAAGGCGGGTGCAGCAACTTTTGGCGTTGTGAGTTAGTGAGCAGCACAAATGATCCAGTAGGCAGTTTTGAAAACCTTGCAGAAACCCGCGAACAAAAGTTCCCTGCATTGCTTGGCGCAAAACCGGAAGAGGCGCTGAACGTACCTTGCGTGTGCATCACAATCTTTCCATCTGAAAACGGAATCACGCAACGTCAGAAAACCCCATTTTGTCGTTTTCCATCATCTGGTAGGTGGAAACGTGAATGGGTTAAAGTGGTTCTAATTTTCTCTTTGTATAATTTAATGTTTTTAGTACACGTTTTGGTAATCCTAAGAAATTCTGGTACGTACTGGGGAACAATGGAGTGGGCCACCAAAAGACTTTATGTTTGTAAGAATATTTCCGTATACGAAAAACACACGTTAGAATCTTTTATTGATTTTGCTTCATACATGAGTGTCTTACACATAATTAAATCATTAAAGCAGAGCGCCAAGTAGGTAACATTTTACCGAATTTACTAGATCTCGTATGCACACATAATTGATGGTGTACAGCAAACCGATTACTCCGTGGACCAAATGTGGACGTAATCAGTGAAGTTTCTGTTGTTTCTAAATTAAGCAGTATGCGAGAACCTGTCCGCGGGTTTTTAGAAACTATCCTGATTAGCGGAATAGATAAAAAGCAAAACTACCACTTTCTGTCTTAAACACTATTATGCACATATTCAGTAAAGCGCTTCGGTGAACTAAATCTTTGCCGTATCACAGTTAATTTTCAACCCCGAAACCTTTAACCACGGTTAATAGAAAAGCTTTTTTACTTTATTTTAAACAACAAAGTTAGATAATTTCACTCACACCGTTTGTTTGCATTTGTACACACTCCTATTGAAGTGACACCGGTGACAAGCAGATTGCTTTATCTCTGGCAAACCAATTTTAAGTGAGTGTGAAAGCTGTGTCCAAAAACAGTTTTCTACGTGACAAACTCGACGTTTTGTGATGCAATGGCCTAACCTTTATCAATACAAACTGTTTTAAACATCGCACAACAAAGTGAATTTTGTGTTTCATGATTTAGAGCAAACTGTATCCCTACTGTTATCACATGACCGAAAATTCCACGGAGTTCGTGATAAAAACTATTTAAAATGTGAGCAAAATGACCATTTTGGTGAAGACAACATGATGAGTATAAACCAAGACGTTGTCCATCAGCTAGTATAGGACCAGATTTCTCTCATTTCTCCAGGCAGATCCATATCTAACAGTTAAACAGCCGGGAAGCAATAACTGTGAAAAAATACAATCGCATCGAACGGTGTCGTATAGTTTTTGTAAATCGACAATTTTACAACGCGCATGTAAGTTTTTGTCTTAAATTATGCAACGCTGAGATAGTGTACTGAATTAGCAAATTTATTTATGTCATAATCATGACACTCAGGCAATGGGCTTATGATTGTGAGGCTGTGGGTGCCTTTTTACTGACATTTTACGAAAATTAATCAGCCGCTTATTTGCCCCCTATGCTTTTATGGTTAATTAGTGATTCAACCTCTCACAGATTGTGAATCATCGTAAGAATTGTTAGACATTATGCGAGTGACCGTACCACGTGCAAAAGCTAATGACCGGCAATCTCAACTTAAAGAAATATTGGCGACGTGGATGTAGGTGGTTAGAACAAAGCTAATACCACCAATGTTCTCTGCGACTTTTGTATCCATTAAACCATGTAGAAGTAGTCTGATGGGATTGGTTAAGTGAGTCCTAGGTGCATTTGTTATTCTTAATGTTCTGCTTTCCTAAGAGCCTTAATTTTATGACTGTTTCAGTTCACCTTTAACTTTACAGTATATTAGTCAGTCTAGCTTCACAAAACATTACTTCCTTAATTGTCGAAGATAAGGAGAAGGAAAGTACCAGCGTCATGTGGTATTTTATCTCTCAACGTATACTCAGTAGAGGCACCCGAAACCTGCAGGCGACCGAAACAAATCAGTCTGCCGTGGTGCGCAATGCAAAAATTGCTAGTCTTTTTATAATAAATATCTGTACTGTTCACGTAGGCCAAACCACGGTAAAGTATGATTTCAGCATTATCTTACATACGAATAAGAAATGATGCCATAGAATTCTTTTTTTATAGTGAGCTCTATTATGGTCTTTATTTTGGGCTGATGCTTAACCATTGGCTCGTCTCAAAAGATGGCCAGTCATACAATGTTTCAAAACTTGCTTCACTTGGCAGTAAAATAGCACGCAGAAATTTAGCGACAGCAGTTTCCTGCAAGGATTTCGTAACCGCTTCAATAATAAATAGTCGTGCTGTTAAACCACGAATGGTGGCCGCTTGTGTTACTCTGTGGTGCAATACAGTCTAGCTACTCTAGTTTGCTTTTGGTCCAGAACAGGCAATAACGGTTCATCGGAGGTGGGTTCTGAGGTGGTGTTCTGAGGGGATGGAATTACGCCTTGGTTAGGTATCTGGATGAATGCAAGCTAAAGAAATTTTCCGAATGGCGGTATGGCAAGCCCCCCGGATGCATCTGTCCCAGTTCGTTTTTCATATTGAAACTTTTGTTTGGTAATTAGGATGTTCAACTCATTATAATTATTCGTGCCCTAGCAAACTTAGTTTTTGATATCACAGTGACGTTAAAACAGTTGCACTGCCTTCATTATTCCCTTCTCACTTCCTAGCATTCTGCATTCAATCTAATCCGGTGAAACTGTGTTTTCGCACATAGAGATGGCTACCAAAATGTATTGAGGCAATGACTTAGCTGTTAGAATTTAAGACAAGAAACATGGTACTCATTAATGTACACAGTCTAGTCGTTTCATGAAGATAGTTTTTCGGATGGTTTTGCGTGAACATTCAGATTTACTTCATCAATGACAAAACATGCATATACCGCGTAATGCTTTCATTTCAGTTTCTATGACATATTCGAGTTGCATCTACACACACAGAAAAAGAGTCTTTAGCCTGTCAAGTTGTTTCCGGATACAGTCAGTGGATAGTTTTCAATGTTAGGATATATTTTCTAGTCGTGCGTTGAATACCAAGAGGCAATTTTGCTGACAATGAAAACCCTATAATTTTTCCCCAAAACGCACCTAGCCCCAATCCAAAAGCGCTTTGGAATGCGCAGTGAAGAACAAAATTAGCCTTAAGTTCTTGATGGCTTCATACTAGCCGTCACGCGTAAGTGTTTGACTTAAAACCGTGCTTCATCTGCTACCTGATTAGCGGTGGATGAATATCCCTACTCCGAGGTTTGGATAGTAAAACACTCAGGGCCTAAAACAAAACTGATACGATCGTGAATTCTTCAGACTTTAAAAAAGTACTTTTCGATGGATCGTGAGCTGGCACCTGTCCTGATAATGTTCTCACAAATGGTAACACAGACACAGAGGCGTGTCAAAGCGGCGAAGTAAAACTGGGAAAAAAATGACGGGGGTTCATTTATGTTATGATCTCATGTCCAGTTGGTGAGCCATTTCGGTGTTTAGGTCTGGTACGCAATGCTCCTTGTGCTCAAGGTAGAAAATGTCCATGGGGTGGCCGAATTGGTATGGCTGAAAAGACTAAAAATCGAGTGGCTTGAATTGAAATTAGAACAAGCCCATGAGTTCTGAGCCGGGTAAATGGTAGGGAAAGACAGTTCCTCTATGAGGTTTGAAATTAATGCCATGCAAATCAGCTTTTGCATCGCCATCGTGACTATCTGTCAAAAGCTGACATTATTCGTTCCTTCAGCCGCAGCTGTCCCTTTAATTCAGCTAGTATATTTCCTTGTCGGCATGGAAACTCATATTCTAAATTTCAGCGATCCACAGTTTATGAGACTTCCGTCTATGAGGTCAAAAGGTGTTAATATAGTAGTACATTGTGCGACTGCTATGAGATCGTGGTATCAGGCAATTTTGGCCGTTATCTAGGATGGTTTCACGTTGCTACATTCAGTGTACACCGGAAAGACACAAGGTTTACTGGTTTACTAAATACAGTATACATCCGACCCTAAGCCGAAAGCAGCATTAGAAACACAGGAGTCGATTGAAGGGACGCCACATTCGACACCTGCGATGAGGGTAGGCTGCATACAGTGGACACAGGTGCCATCAAGAACAGCCAGTGAGATAAAAGGTTTGATAGTGTAGGTAGGAGGAATTAGTATCTGAGCCATCCGGGCTCCTATGCGATAACGAAGTCAATGTTGGCAAACTACATCTGGCTTACTGCTGAATATTTTGAATCAAAATTCAATTAGCCTCCCCGGTTGCTAGTGAGACCACAACCCGGCAGAATGGTTTCAATTTACTGAACCTGTGATCGTTTCTCCTCCAAAGGGCTTCTTGGTCTTCCTATGCTGGTGACTAAATCCCTCCTACAGTCCACATTCACTGGCTCGCAGACATCATTTGGGTGCGGAACGGTAGTGCAGTCGAATTCACTAATTCCGGCTATCGGTTGATCACATCTGACCAATGAGTGGCTTTGCACACACCATAAGCCCGAGATCCGTTGGTGACGACCTTTGATTCGTAAGTTGAATCGCATTCTCATCCCTATTTCGGTAGCAAAGCTGAGAGGATTACAACTGCCTACCACTACCGATTTATGGACAAGTAGACAGACGGCCACACGAACAAATCCATGAGAGTGATAACCCATGGATTTTATCACTGAGTGAATCTGAATTGTTGCTCCCTGACCTCAACCCACATGCTCTTCCAAACCCAACGTCAGCCACGTGAATGTGAATGCTCTTTCCGCCGGTTTGAGTGACATGTTTTGCCGTCAAGCCAAAACACACTCAAGAGACTATAAGTGGTGGATATTGAACCTAGTTGGTTTTAGTGATAATTGTGAGTTACAGACGAGTTTAAATAAAAGTAATCGATTCAACAAACTGTGAAGGCAACCAAGGCTCCTTAAATCTCATGAATAAAAGATGAAGTGACGAATTACAACAGATACCTCATCGCTTAAGTATTGTTGTTAGAAAATTTCCTTCATCAAATGAGTATCGCCTCTTAGCAAAGTCTGATTCTTGTAATACATCGTAGCAACAGCCCGTCAGTTGAACAAATGTGCGTTGTGTGCACATTGTATATTCCATATTCGGCTGTTTACACAGCAGCCGGATTCCCGATTACGAAATAGACCATAATCAACTGCTCGCTGCTTATGTTTTATTGATGAACTGGTGGCCTGGGCGCAGAAGCCGGATAAACTTTCTGTGCGTATTTTTGGTTCCAGCAGTTTATTCATTCCAGTTTGGACGAAGGCTTTCGGTTTCGGCTATTCATTGCATTTCTTAGTTGTAAGACATTCTGGAATAGCTGCGGGCTATTTGGTGTTTGGCTCCCATTTAGAATCTGCAAAAATGAAATTGTCTTCTTTCCTTGTTGACTGTTCTCTACTAGCCTGCTTGGCCTTCATTCTGAGGTGGTCATCGTGAAGTATTCTGATGTTCCATCATGCCAAAGTCTGAGTTCCGCATGATATAAAACGGGTTCACTAGTTTGATCTTGATGCCTTGATGACTGTACCCTTAAGATTTTAAAATGAACGCTTTGGAAATAACAGTTACTCTGATCGTTATCAATCGATCGTTATCATTATTCCAAAGAACGATGTTACTACTGTATGATCCTCCCCGTGTTGCCCGATTTTTCATTTGGATGCTCAGCGAAGCTGCAATATATCACGAAAAGTTTCACTAGCATTTGAAAATGTTTATCAATAAACCAGGGACCACACTTAACCTACCACACGCTGCTGGTTCAATACCGAGTGAAATGGCGTAGTTACCTGAATACCAGACCATGACTTCAGCTTAACGCTGGGCTATGTGTATGTCTGTCTTCTCGGCTGTTACAAAGGTGTACAGTACGGCTTCAATGTAAATTGAGTGAGTGATTTTTCATATTCCTATTTAAGGTAAGCCATTTGTTCTCACACACTTGATATTATTATCATCAGAGTTTTGTTAGTTGTGAATTCAACGTGTAGTAGACCTTAATTTGTTACTTTTTTCCTCAACTATATAGGGTCAGTCCATTTAGGTCGCCTAAATTTCAATTGTTGTGTAGTGTGCTTTCTCCAAAACTATGAAGAGATTGACAAAGATCTTCAAAATGACAGGCTGATCCTGGGAAAGAAATCAATCTGTCTGGTCAGACAGCCAATCTTCTAAATGCAAGCAATAATCCGAATAGCAGTTCGCAAATGACAGTAGCTAAGGCCATTTTTCTATCTGGCAAGTGAATGTTTAAATGGCAAAATTGTAAAAACTGTTAGAAAGCTCAAAATTTGAACCCTGGTTGATTTTCAGTCCTCGCAAGGCTTTCGTCAACCGAAGTTCGTAGAGTATTTCGTTATCTGAAATAGGTTGTCTTCTGAACCGTAATGTAATCTAATTGTCGAACTCAGAATGTTCTACTAAGTGTGCTGACGTTCGGTTTGGGGAGAACTAATCCTTATATTTAGAAATTTTTGTCGGGGAAACGGACATGATAGAACCACAAGAGTGACAGAAGGCCGTAGATTATTGCATGTGGGAGGACCGACGCAACCGATTTGCAACAATGACCTTGAGGGCCCTAATCTACATCGAATACACAGTGAGGACTAGCCACATTTTACCTCCGTAGCACGCTGCGATGACTGGTTTAATCTCACAGCTAGTGTACTGATGGCAGTCTAGTTTGCCACCACCATAGTTTTGTCCGTCAACTGTCCCAGTAATGCGTTGATATCACCAACGTTGCAATACCATTATTTCCCTAATTTATTCATTAAAAAACCAATCAAATTTTGAACGATGGAAAATAACGGATTGGACAGATGGATGGTTGCCGTATAACCGAATTTAGCACATCATAAAGACACACTCCACCTCGCAATGAGTTGTTAGTTGGAAAGGTTCAGGTATCGGGTTTTTCTGTTCATGACTGTGTTAAGGAATTGCAACGACAACCATGTTGTATGATATCCACAACACATCCGAATTCATACAAGCAGACAGTGTGAAATTTCAAGATATTCTGGACCTAGTGATAGACAATCCATTCACCATTATTTATAATCTATACGTCTGGCGATCTGTTTGATTGCCCATAGTCTTGTTTCTTGTGGTAGTGCAAGCAGCTAATTAGCATAAACCCACAACGAATGTCGCTGGAAAAGTAAGTGCCTATTATAAACAAATGAATCAATGTGGCACGACACCCAGGCAGTGCCTTATTCAAAATTCACAGTTGTGTGCAAGTATACGTAAAAGTTTCATCTATGCCGTTGCTTCCCACATAGTCTATGATGTCTAGTATGACGATACATATACTTTGTTCTGAATCCATAAAATGTGGACGCTCGAAAATAGATTCCCTGACCGCATGTTATCGGAGCATGATGCCATCTTTTGTGTTGGCTGTCACAAGATGAAACACTTCTATTTCGAATTTCAGCCAACCACAATTGCTGGAAGTCTTCGAAATTGTTAGTTAGAGGAAACAAATGCGACAGAAATACATAAATGCTTAGATACATCTGAAAGATTGGATAACTGTAAATGATAATACGCTTTGAAATTTAAAACACGCGGTGTTTACACAGATAGAAAACATGCATGGTTTCCTATCAATTGGAAAATGTTTGGGACCGATTGGATAGTCATCGTTTCAGAGAGGTATTCAGAAGGGTACTGAATACGCCTGACATTAGAGTAGCATTCCAGAAGGGAAAGACTTTACGCTCAGTGTTGGTGCAGTGGAAGGATCGCCTTCCGGTTGATAGAACTAGAAACTGTGTGTACAAAATAAAATGTAACGACTGTACAAAGATTTATATAGGTCAGAAAGCCAGGCAACTGCCCACTAGAATCGGTGAGCATAAGCGATCCATTAACAGACCACCGAGAAACATAGATAAATATCAGGCGATAGTCAAAGATTCGGCAATGGCAGGGCATGCACTAGACACTGGGCACAGGATAGATTTGGAAAATGTGGACATTCTAAGACGGGGGTTAAGATTCACACCACAGCGACTGATGGCCGAGGCGGTGGAAATCGCCAAGCATCCCAGTGTGAATAGAATATAGGGCGTAGAACTGGCAAGCGTGTGGAGAGCGGTTTTAGATCAGCCGAGATGACGTGAGATGGTGCGCAGTTATCATCAAAATGGTCTGGGTCTAAAAGTACAAAATCCAAGCAGAGTAAGATCCAATTAACCAACTCCACCCCCCAACCCCAAACCAATTGTCCCGGCACCCCCGGACGAATACAGGCGAACAAATTCTGTGAACGACCCCAAGAGGAATATTCCATTAAGGCGTCCTAGATAGAAAAATCAAGGCCGCAAAATCCGGGTTCAACGTGAACACAACTCCCACCTAACCAGTCTATCGTAGATATTAGTCATCCCCACTAACCAACAAACGGGAACATCAGACTGACACCCAGTACTGATCAATTCGGCTAGTCATAAGAAATCTCACGGATTGGTTCCCTGACTGCCTTAAAACCCGATCAATCTGGTAACTTACTCACTTGGCCTGACGAAGCTTTTGTGTCAAAAGAGAAAGGTTGCCCACAATAAATCCACCGATGATGATGCATGGTCTCCTGTTATTAAACTGAGTACGTCCCTTATCATCGGGTTCCAAGAAGTGCTATCCAATAAAGGCACTCCTCTAAGCAATCTATATCTCGCAAAACTATACGAAATTTCGAACGATCGACCGCCCGGCTAGTAGCTTGACCATTCAGCCAAAAGCGGCCGATCAACATTGTGATTAGCTCGCACTTAAAACATGGCGCTCATTCTTCAGTCATGGCATCCTCAGCACGTGGTAATGCATTGACTGGCTGCTCGAGTGACGAATTCTCAGATGAGGGTTCCACCCTTAGAATGAATTTCCTTCATCCTCCGAGCTACGTACAGATTGATGGTAGTGTGAGGAGCTTCGGTACTTTTTAACAAGGATTTATTTCTGTAAGATTTATTCTGTGTTCTGTTTATTGTCCTCTCCTATTCTCAGTCGGTTCAGCCACCATCTCAATAAGATAGGTAGCTATAAAATTGGATGCTTGAACGCAGCCAACAAAGAAGAAAATAAGGCAAAATTAGCGGTAAATTTTGAGAAGTTGTATGTGAATGGATATTAGGGATACAGATCAAGATGAACAAGAAAGTGGTTACCTATGAATGACAAGAAAAGACAAAGAAAAGCCAAAAACATTCATTTTGGAACAACTGTTGTTAACAGGCATTTGAGGAGGATGGGAGCCAGTTGTTAGTTGCTTAATTTAAGTTCCCACAAACGAAATCTGTAGGCATGTGATTATCGCTCAACCATAAATCAAGTGAAGTGGTCTTACTGGATATGGGACTCTTACTTTTAACGTGGCCATACACGCATCATTTCCGAAACATTAATTCTCTATGT
Organism: Opisthorchis felineus; assembly: GCA_004794785.1. Lineage (NCBI taxonomy): Eukaryota > Metazoa > Platyhelminthes > Trematoda > Opisthorchiida > Opisthorchiidae > Opisthorchis > Opisthorchis felineus. The sequence goes on along the minus strand of SJOL01006434.1, from coordinate 639,478 downwards.
TAGAGGATAAACTTTGAGGTTAAGATTCATTCCTCTAAATATAGACGGACTAGGTTACAATTCATCGTCTACCAACCATTCTGTACTAAACGTAAGATAGCTAGCGGTTTTGATAATCTACCTACTAGCTTGATGGTTAACAGACCGACAAAATTACGTGCCTGACGTACAACGGACCCAAATTGTATACGAGTTCGTATGATTAGAGTTAGTTTGCACCCTGGGCTGAATAAGGGTTTGTATTTTCATACTGCTTTGCATCCTTCTGTCAGTATGCTTTTTCAGCTGAAGCTGGTGTGCTGTTTCGTGATTTAAAAAATCAAAATCGGCTGCCCGTTGTCAGTGACTTACCCTTCAGTAGCTTTCCAATGACGGGGTTGTGGTTTCTTAGACGGTATACGCTGAGGAATGTTGAATTTATCTGTAAAATGTTTTGCATTTCCTTCCTCACTTTATCCGGAAACAAGTACCTATACTTTGCCAAATGATTCCGCTCTCTCCGGAATTATTTCAAATTTTCTGGGATGGCGAATTTTGCCTGGCTTTTCGCAAAAATAGAGATGAACGCTGGTTCGGTCTGGCTTTACAGACCCAAGAAATCAGCCATAAAGCAGGGTTCGATCCGGCTAAGAGTACGTAAATGGATACATGCCAGCAACTTAGCGTGCTTTCACTGACCTACAGCACCACTTGGTTTTACAACACTGCATAGACTAACCACCTTGAACAGCGATGGAACACTGGTAGTAAAACTCCGTGGCTCTTCAACGGGAACCAATTAAGGACAAACATTAACTCTTACCTGGTACCAGACAGACATGACCACTCCAGGTCCTGAGAACAATTTTAGTCAGAAGCGAACACCGAAAAGGAAGGAAATTCCCGTTTGGGCTTGTTGTTCCGGTTTTGACCATACCAATATAAATCGCCACTCATTTTCATTCAGGATTAGACTACGCTTCACAGAACCATCTGCCCTTAGAAAAAAACCCACTGAAATCACAACAAGCTACAGATCAACAGATAAAATAATGTCTCCTAGCCCAGCCCGGTTGGTTGGCGGTCGGTTTGCCAACTTCATCGTCACATCACTGCATTGCTACGAGTGTGCGTATATTACTGCTTATCACAAACTCACTCAAGCACGGCTCTGTTCCGCCTCACGACGCACCTCAATTAGAAGACTCGTAACAAAACTGTCCAAAACCACAATCACCCTTATCACCTGCCTATCACGTCAAAAATCTGTGTCCTCAAACCTTTTGGGGAACCCTAGCCACTTACAAAACCGCCCTAAGGGGGGATTGTAAACTGAGCACTTATCGGAATGCAAATGGTATAATACCAAATTGCGGCATTTTTTGTTTTTTGCGTAACAAACGACAACAGGTGCGTAGGGTTATCGTAAGTGTCCTGTTTTGCTCAAATCTACTAGCCTAGCTTGCTGAATAATTTGATTCGTCTAACGTGAATGTTAAGCACGCCACCTAGCTAAAACTTCAGCAGCGCGGCGTAAACCGATGTCTTTTAATGAGTGCACAGCTTTATACTTAATTACTTACTTGAGAGTTCCCATAGTTTCGATCAGAAAAAGTGACAAACCCCAACGGTTTTGGGATCTCGTTATCAGGTCACCATCGCGAGCAATACCAGTAATGAAACTAAGTTCTGTTGCACACTGAATCTATCAAACCTGATCTAGAGTCCATTAACCCTTATCAGTGTAAGTGATACCGGGCCTCTCAGAATTCGGTGATCACTTTATCAGACAGGTGAGCATGTTGTCAACTGGGTACAATTCGATCGAACCGGTGAGCAAATGACAAACTTGGGGGCGGTGGAGACGAATATGTTGGGTAGGTCAAAAGTGTTCAGACATACTGCATTGTTCACGATGTGCGAATAATGTTCTTACTCGGAACCTTCTAGTGAACGAAGCTGGGAAGTGTTGGATGGAAAACAGACTACCAGTCACGTGATAATGCACGCACCTGTATAGAAGTGGTTTACCAACTCGCGAAAACCTCTACAAGTAGAGGCCTGTGGGTTAAGCATACTCCGAATAGCCGAGTGTACTAGTTTTCGGGCAGCACGATGAAAACAACGACAGTGCCGGAGGCGACTAATCATTTATTAGGAAATGCTCCTCTCAACCACCGGCTTGGTAATGCTAAGGGAATTCCAACCAGTAAACGGTGAACGTTCTACAGTGCTACTGCAGGGTGAGTGATGCTTAATTTCCAATCTTCGTTAGACAACATATTTACTTCTTGCCAACGAGTCGTGCAGACGTGTTATGCAGGTCGACTAGGCGTTAAACCCATCAAATAAGAGAGGAGAGACAAGGAAGATCGCACTTTTTCGTCGAAAGTTTTGAGAATTAAACAAAATCCGCGGTTGTCTTACCCACAGACATTTTTATGAGACCTCTGTAATGGAAGACGATGTGTTCTTTCTTCGATGCTTGGGGTGTAAGCGCAAACTGGATCAACAGATTTAAAAACGTTTGATGTGACATAAACGGAGTAGTAACCGTTCAGGAACGTTCACCAGCAGCTTCGAACCACTCCCGTCCCGAAATGTACAAACCATGACTTCTTCAAACAATCAGCACCTACGTTTCTTCCATTTCAGTTGCAACCTCAAATCAGCCGAATTACCACTAGTTCAATACAATGTTACCAGTGCCTTGGGACATTCAACGTCTGATCTGTCAGCTGTCCTTGTCACGGTAAACCGCTATATTTAGCTTCTCAAGGTATGACGAGAGCAAATTTTTCGATAGACCTATCACACGGTTAGCACGTCGTGACCATTACATAGGACGTTTCCATGTCCATAGCGGTGGTCCTCATTCTAAATTTGTCATTTTTGGTCTTGCTGCATCAAGCATATGCTAAACCTGTTGATATTCGAATGAAAGTTGGAAATAGGGTCAGCAACAATGTGGTAATAGTATTTGACCGACGGAACATTCAGCTTATCCAACATTTCCAATTGTGCGTATCCACTTCTGTCATTTCCCTGATCAAGGAATGTGACGGATGAACGGTGGTGAAAAGTGTAGATGCCACGAAGCACAGGTTTTACGCACAGGTTTGTTACTAGCCCTGGATTCCCTAACCTTCCCAAAAATCTTTATCTCATGGAGCTCCAGAAGCCCACTTCTGCTGCTAAGCCTATTGAATAAACCATCGTTTCGATGACCACTTGTCACAACTATTTCCGATTTGTCGTGTAAATCTACTAACATCGACCGAAGTTTCCAGGCCTGTATGCTTGTTTTTGTGTGCATGGTCAAGTAAACGTCACAGAATTTTCTAAAAAAGTCATACCGAATGTAGTGACAACCATTTTGTAACCCAATGTCCCTGTCTGAAGCCGTTACATATGTAGAGGCAGGCAGCAACGCTATTACAAAGAATGGACAATCTGCTTGTTCATCAGGGAATACCTTCGTATTTTATTGGTTTGTTCTGCCACAGTAAATATATTCAACTTGATTGTTGACACGTATCTTATGTTTAAAGTGATGGATTGGAAAACGACTTAGAAATAAGCGTTGCACACGATTTCTGACGAATCCATTAAATAGGTCATTCAACCGCAGCAGTTGCCTGTAGCACAGGCACAGTAGCACTGTTGCCTAACAAGTTGGAACTCCATAGAACGGAAGCGCAGGCTATCTTAATTGTGCGAGAGCTGAAGGCATTTATGGTGAGGTTGAAGGAAAGTCGACAACACCAGTCACTCTGCTGGGTGTATTGTCGGTGAGATAACAGAAGTGAAGCCTACAAGAGTGTAGACACTGCATTACCTGACACAATCGCAACCATGACGTAAACTCATGTCCCACTGAAATTATTCTTGCGGCGGTGTCAGTACATGACTTGAGCTAGTTTATCTGAAGCGGAGCCATCGTGTACACATAAAGCTAATGAAATGATGGGTAAGACTATACGGACAGTTGAGCCGCGCGTCGGTTCAGTGAAATTACAGATGGTGTGAGGTCATTAACAGACATGTACATCCGGGGACTTGCGACACAGCACCGATGAACTGGCAGTATAAACGACACAGGCCAGTTCCTTTCATTTTGTTGGGTATGCAGTTTTTTGTAGGAAAGAAACGCGAACTTCGAAGATGTTATAAGGGGGAGTGGGCAGAATTGCAACAGCTTTCAAAATGCCTGAAGTGCTGCCCGAGCTTCAGTCTTTGGTCACCTTAAAAAAATTGAGCAGGGCAACATGGAAGTTGACAGATTTTGCACACTTGCCCGTCAGGCCAAAGACGGATCTTTAAACAGGCCTATCGTTAAGGCTTGGGAATGTTCGCTATTCAAAATGAGATGAGATGTTTACTTTCGTGTCTACTAGCTTGTAACTGCTTAAGTCTTGTTCGCATATATGTAACTGAGCAGCAAAGGGCACCTCCTTCACCACTATACATTCCAGGCGTGTTCTCGTGTAGGTGAAGAAAATGTCCTTTTAATTGGCTAGTCCGTATGTTTACGGCAAATTATAATTAATCAAGGCAGAATCAATTGACGGATTGGCCAATACAAACAATTTCCGTATTTTCACTGTAATTCCTTTGAGGTTTTAGTGTTTCGTCGCCCCAGAAAATTAGGATTAATATAATAAGTGGTGAACATCAATAGAAATTTAGCGAAGTCAAAGACTTATTGAAACCTTTTACCTGACTGAATCTACGTTTCAATTCTCATGTTAATCGGTCACAGACAGGGCCGTGTGAATTTACAAAGGTACCTGGTGAGTTGCTTTGAACGTACCCATGCGCAGAGAAGGTGATGAGGTTAGCAAATTAGTTCCCAAGTTTGATACAATCTTAGCCAAACATACTAGGCCAAATGGATTGTATGAGCATATATTGGTCATTTTTAGGCATGCAAAACAACTGTTCTATTTTAATCCTAAAATTGTGCCTGCTTCACTAATTAATTAACTCAGAGCATAAAACAATGTGTTTGCAGGAAACTTTAATTGTTTTGAAGAAACGTCACGGATGAGATCGAAATCCTGTTCAGATTTAATATGGAGGAGCTGATGTCTAGTGGCAAACGACGTATGCTTGATTCAAACAAAGTGCTTGTGTAAATCGTGCATATGTTACTTGATACGGGTTATGTTTCCTGTGTGCTCGCAGACGCTCGGTCATTTGATTAAAAGAGCCTACCTTTAACATCGAAACGATCGCGCCTTCAGTACAGCAGCATGGCATATGCCCAGTGGCCCTGACTAGCCAAATCATCCTGTGAGCGGTCTAATCACAAGAAATATTTCTTTGTTCTGTAACACATCAGTTTTAGTGACGATGTGACCACATAAAATTTCATTTTGAGCAACCGAAGATGCCTAGGTGTTGCTTGCTTAGAAATATACTTTATCGTCTATTTTTCGTTTATTTTTGAAGAGCTTGTTCACAGACATAAAAAGTAAATGCAAGCGATGTATGTGAAAGGGTTACAGGAGAATATGCTTACTCATAGTAATCAGCTGTTACTAGTGGGCGGATTTTGATGGCCTGAGAAACATAGGGAACTTAACTTGGGTCTGCTGCATTTGTTGTATGCTACTATGAAAAAGCGAAATTGAACAGAGTATTTACTAGTGTGAATTGAACTGTATGAAATTTAGGAAGATGGCTAAATATATCGTCCCTTTCGGTGGCAACCTAACACGAGTTTGACAGAAAGCCTTTGGTCACTTTCCGCCAGTTTGTGTGCAACAATCAAAGGCTGTCTGTGAACAGTCTTCCTTGTATCGTTTATTACTGCATTTTTCCGAGTACACGCCAAAAGCGTTTCTATTCATTGTTCAGTGGCATGTTATCTATTCCACAAAAACATCCTAACCTTTATTCCCCCTTATAATTACACTGTGATACAATCTTAAGTTATCCGCATTCCTTATCTAAAGTGCTTCTAAAAACACTTTCAGTTTACTTTTACCAAGTGTTCCTCTAACGAGCAGCTGATGTTGAGTGCGTCATCGACATGGTGTCTTATCAGCCAAAAAAACAGACTGAACTGGCATTCCAGGAGGAATTCCGCCGGCCAGCTTTGTCTCTCTCTCATCCGGGAAAACGTTACATTTTTCGAAACAAATTTTTGACAAGACTACTGAAGCGGTATTGTTAGGCATGAGGACAGTCTAAGCGTGTGCATTCTACTACTGTTCAGTTTTAAGTTCTACAAAAAAGTTAACTCATTCGGGCCTATAGAACTAATTCCTAGAATAATAACCATTTGTGGAACAAGTGCATAACGGATGGAATTGTCTCTTGAGAAAGTGATTTTATATCGTTTTTAACCTGAATTCGACAGAAAAACACAGCTGAGAATCACTAAACCGATAAAAGGTTAAAATAAATTCCCTTTAGTAGCAGGAACATTTGGGGGAGAGAAAATAGTCAAATCGGCTGGTGAGCAAATTCATCTCGATCCATTTTTGAGATGTGAAACTCTATATGAGGATTTCCAAATGTTTCAGTGGACTTTTAGAAAAACTCTGGAGGTACAGTACGATACAAATGTGCTAAACTGAGATTTAAAACACTTTACTGTTATTGCGTTGGTTTATTTATCTGACCCTGAAACCGGGGGTACGGATTTGTAAGTGCTCTAGTAGTTCGGATAAGTTTATGACCATCTTACATTTATCTATCCCCAGAACACAGACCATATGGGCAAACGTTTTGTAGCCTTTAGATCTCAGCAGTTCCTTTTTGGAGGGATGTACGTACATAGAACCGAAATGTTGATATCATCAGCCATGGCACAACTAGCTAAACAATAGTTGCTTGAATTTGTTGTAAAAGCCTTAACTCGTTCTGCATAAACTTAGATGATCAAAACTCTGTTTTCTCTTTTCCTTTGGAACTCTAGGTTAAAAGAGTGCACATTTTTGAATACGCGCCGTACAGTACAAGGGGTTTTCGTGTAACTGACCTGCCGAACAATCAGACTTGCTTGCAAATTGAATATTGCATGCATTAAGTGCTTGCAAAAAATAAAGATGTTTGATGTCCTGTCGGCAAAGCTTAATGAGATGAAAGAGTTTACAATGTTGCAAAAACTGATTAGCCTTACCTCTCCCCTGCAACGGAAGACAGCAATTGCCTCAACTTTGTATTTTGGTGACATTATTGTAAGTTGCCCAAGTGATTCATCAGAATAAACTTAAAATTTTTAACCTTAATTGTCCAAAGGATGAGGTTTACGAGTACATTTACTATAGTACTGAAATAGCTGAACAAAATTCAGTTAACACATCTGGAAAGTGTTCTAATCTGTTTGACAATCAAGAGGTGTGTCAAGCATCACAGGTTATTTGGACTGTCATACCTGTCAACCGGTACGACATCAAATGATGTTGACTTGGGTTAAGAGCGAAATAGAAATAGTCCTATTTCTGAGTGCAGGTGAATCAATCAAAACTCATAATCATGTACTATAATACGCACGAAAACGCCAAATGCGTCACAAGGAGACGTGGCCACTCATAACAAGGTGTGGTTATTGAGTTCCTGGGGAGCGCCTTTCTACAGCGGAATGTTTGAAGGTAAAATGCAGCAACTTACGTTCCAGAGTGGTAATGACTATATTAGCCTTGGGCTTTTGCTAAGGTGGCTCAAGCGAGATGGCTCAAGCGGTTAGAGAGCGAATCTACTGAACGGAAGGTCCGTGGTTCGAATCCGACCTCTGCCTCTCGACTTCCCCTGTCTAGGCCTGGGCGACCTGGCAGTATCCCAGCCCTCGTGGTTCCTTCGGGTGGCATGGCAGCTAGGCACCGAAAGGGTGCTACAGCTGAACGGTTTTTTTGCAATGGTTACACTTAAAAGCTTAGCAAACGAATTAACCTAGAAGCGAACACCTACAGTCACTGTAATCCTGTACTGTTCAACTATGGTATGCAAAAACGTTTCCAGTGGCGTTACCATCCGGCTTTCAGTGCGTGCATTTTCATAATAGTAACACTTTAATGCCGACCGACCCCTTTGTACGATGTTGCGTATCGGTTCTACTGATCTGTAAGACAATAAATTTTCATTGATTTTCGAAACGGAAACATGCACAGAAGGACTACGCCACATGACTCGCCCACTGGTTCGCCGTTTGCTTGTTAAAAATGATTGCGGCAGAATCCCGACATTTTCCGTAACCTTAACTGCAAAATAACCATCGGGATGCTACTAAAACTAGGTAACTGATCGTTCTGTTCAGTATGAAATTCATTAGGTAACTAGGTTGGCAAACAACAGCGCAAAAGTGGCCAAGACTTACGAGCGTCTGGTTATAATGCTGGACACTATACTTCAGCGGTCATTTCACACTAACATGGAGGTTGACACTTTCGAAAGATATCGCTCTTAGGCAGGCCATTAGCAATGCATCCATTGTGAGTATTGAGGTGATTCAAAATTTTGCACTTTGCGCATTTCATGCTGGTATGGTACGGTGCAGTGTCTATGACTTCCTTCATGTGGTTAAGAAATTTAGAAGAATCCATTAGGGAAAAGATCAGAGTTAATCATTTTGTAAGCAACTTATGGAGTGAGGGATTCGGCTCTTGAAATCGCATGTTTAGACAGCATTCATGAAAATCGAAGGAGACTAAAGCTCAGTTCGTGTGGCTGGTTCGAGTGAGCCAGAGTATCGACGAATTGGATCAGAGTCCCAGGCAACGCAAGATTCTGCATAATATGAGTAACTGCATTGAACGGCTGTTATGTTATCACACGATACAAATACTTAGGGACAAAATCGCATAAGGACTGAATTTCGCCTTACCCTGACCACCCCTGGATCATTTGTGGATGACAAATATTGTTAACAGTATACCTGTGGAGGTTATTTGAGCAGAAAATGCGTGGCATAGCTTTTCATGGTCTTGGTTGCAACATCAAAAGCTTAAGTCTTGGTGCAGTACGCCTCTTTCACAGCGACCAAGTCCCGTGTCGACCGATTCCGAAAGATGGCGCCAATTCCTGTCGCGTTAAGAGGCCGCTGCCCCAGCTTCAACTCCCACAATTTTACAAACTGTATAGAAGCTTCGGGCTCTTTATCAATCACGAAACATATTCCATTCCAAATCTAAAAATAACTTGGCGTTTTTTTTCTATGCAACGCAGCGTTATGAACAAACAGCATGATGTTGTGTACATTACAATTATGCATTTACATTGGTCCAAGTCCCACGTGCATATGCTTATTCTCCGGAAAATCAGGCCTAACATAGGTTTGGACGTTCAGTCAACCAAAAGCAAGGCGCTGGCATTTTATCTTGTCGTCCTTGTCCAGCAAGCCAACTAAGATTAAGATAAATTCAAGGCCACATATGTCAATAACCCCTTGTTTTATTTTGTCTGCCTAATAATTTGACAGAAATGTCGTTTTGTGCATACACAGCTGGATTGCTTCGTTGTTTATAATCAACGCTATTCATATGGGTACAGCCCGTGGAGACCATGGAAGAAACTAAACAGTATTAAGCACAATTCTTTCAAAACAGATTTTACATCAACCCTGGTTTGAGGTACAGACGGCAGATTTGTTGCTACTTAGCTGACTTTTTGGTCAGTTTCGACTGACTTAGCATTTTACATCCAGCTCATTGCTTTTACACTGGTTAAGTTGACCGGATGTTCTTGTGGTCTCTCTGTATACGCGGCATAGAATAGCATTGTCATTTCTGTTCCAAAGCATTGGCGATACCGTTAAATAGTAGTGAAAAGGGGCTTATCTGTCTGGATTAAAGTGAATACATACACATTTTCTATTGTCATGAAGGAAAACGCTCACACGGTTGCGGAAAACTCTTTACCAGTCAATGGCCGGGATTCAGGTGAAAGACATGAAAATATGCAAATTAGTGTAGTTGACGAATTCCTTGCAATCTGGGTTCAACTAGAACATAAGGCTGACGGAAACTAATGGAGTGCGCCTGATGGGCCCCAAATAAGGGCAAAACCGAACGTGGGCTGTCGAAAAGTATTCAGCAACCTAATGAATAGACTATATCGTAGAAGTACACTACGATATCTCGAATGTCGCACCAACCGGAACAAAAGATGGCATTTGTGAAGCATATTTGGTTGGAGATTATAATAAACAAGGAATTCATTTGTCTCCCGTGAAAAACAAATTCGTATGCAAATGACGATAATTGGCATACACATGCTCTAGTTATCTGCATTATCGGTCCTCATAACTCATTACTATTCAACAACAAATGTTCTAGGACCCTAGAATTAGGATCAGGTAAAACCAACTATGCTCCGTGACACTGTACTAGACATGAATCACTTATACGGAAACAAAATATAAGTAAGATTAGTAGTCACTCATGTGGCGACCAATTTTAGTGCCCCTTAAGAGATGATCACACAAGAGGAGCACCGTGCTTCCTAGACTACATCATTAGGATCAGTCTGGTGATTTCGTAGTGCGGACATTCACGTGAACCAATGTCCTGTCTTGAGAGCAGGTCAGACAAGCCAAATCAGGAAGTTTTCTGTCAACGTTAAGGTAGAATTCAACTGAAATTTCTCCAGAAGCTAGCCTGTAATCGTGCTGGGAGTTGACCTATCCAGAATCCTAAATTTTAGCAGAATACTCAGAGAGTGCACTGACGATGTAACTTGTGCACGCTGGTATCTGTTGAGGATGATCCTGTTAGATTGTGAAGGTTGTGATTTATCCACCACGCCATGTTTAGTCTGTCCGAATACAAAAGTTGATATCCAAACTTTCAATTATTTATGGTTTACTTCTTCTTTCTCACCACACGCACGCTCATGTGTGTTGCAAACCACAAGCATAGGCTAATTTCCCGGTGGGGATAATGCAGACATGCGCATTTAAAGCATTCGCAAACAATAAGTGGCTCATCTCAAGTACAGTGTAAACTGAATAGCATCTGGATTTAGAGGTCTTGCCTCAACAGATGACAATCATTCATTAAACCATGGAAGCTACCGACAGAAATACTTAGAACGAAGAGTGGTAAAAACAAAACTTCCTTTCTGTCAGCGCAAATGTACCATTTATTTATGTGAAGATATCCAGCACCCCTGTGTGATGACAATATATCGAAGGAAGGAAATATAAAGTTCAACGAGCCAATGGAACCCTAAGCATTTGAACAACAAATGAGAACTAATCGTAACCGGGCAAATAAAGTTAAGACAAAGCTGCTCGCCAATAAGGTACTTCCAAACGAAATATCAACTATTCTTTCGCAAGCTATACATACGCAAGCAAGTTTAAAGGAAGCACCCACTCAACCGCAGATTTATGGTCTCTCCAGGGTTGGTGTCACAAATTGTTGGCAAGCGGAGTGCCATACTCGATAAACAGATGAACAGCCACCTGATTCACAACTAAGTCACGTGTGTTGTGGGCTACGGGTTAAAAGCCCCCAGGAGTGAAAACGGTCTGCTTAGTGCGATTGTCCACTTCGCTGTCAGTTGTGAGAGAACAACTAGGCTACGCTTCGCTAAACAAATCTCATTGGACAAACTGAACCTTGAAAACAGCTCAGTAACCTTTGTACTTTTCAACATTCGAGGCAAAATAAGTTGTGTTGGACATACTACTGGTTAAGAAGAGTTCAGATTGCACTGCCTAAATAAGGCTGATTACACCTCAACTAAGACCGAATAAAAATTTCTTGCCGATTCAATCTTCAGACGAAGGCTGGAGATCAAGCTAACGCAACCCTATGGTCACAAAGATCTCTTATTTGAATTTGACCATACATTATGAGACTCTTTGTCCGTGGTCTTCATTGCTTTCTAGTAGAACGAGCCACAGTGACCTTGAGGTCCGATTGGAGTGCCAGTGGAATAAGTTCTGTGATCTAATGCTCACTGCAGGGCTGAACGCAAGATGTGATTCCGTCACTTTTACCAGTACTGCGTGCAAGACCACAGACTCAAGCAGTTATTGACGACGATAACTTGAGGACTCATGGCTTTTAGAGACAAATGAGTGTCATTCTTTTAATGGACAAAGCACGCTATGTTTGCAGGTTAAACGACATTTGCTTAGAGGACTAGAATAAAAAATATTGGAAGGTGACCTTGAAGGACGCGATGCAGAGAACATTGACTTCAAAGTTTTATAGCGCCTGAAACTGAAAGGCCCCGGTGATACCATTACGTTCAAGCTCACTCATTTGTCTGGTTCCACAATACCATCAAAGATTCATACGTCCAATCTGCCATAGAGTGGCTTCACGATATGTCCAACTCTCAGTACTGTTCAGTAGCTCAGTGATCTGTCAGTGAGCTAGAATGCCTTCTAAATGGGATACAAGTACATAGTTCGAAGACCTGAATGGTTTGAAAATCTGAATAGTCAACACAAGTTTTCTTTTGCTGTAGTTTCACTACACACTAAAGTGCAGTGCGAAGGAACGGCCGATCTATATTGTGATTTTAAGGATTATATTGGCGGTGGAATGGACACAACCTCAGGCCCTGACAGGTTGAAGGTAATCTAAGTTTCCAAAATTCAAAAAATGTTTTAAAAATAAAATATAACAGGAAAATGAAATCTCTATCAGGTCATTTTAAGATTATTCCACGAACAAGCTCAGAACAAAGCTTATACTCCACGAAATTATACTCTACTGTTAGCATTCTTGTGATTGCAGAAGTAATACTAACTCTGCTGTTTGCTTGATAACCCTCAGTTCCAATCTTTTTGAAAGTTTACTAGCTTTGAAACATGAATAAAAAAAGGTTTAGTGCATTTCCTCAATGTCGGTTAACGTAAAGAAATATGACGGAAATAGCAAACACTCAGTGTACAAAAGGTAGAGTAAGACGGAACGGAACACTCATTTAGCTAAAATATAATCGAAGCTTAACGAGGTCACTTACTGATTGGATCATAAAATATGTTGCAGCAAATTTTGGCAAGTTGGTGTAAATTTACTAGATCAATTATTTATTATGAGTGGCAAGGATCCACATTAAGGACAGTAGATTTCAAGAGACGAATTAACATGTGACATTCATCAGAAACTTTCAGTTGAAGATGATTCAATGAGCAGCTCAGCAAACGTGACTAAAGTCAACTGAGAAGCACATTTCTGCTTTGGCACGATCCCTGTCATCATATTTTTGTTGGAATACAAATGCGAGATTCCACAGTTTTTGTGTTTACTTATCATTGTCACGCACCGCACTGTGGTTTTACGACGAGGCTCATTTTAGGCTGAATGAGTGAAAACAGCCCCAAATGACTAAGTCGCATAACAAGGGTTAAAGGCTTTGCATTATTAGGGCTAACTCGATCGAGAGTGATCATTCTAAACAAAAAGGGAAACGAAGCATCTAGTTCTGAGAACACTGTGTTCATAAGCTGACCTGATGAAGGCCAGCAACCAGTTGAGCTACACTTAGAAACTGAGATTGAGACGGTCAGCAGTATTGAGTAACCACCCTAAATACCGAGGTCCAATTTTACCCGAGAACACTTGCCTGTATGTTCTCATACGGACTCGTGATTGTTTAACCCGGTGGCGACCATAGAAACCACTCTTTGTTCGTTTTACGTGCTGTTACAGTGCCATCATAATTGTTTTAGGCGAGAAAATTGTCGTTGGCTACCGAGTTAAACTTGACGTGTTCTGCTGTTTTCATTGCAGGCCGGAAATCAAAGGTGAACGCAAAACAGCTCCACTTGGATGACAAGCCCCATTCTTTGAAGAGTTCTTGAATATTGAACAACACAGCCACGGCAGTTAAAAAAGAGCGATGGGCCCATGGGCATCAGCCCTAAGTCCGCTTCACATTCAATGAAGGCAGCTTTAGATTTTTTTTGTCACTCCGTCTGATTTCTGGGGTTTATCGAATTGAGCACATGTTATTGAGCAACTAGCGCACAAAGTTTTTGTTTGCCACGGGAACCGGAGGAACTCGCATTAACGTGCGTCGAACTTCAGTGGGCAGTTTCTTGGTTGGCTCAACTTGAACCTAAGCACATCTACTGTACTTACTGCATCTATCGTATTTATTGCAACAACGTTCAGCTGCTGAGTGTGTCTAGTCTTCAATCGCCCCGAAAAAGATTTTACCAGGTAACCGACCAAGTGTGACAAGCGTAGTTAAAGAAACCGGCTTCCGGACTGACCGCCACCAAATACAAAGTTTGTACAAACTTGATTCCACTTAAAAAAGCTGGTTATATCAACATTTTGCCATGTTTCTCGTTAAATGGCTATGTCATCAGCTTAAGTAACAAACATCACCCCATTTTCAATGTCTTTTAGTCTACTTGCGTAAGACCGACTGTTAATCTACGTGTTTGCGGTCAGCCCGATCAAGTTGAACACGGAGCAAAGATAGCAATCGAACTGTGGATATCTGGAGTTCAAAATATATAAACAGTCAAAAACACGCACTACTGAGGAAATATTCATTTGTTGCGAACTAACTGAAAAGGCCCCTAAAGTTCGGAAGAGATGCTCAAACTAAATGAAAATGCAAAGAAATCCGACAAATACACATTCGTGATTGACGTCCAGAAGGCCACTGGCATTGTATCTCCAAAGTCGGCGGGTTAAGCGCACTAGATCATTTCTAAAGCGAATGTGTTTCTAGTAAACGTGGGCTAAAAGTTTGCCTTACTAAAAAAACACGTCTCCCGCCATAATCGAAATTTTGTATGTGCTGAACATCAACCGGTCCAAGAACGTTACTAAGGCCGAGAATAATAAGCAATAAAGCCGGAGATGGAGGTATTAGATGTGAAATACGTATCCAGCGCATTTGTAGACTATATAACTTGCAGTAATCTGCAGAATACCAGATAATAGCAGAATAGAAAGACGGGAAACGCGAACAATGTGACAAGGATCTTCAAAAAAAGACACTACGGTGTAATATTACAAGCGCTGCATTAGTTACAATATGCATCGGTCACAAATGCGTCAGCTTATATGGGTCTATTAAATTCATTTTTTCTTTTTATCTAGGCTACTGCCTTTTTATTCCCATTTATTGAAGAAACTTCCATTAGTTTTGCTTTTATATTGAGCATCTTACAACCTGGATATATACCGAAATACAACAGTAGTTTACAGGTTTCTCCGAAGAAGTATAAGTGTGGAATACTGTAATAAACTGACACAGGAAGTAAAACTGTCCCAACCCTGAGATGATACTATCTGATTAAATTGTTTGTACAAAGATGGATGACCCACCAAAAACAATTACTCACAGGAAAACAACTCTATAAAATTTGACTTAGAATTAGATGGAAGAACAATAGCGGCCTATTTGTTGGATGATCCCTTTAAGATACTCCTAATAAATGTATTTGTTTGTGGTACAAAACTGATGTTTGTGTGTACTCTTGTCAATTCAACGGCATGGTTCGACCAATATATTGGGTATCCTATCCATTCGAGTTAAGATTTAAATAAGCCAACGTGGAGTGTAGATATATAAATTAATTATACCTGCGCACAAGGCCTGATTAGTGCAAGCAGGTATAATTAAATATATCCATTTCCCAGTAAACGTTCGTATAACAGCTCAGATATAAAACTGTAGAAGGGCTAACGGATGTGAAATCTCAGTTAACTTACATGTTATTTTAGAAATCCAGCGGAAAAGCTAATCAGCAAGTAGTTTTGTGAAATAAATTCTATAGTACTAATTCTATGACATTAAAAGATATTAGGCTGGTTAAGTGCTCCTCAAAGAAAAAACAATTTGTTGTGTTATGGCATTCTGCGATCTTCTAGAAGCCAAGTAGAAGTTAAAATAATCAGAAGATTTCTGTAATGACTTCTCCACTGAAGAGGAAACGTGTCTGTCTGGCCAAAGTCTAACGACAAGGAGCAGTTGGTCAACAGTTTGCAGAATAAGCAGCATGACGTACCCCTGGAGTATTTGAACGTCAGAAACAGTAGAGTCTATGCAAAATTGTTGCTAACGCCCTTGACGGAGAAAGCTCTTTTACTGGCCCCTGAATTGTATGCGTGCAGGTTCTTAGATGGACTTTGTGTAAATCCTTGCTTAGTTATTGATCTACATGCCCTAACTTTTGGCAGTAATCCATGCAGTTAGGTTTCGTTGTCGTCATCTATGATGTAACCCGCATGCAATGCTAGAATTGAGCTACTCACATTGCTTACGTCTGGGTATATGACTCATTGTTCGGGGATATCAAGTATTCGACAAAAAAAGAGCCTGTAGTGAAGGTTTGTTGCTGAAAAATTCGCTTAGTTATGTCGCTGAACAAAGAATGCATACTCACATTCCAACGGCTGGGCGATGCACCTGGCGCATGCGAATGCGGAGTGTGTTTACCCCCAATGAATTAACATTCACGGGCAACTGAATTTGTAAAATGCTGAGTTAGTCGAACCAACGGGGTGTCCAATGCTAGCATTAATTTTGTTGATGAAAAACAATTTAATAAAATTGGAACTTATGTCGTGACAGAAGTAGATATCTTGTTATTCTGTGTATTCTAAATTACCAAATGCCCGTGCAGCTACACATATGGGAACTTTATGATTGTAAATCGCAAATGTTTGATTAACACAGGAATGTCCACTGAATCATGACATCAGACGAGCTAGCCAATGTACTTCACATCCAAACTTTTTTGATAAAACTGACAAAAAGGCTATGAACCGTATACTTCATAATCGGTGACGCAGGTCTCCACAGTCAACTCAATATCGGGTCGATTATGGTAACTGTTGCGATATGAATTCAAATGAAATAGTCGGCCATATTACTGCAAAATGACTACCCTAATCTGGGGTTGAAGGGCCGATTGGAGCATATGTTTTATCTGTGCTAGTATATCTGGCCAAATGTAAGTCACACACACACAAGCTCTTGACTTGGTGAGGTGACAGCGGAACTATTGCAAAGAAGTGGAAACACGCGTGCTGAAGCGTGTTGTCTGAAATTCCCGCATGAAATTACAGCATGCGTCCATTTTTACACCAGCGGGTAACCGCCCATACGTATGTACTGGAGGACAGCACAGAGGGAACGGTGGTGACTGGCACCACTGCTGAAAATATTTATTGATCTTTCTTGCATCAATCAACTTTTAGTGTGTCAGGTACAATACTTGATAGATACATGATTATTTTCGGTCTATTGGCAACCATTTGCGGTGGCAAGAAGCACTGTACGTACCAACTAGTTACAGGAACCGGTTTACGCACTCTAAAAACCCTTTGAAACTGAAACCTCACTAAATATGAGTTTAATTTCTTGTTATCGATGTGACTTCAATATGGGCGGTTAAAATTTGCGCTTGAAAGACGCACCGTATAAATATATCCTTCACGAGCGTACAGATTGCCCGTAGGTTGTACGTGTCCATTTTATCGGGAGGCGGCGCTCTGTCAACGGCCTTGCTTGTTCTAAGTTTTTTATTTTATCCTGAATTGCAGTTATACATGCGCCCAAAGAGGAATTTGCCCAATATTGTGCTTTGACAGGTAGAACTGGATAGGAACCCAGTGAAACGCATCACACAAAAACTTGGATAATCCACCCCGTGGTGAAACACATGGATATCTCATGTTGTTATTGCGAAACCGCTGCGAGACTGATGTGTGCAACTGGAGAAGAAGTAATTATACACTATGTTATATTTATGACAGGGAATAGCACCAAACCTAAAGGGAAATAAGATGTCTTCTGGTAAATAAATGGACAACGGGCAAGGCCAAGACTGACTTCGGACTAGTTTACTACACTTCGATGTTTATGACACGCAAATATATAATAAATAAGATTTTTAAGCGGTAGCTTCTCGTACTTGGAGAAACCTTAATATATGGTTTTACAAAGCGATCGAGGAAAAAATTAACTTTGCATCTTAATAAGGACGCAGGAAAAGACTGCATTTTTATCAACTGACTACCAACCGTAAGCATGTTTGCAGGAGAAGAACTATCACCAATATATGTTTGGTTTTTGCAGTCTCTGCGGATACGTTTAGTTGCTCCGAAAACTGTCAAGTTCTTGACAAATGTTAGAAAATCCAAATGGGAGAATATGTCACTATTTTGCTTTGTTCTACTCCGTCGCTGGAAATGTATCCAACATGTTTCATCGAATTCTGACACACCAGAATGTCATTTTTAACAAAATATAGCATGAGAAGTATCCTAGAAAACAGGCCACTTTCTCCGTCTACATGACCGTTGTTCCATAGAAAATGCTCCAGAGGACTGTAATATGGAACTCGGCGAGTCAAGTAAACAGTGAACTCGTGCTATAACTACCTCTAAACAGAGACCAATCGCTCCTTGATAAAACACGACACGATAAGTATATATATCTATATGCACAACTATGCCATTCTTTTCAATAGGATCAATTCATCATTCAGGTTTAACATCCTTTCGATGCGTGACTGCCAAGCCAACCGAAAGGGGAACGAGGGATGAAATAGTGTAAGGTTGCCCAAGCCTAGATAAGAGCATTTGGGATGATCACGTTGGGTTCGAAGCAAGGTCCTTCAGGTCAGTAAGTACGCTTCCTAACCACAGAGCTATCTCGCATAATGCAGCCGGCCATAAACACTGTCGGAATAGAAGTCACTAAATGGTAGCCCTTTAGATACTCGTGTTCACCGAACTTCAGAAAATTCCGGCTCAAAATTTTTTGGACTCCAGCTGCCAGTTGAATTAAGTGGTGTAACTGGCACTAATGTTTCAACACGAAGAACAACCACTCAAAATATTTTGATTGAGTGTTCGGTCAACGACCATCTTTTATTGTCAGCTGGAGGGCTTGGAAATCAAGATGGCAGTAGTTCACTCCTGATTTATTTCAGCTGCAGAGGGTTATTGCACACTCCCTCTGCAAAACTACATTGAGTTCCGATTACTCATGATTAGGTCCAACGGAAATTCTTCCAAATATTAGCTATACAATATAACGGGAACATGCATGACCTACTATTTTACCGCGATGGTTTTCAATCAGTTTAAAATATGAATCACGAAATTAGATATTGTGGTACAGTGGGAAACTAGGTCAGTATTCTGATTTGTTCGCCTGTTTCAGGACAGCCTTCTGGGTTCACACCCACTGTGTTGCGTTTTTAAGTGAAGAACTAAGCCTCACGTTTCTCCACGATAGCTACGTAATGTCGGATAATTACTTTGGATTGAAACAAGCTTTCTGAATAGTCATCTGAGTAGATTTTTGTATTGAAGGCCATCTCACCGAATGATCCTGTGTTCCAGCACATCACAAAGCCGTGATTCACCGGATATTTCTGTAATCATTTCGGACATATCTCGTAGTGGTGGTACATATCAGCCTTGAAAGTTCTTGAAAGTTCACTCAGCCATAATTAGCTAGAAGCATAAAACTATACGTAAAAAAGCGTAAAAGTCCATTTCGTTACCCAACTGGGGCGTAAAGGACACCTACTCCGAATGCAGCTCAACCGAAAAGACGCCAATTTCAGTTGTTTTAACAAAAAAGAAGCAAGAATGTAGTTCAAAGGTTTACGTGTTTGTGAGTGCTCCCATGGAAACAATTTAGTTTGTTGACGGACGTTCAAACATGTTTTCCAGTTTGTTCGCATCGCCGTCACACAGTGTGTGGATAATAACAGTGTTTAAAGACCACTAAAATATCTTGATCCAAGTATACCACTAATACAGGTAGCCGGATATCTACTTGATGCCGCATTAAAAGGACAGGACCGAAGTGTTTTACTTTTGGTTGTTACCGTCATAGAAAGTTCCGCCTTACGGACACAGAGAACTGGCTGTGTTCAGAGCTGGGACGGTCTCTAAAAATTGTTGCTTTCACAATATTGCTCGGGGTTATAAGAGTGGATTCATATTTAAGAAGGGCATGTATTTTTCAGACAGCTGACTAGAAAAGACAATATGTTTCCAACTAGTTTAGTAGTTACTCTTTTCGGTCTTTCTTCCTTTCGGTGTTCCGTCATACTTGAAATTCATTGCACTTACTTTAGAAACCAATGATTTTACCTGAAGGTAAAACGCTGATGAAATTTGTAAAAGGGGTCTAGCGCTGGTGATAGATATCTGTAGCACTTCAATGTATCGAAACAATGAAATAATCCCTGCTCAAGCCACTGTACAAAATACCACGGGAATTTTTTAGGCTCCGCGTTGATGTTTTGAAAGGTTGCAACGAGATAAGACGAAACAAGACCGCAGGTGACCGTACCCATTGCTTTGTAACAAGTGTTTGAATGAAAACGGAGCAAAACATATAGCGATTATTGCCCATTTTCATGCATCTGCCTTCGCCGTTGAACAACGGGTTGCACTGCAACAGGACGTACACCATAATAAATGGCACATTTCGTATTTCAAGCGATAGAGTCGGCATGCATTGTTGAGTTTGAGCGGATGTCTATTATCTGCTTTACAGTTTCAGCATGATCCACATTTTCTGTACCTGGATATATATTCAGTTAACGTTGACTGTTTTCTAGTTGAAACGTCAGTGTACGTTTCTAATTTTCTAGAACCACATTCTAAAAGGATTAGTTTCCGTGGCTCATTTTTAAGCGCTGTCGGCATGCAAGCTGATATGTTGTATTGACGTAGCTTAGTGCAGATAGCTTTCATATCCCGCAACTACCGTTTTGCGATGTTCTTTCAGCAGAAAACAAGCCTAAAAGTTTTTGGATGGTGCTAAGTTTTCAGGAACGAAGAAGCCCGGAAGCAGTCAAGATTCAAGGGAGTTGTCTTCACTCGGATATTGATGCTCAAGTGCTCCTGAAAAAGGAGTTTAATATGTATGGATAAGACCTTGCTGCAATCTCCTCATGACCACGTTCGTAGAGCTTCGTGAAATTCTCACATGCGTTCCGAATACCAACCATCAACCATTTGATTATTCTATTGTACTCTGGTTCTTGTAGACTGCTAATTTTTACATTCCACCTGGTTCTACGCGACTGATCAGTCAATCTTTGTATACCAACCTACCAACTTAATCCAATCATTTCTAATATATCACAGTGAGCAAATCCTATGCTCTAAGCCTGCGCAACGACTTCAGTCCTCCAAAATCTGTCATTTTCACACTTTGTTAGGGATTCGTAAGTATTCTGCGTCTATAGATTAGTGTCCCTCAAATTAAGTGAAGGCCGTGTGTTGACGTCCTTCCCCAAATATTGCCTGACTTTCCGTCACATCGAGACAGTACCCACGAGGGCTGGTCCGTCCTAGAATTTTTCATAGATGAACGAAATGGTTGCCTCCGATGACTGGGGAATTCTGGTCATTCTCTATATTTTGAGCAACTAAGGGAATACATCTACCTCTGGTCAAACGTTTTCCGACTTGTCTTGACTTGGAACACAGCCGTTTTCTTGGTCTCATTTCGAGCGCCACCAGATGCACAAAAGCGTTTGTGAGCAAGGTCGGCAAGACTAGCTGGAACATCTTCCGCATCTTACCGAAGCAAAAATTGAGCGATCTAAAGCGCTTTACATAATTGTGGTAGCCTTGAATTGTGGCGTTCGTGACTCTGTCAATGGCCAGCCTTGATTTCCTTCATTTTTCAGCTATTTTCTGTTTGAGATTGAAACGCGCATATGTCCAGTAAGTACATTTGTTTCCTTAAAAGAGCCCTTTGGTGTTATATGTCCTTAATAGTTCTTTTAGGAATACTTCCGCCAAAAGTTTTTCAGAGGGCATATTTTGCCTACTGTAAGAAAAACACCTCAGATACGCTTCGGTCGACAGGAGTGCCAAGCAAAAAAAGCATAACATAGGGCAAGAAGGAATGCACAAATTAAGCGGGCACATGTGGTAGAGCCTATGTAGAGTACAATAAATAACGCAGTTGAGATGCACGGTTCCATATCTGAAAAGTCACTAGTGCCCACACATCAACCTACCGCGCGCTGCAAAACAGCGTGTCAAAATCCTTCTCGAGTTTCACTCTCCACCAGCCTCAACCACCTTCTTCGCTGCTTCCTCAGCATTTTTTCCCATATATCATACGCCGTAGCAGCAGCACAACACTCATAATTCTCAAATACTTAAGCATGTAAGATGACCTTGGTCAGCGATTGTGCATATCGTCACAGGTCTCATGTAATACATTTTAGATTCAAAAGCTAATGACATCGCATAATCGTTTGCAAATTAACTTGGTTTAGAAGGAGGCACGATTAAACAATTAGCAGCTAAATCCCTCTTTTATAATGACCAACTAGAGGTGTTGCACAGAAGCAATCTCATGTTATATCTGAAATGATATGTTGAAAATCTAGGAAGTTTCCCTGGCGGAACACCATGTACGGGGAGACTGGAGCTATTCGACACCCCTAATGGTCTTTTTGATCTTCCTGAAATACATCATGCAGTATAACTCTGATTCACTAGCATTGTTAATTCTTACGTAACCACCAAGCTTTCCGTAAATGGAGCTGTACATTTATTGAAAACTTAAATTGCTGTTGATGGAAGACTCAAGTGGACAGCAGCCTCATCACTCGCATCGAATTAGTCCCCAATGGCTCTGCCCTGTTTATTTTGCGACTATGGCTTCACCGTTTACATTGACGTTTTCGTCGTTAATCCATCCAAACTAATTTTTCATCAGCATATACCATGCGGCATATCGGTACCGGTGTTAAAGGGGAAAACTAAAGTGGTAAAACAACAATAAA
The DNA here is from genome assembly GCA_004794785.1 of Opisthorchis felineus. Lineage (NCBI taxonomy): Eukaryota > Metazoa > Platyhelminthes > Trematoda > Opisthorchiida > Opisthorchiidae > Opisthorchis > Opisthorchis felineus. The sequence goes on along the minus strand of SJOL01006434.1, from coordinate 616,782 downwards.
ATCGTCCGAGCATATCTTATGAGCGCAGCTCACTGCCGCACATCGCTAATGAACGGATTGACGGGATGCAATCGACCGACGTGACAAATGACGAAAATCAAAGTAAAACAAGATGGATACTAAAACCTTTCAAAGAAAGTCGGGAGCACATCACTTACCAACGTGACAAAAAGCGTATCTGAAGGATCAGTCGTCAGGACATTTGATATACAGGGCAGTGTTCACCCATAGAGTATTCGGTGGTAAATCTGTCCACTGTTGTGGCTACTTTTAACCGGACTCTTGCTTTCGTGTAAGCCGCAATTTGACTGCAACTTCAATTTAGCTACATGCCTGTGCTTCAGTGAGCTTATCAAATCAACTGCTTATGTGCTTTGAATAACATCAAGTCCAAACGGCCCACAAACATTACTAACTCATCACCCTATTCTCACCGACGCATTCGCCATGTACACACCAAATAGAGAAAATATCAGTGGAAAGACCAGCCCAAATATCAATTCGGCCAACGCAGGTACGAAAGCAAAATTTGCAGGACCTAGACGGTTACTCAGTGGCCTTTCACGCACTACGCATGGGGGATTTTTGTTTTCTTGTTTACTATACACCATATTGTATATTTTCGGAGTAATTGAGATGGCCATTAGCATTACAGCATTACAGAATATAAAATCCAATCGGCAGTGTTGGCAGTTATGAACGACAGCCAGGAAACCTTTAACCCGGAAGCTGGAAGCAACTACTCATGAGCAGCTTGAACCGAGAATCTTCTACGCTTGCCAATTTTCATTGCGGACGACCTCAGAGGATGTGCTCTTGATCAACAGTAAAAATCATCCAGTAGTAGCAAATAAAATGTTTTCCTCTTCAAATTGTCACTGGATTATGCTGACCATTATGTGGTGATTATGTGTCTCATGTGGTAGTAATATCTGCCCACTTGTAGTTCACATATCCGGATCTCTGTGCAAAATATTGGCTTGTTGGCAGCTTATCATAACTGGACTTCCCAAAGTTTCTGGCAGACGAAGAAAGCTTGATCCTCTTACGTGCTTATAAAAACGTGTCTGGTGATCAATAAAAAATTACTCCCTGGAATAACGACTGCAATGACCATGATTTTAAATTCCTTTTGGACGTGGTGGGTGAAACAGCTTACCAGGCAACACTCTCTTCCAACGCAGTTGCAGTCGTTTGCACGGCTGCAGTTTGAGTAGTGGGTTGTTGTGAATGGATTTCGTCAAAGACGTAGCAGTAGAGGCTGGAATTGGCCGTTGACAGTCGCTGTATTTTAAACGGGCATCTGACATCACTGGGCTCAGCAAAACCACCAGTTTAACGAAAATATAGCAAAGCTATATTTAATTTTGCGTACTGTGCATCTCACGCTCAGTTAGCAGCCGGCTATGCACTCGGCAAAATTTCAATTCTTTTAGCTCGAGTGGCGATATGTCGTATGCAGTTTGGTGTTTCAGGAGTTTGTTAATCATATAGTCTACAAGTTCACTTATTTATGAATTCTGTTCTCTTAAATACTTCTTCGGAAGCTCGGAAAAAGTTCGGTGTTGTAATAGAAAACACACTATCAAACCGCGGTTGACTTGTGCCTGAATGCTTAGCGAAGTATGAACTTCTTTAAATTGTATCCGGCTATGCCCATTCCCCGTCTGCTATGTTTGTAAAAAATTAAACCAAACGGTTCTTAAATTCTGACAACGTAAAATTATGTTTTCCCTTTACGAAAAAGGCTTGATAACCGGCTTGAATACTTTCAACAACTTACTTGTCTCTGTTATGCCACCAGAGGATATTACAAAGACTGTAGTGATTTTGATTGGAATAGGCCTATTTGGGTCTTTTGCACCACTCCAACTACCTTTAAATCAAACCCAACTCAGTGTGCGCTTGGATATGAGTTAGTATAGACACTATCCAGTGTTTATTACAAACTTCGTCAAAAATATCATCTAATGTGCGAGGCACCAGACGTTGTTTACCTCAAGAAAAATGTGGAGCACAGCCTAAGCAGCAGTTGTACTTGGACAGTGAATGTAGAGAACCAAATGGATGCCGCATAAGAAAACTTGGCCGCTTGAGCTTTGTGCAACCTACCGCATCAGCGCGGATGACACAGAACACGTCAGTGATATAGTCATTACTGGAAATTGTACTAAACCGCCGGGGCAACACTTTGCCGTGCACACTAGTCAGTGATTAGTTAAGCCTTTTCAACGCCCAATAGCAGTCGGCATCCCGCGGAACAGAGGGAGAACCATTCGGGATTCCCCCGTCCCTTAATCAAAATTCCTTGCTTGCCGATGTGGTTGTATCCTCAGGTGTTCACTCGCTTGACAGCGGAGAAAACAGCCAATCAAAAAGGGGCATTTATCACAATGAGAGTGACAGCATAAGCACCGACCTACTTAGGGATGCGTTTATGGGTATTAGCCTTGTGCACCATTCGCCGTAAGGTGCGCAACGAAGATAACAACATCAGCAAATGTGTTTGATGTCATCCATTCCGGTCCCGAAAGTCTTAGTTTTTTGTGTTCATCAGATTCCCTGTTGCGATTGCGTTTGTGATAGTTGGGTTTTGCTGCAAACTGAATGTCCATGCAATTTGAGAGAGACTGCTATTCTGGAAATCGCTTAACAGACTAGGTGTTATCAGTTAATATCCCTCGTGCTTTCCAAGACGAAGGGTAACTACTGTCGCCCACGTAAACCTGCTTAATACCAAACCAGTCAAAGTGGCCTAAGGATGCTCAGTAACATTTATTCATTAAAGAGTTGAACACAGTTTGCAGGTTATCAATAAACGAATAAAGTGTTACCTGTTGGTAACAAAAGTTTGGCAAATGCGGTAAGAAATCAATTAATAGGTCTCGTACATGAGTGGCGGGCAGTCATGTTTTGCGGAAGAAGCCCTGAATAAAACCAGAGCATTCTGCATTACTTGGTAGTAGTAAAAACCACAGGATTCACGACGGTTCTCACGGACACTTATCCTGCCTACTTGGTGGACCAACTGGCGATCAGATGATTTGAGTTTCTCTTCTAGTAATGGAATAGTGCACTTCTTTAACCAAGCGTGGACCTTTTTGCCACAAAAAAAAACAAAGCAGTGGTAGAATGCCGACCAAAGCAATGCATGAATATTTTGTGACACAACAGGAATCGTCGGCGTACCAGCAACGTCAGTCCAAAAGAAAATGCGTGTCGAACATGATTTGATTGCACTTCTTAATGATTTGAGTTCTCCTCAGTTCACACAAAGACATTTGGTCAACCTACAAAACATCGTCAAAAACGACAACTCATAAAATCGGTTAACAAAGCATTACCAATTCCTGTGCAGCATATGCACAAATATGCCACACGAAAAGCATGCGCGGTCGCTTCTTGAAAAGAGGTAGAAAAAAGCTGAAAAAAGCTGAAATTTTAAAAAAAAACAGAAGAGATGAAAGCGGACCTGCGGTTTATGAGTTCTTTGGTTCTTTCATTTTTGAGAATATGACACGAAATCATTAGGGAGCAAAGCTTCGAAACCAGTGGCATTTATCTCACTCGACACAACACAGATGTCATTTAATTTGATTCCCCCTTTTCAGGTAAATAGCATACAGTTGAGTTCCCTGATGCATTGTTCTAAGTTTCTGTAAGACATCTCATGTTATTTTTTTTAACAATGTGAAATAGCTGATAATATTTTGCGGCATCAATGACGTTCAGAAGTATGCTAATTTTTACCGTCTCAGGGATCAATGCAGTGGTCGTTTGCAATTTCAACTAGGGTGAAATTCATAAACCTGTGGGCTGATCTGAGTTGCGGTAAAAATCACTATCGCCAAAAGTCATCAGTTTAGTATTTGCTTTCACTTCACTTCGCTACAATTCCCACCACCCAGTTTGAAAGGAAATTACTTCTCACGCTCCATAGGCACTTTCCTTTAAGCTTTTTCGAGTAGCTAATTGTTCCATAACAAATTAATATGTCAATCAACTCATTAGGCTTCGTTAACCGATGAAAAGTTTATCAGTATAGCTGGCTTCACTGCGCCGAATAAGCTGTCAAGCCTGATTATACAGAAACGCGACTAAGGCATTCTGAAAATAAAAGTGCACCCTTAATTATACTTTAATTTATTCACAAGAAACTTGATAAGTAATTAGTAGCAATAACGAACAGTTCCAACGAGGAGACAAAGCTCACGTAAGATTTACAAAGGTTAGTGAACTGGTGGAGGAGCAAAACGTTAAAGTGCAAGCAAATATATATATCCATTAGACAAAATCAACACTTTTATGCACATAGAAAGTCAAATATGCGTTTTTCGGGACGTGGTTGCGCCGACACCAAAGAAGGACATTTCTGCAGGGTAGATATGTGTAATTCGTGTCCGGGGGACAAAATGACGACACGAATTACCGCGCTGATCGGGTTATCTGTGTGCTAGAAACAAAAAAATGCAACCAACGAATAAGTGATATATACCTTTGAAATGTACACAAAATTTGCGCTTTAATTCGCACTAAAACTAAATTAAGGTAGAGCAAATTCTCGCACTAGGTAACGTTTGCGTGGCCTTGTTTTGCCAATTTATATCTGTTCAAGATATCTGCTCTGATATGTATGTTCTATATGATACATAAATGTCCAGTTCTTGTGGGCGTAGTATGAAGCAGAATTGATGCATGGTTGAACTAATTAAACTAGCGGGTTTGCAACGTATGTGGACGCGCGTAAAAGAAGGCCGACAGGTACGCATCACATCCAAGAGGGCTTAAAACCAGCAAACATGATCATATTGTATAGATAGTCATAGCTAGAAAAGATAAACGACCAAGTGACTGAAAACGGACAGTAAATGTGGCACGCTGTAAGTGATATAGTTTGGAAGCTTAGTGTGTTTCCAAAGGTTTAGTAAAAAAAAAATAATTTAACCGAATTGTGATGCAATTAGGCCGACATAACACCTAGAAAATCTACCATGTTATCCTCAACTTTAATTGGCCCATGTTGAATTATTGGGACGTATGAATTACGGGTGTACTGAATAATGCGTACACATGATCAAGCATTTTGGTGTTCCAAGCGGACTCAATTTACGAACTTTACATATGCTTTTCACGCACTGATCAGGGGTATAGTAAAGCTAAGACCATAAATTTCATGTACATCAATGACCTCAGTGGCAAAGAATATACAATACTATACTCTTTGATTTCTAGGATATATTAACCTTAACTGAAGTAATTGGCCAACAAACAACAGAGTGGAATGGTAGGCCTAGTAGAATGGACTTATTGCTTTCGACAGAAAGCCTGGACGTCGCCTATTTCTATTCGTTGCATATCCCCTGTTTATCCAAAAAAAGGGTAGGTAGCCGTCCTGGGTTTCTCTATTTGCCCTAAAAACATAAAACCCAGATTTCCATTTCTAGACATTGGTGTTTATATCTACAGTAACTGACCATACATTGTATTTAAACCAATCAATCCCGTTTGGACTTTGTGGAAGATTGCCTGTTGACCAAACGTTGATCATACGTAATTAAGCTCTGTTGCATCTGCGGCCACCTTGTAATAGTCTTACAAGCCAAAAACTTGTCTGGTTGTCTAAAAATTTCCCCACTATTCAACTGTGCAATAAAATGTCAATGTTTTGATACTTGTGGATCCATATCATTTCGAATTTCGAATTTTCCATATTTTCGATATTTTATGACAGGCAATTTGTAATTTGCTTCTGGTCTGCTTTAGGTAATACCTTAAAATTGTGTCGGATTTTTGACTAGTTAGGATGCTCATTCTGTCTGGATGCTCAAAAGCCAACAGCTAACCACATTTCAAACGGTATTATATTTTTGTGGATGGGTCTGGACCATTTATGAGGCGTAAAGCGGGAGCCGAACGCACATCATTCATGGTTTTGTGACGTATTATAGCTGACTAAGCATTTCAGCATCCCAAAAACATTTATAGTGGCAACTCAGAGGTGGATTTTGACTGCAAACTGTTCCGTTTGTAAAAGAATTCTCCTATTTGTCACAGTTAGAACGTCAGGAAAAGCTTAAAAGACTACGTCAGCCTGTAGGGAAAGTATCCCAACTAGTACAGCTGTTAAACTTTGGATAAAACAGGCAGCTATAATAAATGCTGGGTTTTGGCAACAGGTGTCGTTTTTTACTTTTATTTGTTGACTTAATCGATCTGAAAATCCACACCTAGTGTAGTGATTCATTGGTTGAGTTTGAGCGTGGATAACTCATTCGCATAATTTTGGAAATTTTATTTTGGTTCACACGAACGCTCTACCTGGAAGGTTTTGGCTGACTCTGGAAAAGCCTCCACAGGATTTTGTTTATAGCATCAAATTTCGCAAAGCTGATATTCATGCTATGCATGAAATCAGAGGCTGAAATATCATACAGGGAATGTTTGGTGTCCTACAGGAAGCTAGTTCCGGCGGTAAGAAACCCCACTGAACAAGGTTAAAATTGTAGTAGTACGTTGACACGGTCGTGTAAAACACCTGTTTTAAACTGTGAAGAAATCTTGTGCAGCTCTTTAATACGGCTTGTGTCGTCTTTTGATTAAGTCCATGAGTGACAATCGGAGGGTAATCCCCATTATCTAGCGGAAGGATTTCCTGCGGGTAATGATACGCCTAGACTGCCTTTCGTACGTTCAAACCAGTTGTAACTCAAAGCATTCATACCCACTTTTTCCCCGTTAACGTGAACATGAAGGCCAGGCTCTATTAGGGAAGCAACAGATTCTGTGAACTTACTTATTTGGTGAATTGTGCCCAATTTAGGTCCAAGTAAAATATCAGGCCGACAAAACTCAAAGCCTACGTCTCCGTGATGAACTGAAAATTGGATAAAACCGGTCGTGGGATATGGTTGTGCGCATTATCTGGTGTCCCCAGGTGACGTGTGTGCTTGACGGACCAAAATTTAGTCACCCAAAGTGTAACTTCAAAATGGCCCACAACACCCATTCTACTTTGATAGCTGTCTGATGTTCAGTTTAACCAGAATAAATTAAATTTTTCCTGATACCGAAGAGCTGATTAAGTGAAGCGCAATGGAATCTTTACGTTGCCGCAGGTGATTTTTAATGAGGATTTGGTTGTATCGCAGGAGACTGAAAAAGGTTGGCTGAAGCAATTCAACAGGCAACTGTGTTGTATCAAATTAGGCAACCTGAATAAAAGGATGCGATTATTTGTTCTCGTACAATATCCCTGATTTAGAATATGACGGTCTTCACATCCGACGACTGCCAAACAATGCATTCTTAGTTTAAAATTTATCCGTGTTAACGGCCTAGTTTCGCTAGCCTGCAATGTCGTTTGAACTTTAAGAGAACAATTCTGTACACAGCGCGCGTGTGGAGGGGCACACATTCTGCGGCACATACGTATGGGTGTTAAAATAATAAGATGCAAAACATATGAATCGCTTACGAAAGTTTACAGGAAATTCTATATTCTATAATAGGGTTATGTACGGATAGCATAACATTATCTCAACGGAGCTGGTTTTGAAATCTGGGTAATAGTAAAGGAGTTGTTATGTAGGAATTATCAGATAAAGGTGACATTGGACAACGGAACACAGCGGTTATTTAGTACGGGCATGTTTGTAAAGTATACATGGGACCGAAGAACACGGTGGAAAATGTGATGCGCTTTGAAATATTCTTTTAGAAAACTGAGTGCGTGTCACTTTATATATGTAGCCATTTTTGTAAATCATGAACTAGCTGCCACACGGCAAAAGCCTACGGGGTGTAGGTCGAAGCTTTATTGTAAGAAAAATAGAAGGGGACGTTCAGCATGCATAGGGGCATCTTCAATTTGTAAATTAACGCCCCTAAATCACAACTATGTCACTCTAGACTTTACTAGTTAAACCTTAATTTTAGTCTTTTGCGGAGTTAGAAAGTCTGTTCACTTTTTGGTAGGTCACAGGTGTTGCTGATGCTGTGAATCACATGCTGGAACTTACAGTCTAAAGGTCAAATAATACACACACAAAATTGCCACTTAATTCCATCGAAAATCGCCGGTGCGTTACGTCAAAGAAGAATCACCCAATGTCGTTTCAGACACCCGCCAGTAAGCAGACAGTGGACATCGCTAAGATCATTTATTTCTCCGGTCAGTGTTAGGGCTGTTCCGGATCATTATCTCCCCAGCCAACTGCTTGTGGCAAGCAGCTTATAGCATCTTGCTTCTACAGTGAATAACACCATAAAAACCTGTGAAGTTCAGGGGCTTCGTCTCGTTTCTTATAACAACATGCATCGTAATTTGAGCATCGTTGTGAAATCTCGTCAGCTTCATGTAATAAGCTGGTATAGGTGGATTTACAAAAATAGACAAGTGATATGGCTGCCACTGAAAATGCACATTCTGAGCATGTATGACCGTAGAAGCTGGATGAACAAGGTAAACGTCACCAGTACTGCAGAAACGTACCCGAAATTTGGGTGCAGTGAGTCGAACAGCTTTCCTGATTCCCCAAGAGCGCAATGACTATTTGCTTGGAAGTGAACTATGTGACGGGAAATTCACAAGCTCCTTATCGAAGGCTCTAATCAAGAGAAAGCTGCTGGTCTTGTCAGAGTAATAAGTCTTAAACTACTGAACGTGAGTGTAACTAACAACTAAGGTAGTTTGGCTTAGGTCCGTGTAAATCATACAAAAACAGATTACCGCTTCGGTATAGTGGTCAGTGAGTAAATAATAAACACCATGTAAATAATTGTTAGTCTGGAGTTTTTGGTCAAGAAAGTCATTTAGAGGAATCCCCTCCTTTGTCATGTAGCCAAAATCAATGCTCAAATTTTTTGGAGGCGGAATCATTTCATTCAAAAGCGCGTGATGCTCTGTCTGTCTGCCTTTCGTGCTAAACAATATCTGAGGCGATGAGCTACACTGTTGTAGCATTAGTTGGTGTTGACGGGAGATTCGACCTAACCTCCTCCGTGTTATATACTTCACCTGTATGTACTTTAGAAAAGTCTCCTTGTGTTTCATTTGGCACGACATTTGAGACATGCTTGTAGGTTCTCTGTAAATAACATGCACTTTTCGGCAGCCAGCTGCAAAGGGTGAATTCATTGGAAGAGTGTTTTGAACGGAGGATTTTGCTAGGATCATCTAGAGTCTTCTGGTAAAATTAATCTTATCTACCCAATATTTTATTTCACCACCTGTATGCAAATTGATTTTGAAATAACGCCAGGATTTGATGAAACTGTGTCTACTTGATGAGTGCCAAGCAGGGAGTGACTGGCAGTAGCGGGCAGTAGACGGATTTTTACCAACATTGTGAGTAGTATTATGTCAAGGAAATATGCGCTGTCCATGATACCATCGCTGACATTTGTTTGCAAAATTAAAAAATAGTTTTCTTAATTCTCTTTCAATGGCAAACGCCCTGTCACTTTCAAATTCTAATTTAAACCAACTTAGCAAAACCCCTAACCTTCGTCCCTAATTCGCTTTTTATAGTTTGTGTTCTTACACCCTCCAAAGGCTTCATGTTGTCAGTGTTTACTTGTGAAGACCTGATCAACCATTAGCTTCCCGTCGCAGACACCAGCCTTCTTGCTAAGGAAACATATAAGAAGGTTGATTTTTTATTTGGATGTGCACCTATTCTAACCCGGTTAGAATTAAGCCCTTTCATAATTTCTAAGTTTGTTTTATTCCAGAGTAGTGCTCCTTTTCTTATGCCCTTTTTATCCCAATTTTAACCGGACTGCTTGTCCCGGAGATAGTTTCGTCGACCGGTAGATTGTAACAATCACCATTGGAATTTGCGCTACTAGCACAGGAAATATTCAGGCACGCTGGTTTCTGGTAGATTGTCCGATTTAGCCGACTGAACAGTCCTTTACACTTTACTCCATAAAATTACCGGGGGTATCTATAAGTGCTTGAAAATTAGCCGTTTTCCGCCTCTTTGGCAGAGAAAATTTCATTTTTTGAACGTGTAATCATCTGTAAATTCATTCGGAAATTCCCCAGTCGACTGCTTGAATCCATCATGATTTGCTCTTCAGCTCGAAAGATTTAACGTCGTCTACTGTTTTACGAGAGATCTCCAGTAATGGTTTACACGTTAGTTTAATTTAGATCAATTTGCTAAAAACTAGCAAACCTTTCGCACCAAGGTGATAGATAAATGAACTAAATTACCACAAAAACACGGCTGTTTTCTGTTTACCCAGAAGGAAAAAGAAAGGCAGTGATGATCAAGCAAGAGTTTAACAATTATTCTGGTAATGAGAAGAGACGGGGTTGACTATGAATGTATTGATTGGTTTTTCCTGAAATCCTTATTTGTTCACTTAGAAAGATGTTGTAATGTGATAAAAGTAGGCAGCGATTCTTTCAAATGGACCATAAATAAATTCTCGTATGTTTGTTGTCACTGCCTTCGATGCACCTAGAAGAATAGGCGATTCATGGGAACTAATCAAAATCCAACTTGTCTTTATGACAGAAAGCCTATTTTAAACCAGGCATGCCAACGTATCAATGTCTTTCAGGCTGCCTGAAATCTGGAATAACTAGCCCATAGGGTTCAAATTGAATCACCGAAATCCAGCTCTGATGGTTTGGTTTCAAGGGCGCTCGAGCTAAGTTTCCTCCTCTGGCACCTCGATTAGAACATTTTGTGCTCATTCTCTATTCAATTTTTGTACAGTTAAACACCACCTTGCGAGGAGAGAGCAATATATCAGTAGTAAACACTGGTGTTTAACTGATACGAAACAGCTAGGAACACCATGATAAAGGCTGAAAATGAAAATTTCCGATCTTAATACAAAAGTCGTGATTCCGAACATAAAACTAACATAAGGGAGAGGCCAAAGAAACTCTAACGGATATTAAGTAATCACACCTAAGTGTCGTGTTATGCGCCGTCAGTTAGAGTGATCTGATAGCTGTGTGAACCCTCCGCTACACGAGTTCGGCTTAGAACAACAGGCGAATGGCAGCCTCGCTATTTGGTTCAGGAAGGTGGTGCATGATCACACTCGGGTATCGGTTACGGGAAGTTCGACCACGTGCAATAAGTATCACGTGGGTCTCAGTTAGGAAGATGTGACGATCCCGCAGAAGTCTGTTCATGTTGCACATCTTAACCTCTGCTTGTGATCCAAAAAGCTTTCGCCATTCGGGCCATAGAAAGCAATGCTTTATTTGGTTGATACTTTGTGGAAGAATAATATATGCCCTAAATAAATGAGCCTCTTTACTGCCCTAACAATTCTGATCCGCTCATAGACATAGGCTGACGCGAAACTCAATCGCGGACGCGCTGTAATAAACAACTCTTGTTCCACGATCAGACCGGTGAATGCGACATTCAGAACCAAAATACTAGTTGGAAATAGAGGATAACTTTGGCAGCTCAGGTGGATTTGCTCGCTGAGCTGGGCGATTTGATTAGAAATATTTTAAGTTTGACTTTTTGTGCAAATGTGTGGACATAGTCTACTTTAGACATAGACCAGACTAAAGTTATGGTCGTGTGCATCGAGAGATTTTGCCACTAGTGTTTGTGGATTTTAGATAACAACATAGCTTGTAAGTTGGTAAAATTCTTTTTGGGAAGAGTAGATACATATGTCTAACAGGCGAACTTAAATTAGGCAAAAGACCACCAACAACGTTAACAGGAGTTATTTCGGCCGTGGAGCATCCCAAGCAAATGCATCAGAGGAAACTGTGAAAACACATATACAAATAGTGTCATTCACATCAGGCACTTAAATCCTTTTTTAATATAGGCAAGCATATGAATCCAGAAAATGAACGTTTGATATGTTCCAAGAACTATGTTGACATTTAAAAAGCAAAAAAAACTTCAGAAACACTGCATGTCTCAACTTACGTTGCCCGCGGTTGTGGAGGCTGGCCGCGTATGCTACGTGCGTTAAATATCCAAAATATCAGCGGATTCGTAGCCGAATTTAGTGGAACCAGTTTCTGGAAAAAAGAACGAAAACCTGGTGAGATAAACTAGCGAGCAATACTGCCCCAAATCATCGCTTTAAATACTTGCTTGCTAGTTCGCTACTAGTCTGGCAGATTGCTAGTTTGTTAGTTTGCTAGTTTTCACTTCAGACACAAGAGAAATCCTTTAGAATGTTAGAAATATATCATTAGCAACAAATTTTTGGTGAGCCAGAGAACATCTATAAATCCAGTGCATTAAACAGCAAAACGTCGGCTTATTCCGTGGACGTATACAATTGGTCACCTCCAAGGTTACAAAAGTCTTCCATTCACTGTGTTTGTTTCTTTGTGGAACGAAGGATTTACGTCACAGTCGGCTAATGAATCTGGTTTAGTTTTTTGTTATTTCTGTGTTGTTGATTCCTCCAAACTATCTCAATCAGAGAATAAATTCCTCGTTAGAGTGTGTCAGCTACATTATATGATAGGATGAAAATTCATTAATCGGTCTACCGGGTGGTTAATCCACATCTGGAAAAATTTTGAAAAAAATGATAAATTATATGATGACAAATAAAGCATCGTCTCTTGATTGAGATTTGTGATCTTTTGGTCTCCCTGTGGTTAGCGATTGCCGACGCATTGCTGGTATTCATGACAATTTCAATCTTAGAAATTTCAGCGCGCAGTCCGGAGAGTCTATTGAGAATTCGACAATACATAAGACGATTTCAAAGCTACGGTCCATATACCATAAATCTTGTAGTAATTTCAAAGTTCGGCTTGTTTGCTCTCAACAGCTGGTATCAATGCTAGCAAAAATAACCTCCCAAAATCACAGTTACTTTAAACCGACTAGAAATGAAACACCGGCTTATAATGTTAATGAACTTCGAGGTGTTACCGAATATCATCGAACCACGGATAGTACCAACCCTCTAATTTACCGCCGCTTTCGGTCAGAAATCATGGGAATTTAAGGTACCGCACTCCAGTCAGGTTATCAAAGATTTTTCTAATAAGCTTAATTGAAATATTCCTCCTTTTCTCTTAGTGCTGCAATTCAAAACTTTTGGTATGTTTGAACAAAAGAAGGTCAAACAATGCGAACTGCAGCATAGTCAGTCAGATGTTGGGCATATCACAAACAGAAGTATTCCAATTTCAATAAAACCATAGTTATGTAGGATTACAAAGTGATGTCACAGCAGCAACAGCATGAACAAGCTACTCAACAGAATCAACGATAATACATTGAGTTGACTACCAACAAAAATATTAGCCGCACGGATTCATTAACCATCATGTGATACTTTGTGATGAGAAAAATGTTACACCTATTCCACGATGTTTTCTGGCGGGAAAATAGCCAATTTCAGTAATGTCATTGTACCGTTGTCCTCAGCAGGACCAAACGATATTTGAAATGTTTCTTGGTCACAAGTCGTTTGACGGAGTTTGTCCTTTGTGTGGTATATAGACATCTTACGTTATGCAAGAATCAGTTTGAAAAATGTCAAAAGGATTTGAAACGTTTTGGGGATTTACCCACCGATGTTATTCCACTCAGGTGCATTGAAGGCCAATATTGTTCTGCAAATTGTTTGCTGACTCATTGACAGTGGAAGTGATTAGCGTTATAAGAGTACCTTGTACCATTATTTTTTTGTGTTAAACATGCTTTTGTAGAGTTATCCACTTTGGAAGCCACCAACCCCAAGAAAATACCAAATTCAGTTGTTCCGCTGAAAAGAACTCTCGCAGAGGACGGAAGTTTGTTGGTTCAAATCTCTCCGCAGGTTCATAAAAGAAACCGTAGTGAAAATTTCAAACAGGAATCGGCTGATTTCTGACAGACTAGCTTTACCTACATGATGCAAGTTCAGTAATATTTATGAGACTTTGAATAACTTGTTTGAGGGATCTGGCATGCCCATAGTCTAGAGGTTAAGCTGCCAAGGAACTACACACCACATGCAGTTTTCAAAAACGCAACACCGTTTGGCGTTACCCTCTCATTAAAGCAACTACAAAATCAGTATATGCTGCTCAAGTAGAGCTGCAGCACTTTGTGTTTACTGGTTATTATTCTAAATCTCTGGTTAGATCTCTGTTTTGCAGGCTTCGGCGACATGTCGCTAGCGTATACCTTAGTGACAGTGACTCTCTGACCGGTGATGGAATTCGTTCAACCGGATTACGCAGGTATATGAAAGAAAACTCCAACAAACATTCATGCCGGGACTTAGGTGAAAGAATTCTTTGCCATTCTTTGCAAATATTTGGTGACATATTTAAGCTAAGCGCACGTATCAGTGACGAGCATGTAAACCCCTTTTTCCACCCATCGCTGTCGCTGCTTGACAGCGACAAACACAGCCGTCCCGTTATGATAAGAGTTCTGTTGCTAAAATAAACCACAAGTGGTAACTGTCCTTAAGAAAAATGCAAAAAGTTTGGGAATGCATAGATTTCTGCTACAATTTAAGGACCATATACGTTGAAGTTATTTATTTCCTAACCGGTTACGTTTATTGTGAACCAGATATACAGTTTATACGTAGGAGTTTATAAACAACGCCGATCTACATGTAGTAAAGGAACAAAAAATTGGTCCAGATTTTGTTAAGAGCCGTCATTAGAGACCAACCGGTTTAGTAGATTCGTTTCGGAAGTCGACTTCGTTGTCTCTTAACTCGCACCTTCATCACATACGGAGGACCATTGCAAGATTCTTATTGGTTGGTAGTACAACAGGAATCACACATCAAGTTATCTTGATATTTTTGAAGTAACCAGTAATGTTCAATTATTTACAACGATAAAGGTACGCAGTTCATGTATATGTGTCAAAATGACAGTTCTCGTAGAAACATGGATAGAAACTGGGTTCCAACCTGGGTCGATATTGAGACTTGAAAACGTATCTTATCTTGATACACTTCAGCGGAGCTTTTTTTCTAAGGTGTTGTATTATGTCAGTGCATCTCTTGAATATTTTTATTTCAGCCCTCGTTTTGTCATCTGTATATATTCCAGCACTTCATCGGAAAGTGGAAAATCCTTCACATGTCTAGATAGACGTTTCGAGTTGTTAGAGGCAGTTCACCTGCGACAAGTGGGTTATTGTCCATCAAACAAAATATTCTATTATTTTCTGGACAACGGTGAAGTAAACAAACAAATTCGTCCTTCGAGAATGCCACTTGGCTGACAGCTCTGTTGCTAAGGAACTTTGAACATAAGCCCCTTGAGAGAAAATCCATACCTGCAGGTTGTCCACTTTTTAGACTTGGAAGGAAGAGTTATTGTTATGCAAACAGTGAAAAGTACAAGCATTTGGCTAACAGTTTAAAAATTTCCTAACTCTTTTGAGAAGATGACATCATTGTACAGATGCAAAATATTAAACGTTACCTGAATAAGAGGGGTGTAAATCAGGAGCATCCGGGCCTTCCGATCCAGGACCTCGAACGTAACCAGTAGATTCCACACCATAAACGGACACCAGCAAATTATATAGACTGAAGAGAAAAAGAAATAAGATACGGGCATAAATTACTCACTCTCTTCCATTAAGAAAGAGAGTAATACGAAATAGAGATGAATGAATTACGCTTTGAGAAACTTTGCGCGTAGGGTTTCACAAACTGCTGCACATCTATCTGACTTCACGTTTGAACCGTAACTTTACACTTAGCCTGACTCCTTAAAGCAGTTGAAAACCAATTGTTAGAAAAGCAATCCTGCATCAGCCGGAACACGACGGCTGTGTTCCACTACAGCGTTTGTTGTACAATAAAAACGTTCAAATAATTTTGTCCGCTTTGTGAAACCAACCAACCAATTTCAGCAATGGTAATTTTCTTGGCCGGGGAAAGGAAAAAACAGTCTTTCAAGGGAAATTTCCTGAGGGAGAAGCTTTCCTTACTTTCTGAGGCACTGACTGCTAGCCCACTGCCTGTTGCTCCGATGTTTCTACATTTTTACGTAATATATATTTTTCAGTTTTCTCTTTTGATTTCCATCTTTTACTCACATTCTTTATTGCGAATGTGTGGTAAAAACGAGCGGTGGCGATGCAAAACGCGTTTATTCAGTTTATTGGCAATAGGTGCAGCTAGTCAAATTGCGAAAATGACCGGTTGCATTTTGCATTGGTGTAGTACCATGTGTTCTATGCCGCGCACGTGCACATGCGTGGGAGTCATACATGTTAAAAGAACCAAACCGATCAGTTATTAGTGGCTGCTGACGCGTTTAGAACTGGGTGGCAAACATGATGCGATAACCGCCTAGGAAGCCGTAAATCAGTTTGATTATCTTCGTTGACCTAAAACTTGCACGGACATCACATCCTAATCTTCTGCTCCTTAGCATTACCCATGCTCATTTGAGTGAATTGTGAATGTTTCTATTTGACGAGCATGCTCCATAAAGAGTTAGTGGATGTGATTAGCTATTTATCACCCTTGTATTCATCTAAGTACATTTGCATGGTAAGTACTGTATGGGTTATAAATGTATGTATCAAGCCTAGTTAACTGGGAGGCTAAAAATAACAGATATGATACCATTTCCCGTGAACAACTATGAACACACTGGAATTTCTTCTTTGACTTGTTGCTTCGTAATTCGGATTATCATCTTTTAATGAGGAGCTACTCTTATTCGGAAATGGCACATATTTTCCTTTTACTACCCATGGGAATTTGTCCTATTACTTAACATATCCTTTTGAGTTCGGGGCGAATGTGGCCCCTTACAATACACAGAGGTGTAGCGCACCAGTTGCACGATTTATATCGTCTTCAACAAGCAGCCGGTTTCATGTATTTGAAGTTGGTGCGTACGAATGTGAACGGCTTTGATCCTGGGATTTCCAGCTCAAAATGATGTTAAGACGGGCTGTCCTAGACGCATATTGCCACCTAAAGAATTCACCTATTCAACACAAAATTAACCGTGTAAGTAGTACACCAACCAGACTGAAGATGAAACAACTTTGACTGTCAGTGTGAGTGATAGGTTAACTGCGAAACGTAAGGCCTCAACGACTAAAACGTTAGAAGCATATTGATTATACTAACGTGCTACCTCCAAGCACCTTTGCTCAACGGAATTACAGGGCTCCGACAGTAGCTGATTTGTATTAAGATGCACAAGTCTTGCAGGATGCATTGGTGAAGGTGAATTCTTCAAACCTGTTTGCTGTGTGTGCATGCAAACCTAATTCAGAATATTTCAGTGAGGCAAATTTAAACACTTTATCCACAACAAAAGTGAAACAGTCCTGAATCGAGGCCTGTGCCGTGACCAAACAAACAAATGGTACTGCATGGGTAAAATTGGAAATCAAGCAGCACTTTTTTGGGTCACTAAATTAGTAGTCCTAGAGGTAGTTCTAAATCAACGCAATCGCCAAATATGATAGTAATTGACGGCGTAAAAAAGCAGTTAGAATGATACTTATATCATCACTTCGAGTAATATAACGTGATCGATTTATAGGATCGTATGTCGTTACATGTTGTGTGGACCAGAGTGTAGGCAGGCGTCGGAAGTATTCTTTGGTATTTAAGTCTGTCGTTAGGTTTCCCAGGACATAAAACAAATTCCACTTTCCCGACCTTTATTCACCTAGCGCTGCTAGGCAACGTGCTTTTCACCGTCTTCATTTTGGACAGCGCAGGTTTACCGTTTGTTTTCAGCAGAACTTTTTTTCACCTTGGTTATCCTTCGCTTATACAAGGAGCGTCAAACAGACGGTACAAACCAAACTGCGTATTATAATGCACTCATATTCTGGACCAAAGGGTTGCACAGGTTGAACTCGAGCAAAGGGGATTTTTAGCTCCCTACTAACTTTATGCTATAGTGTGCTGTTAACGGTAAACGGCTCAGTGCTAATTCAATCCAACATACGAGCAAATTGGAAAGTTAACGCATTTTAAAACATTATTCTGGCGATGCTGCGGGATACTGATGAATTCATTAGCCTAATTCATTAGATGTTCGTCTGTCCGCATTGCGTAGCATCCGGTTTATGAACAAGCCAGCAACTAATGGCGATGGCGCATGTAAATTAATGGCCAGTTGGAGTTGAACTGCTCTTCCGGACGTTTGACCTAGAGGCAATTTTACTTGCATTAAACACATGATTTCAAAAGTTACCGCCTTACAATTTTCTCAGAATTTCTACTGTGATTCAATCCATAAATGTTAAGAACGGGACCTTCAGAACTATAATTTTTCACACTTTTTGGAGTAAGGATTGTGACACTTTTTAAAAGAGGCCAAATATAAAGACTGGGTTGAAGTGTCTGAAAAATAGTTAACCATATTCAGCGATTCGAGTTCTAAAGGGGTTGAAATCCAATCTTCTTAGGATGTTGTATTTTGTTTTTCTCCTTGCTACTTAGTCTTCCAAAATGGGTAAAAATTGTAGCTGCAAAATCACTTCAGTGCACCTCTTTGCCAGTACAAATATTGGATAAATTACTTTGTGTAAATATTGCTAACCAGATGCACGCAAAGGTGTGTTACCATGGTTTGCTAGGTCTTAGAATCGTATTCAACTTAGCTTACTTAATAACCTGACCATTTTAACATAATGAGCGAATCGGTGGCCGCGTTGATTGCAAAGCTTTGCTTACGAATTATTCCTTTGACGAAAGGCGCGATTTCAAGACGCTTTTGTGCCTGAATATGGCTTGACATTTTTTGAACGTTTAAACGTTTTTGGTATTTATTTGAAACCGTTAAACTGTGGAATAACCTAATAACAGTGAATAGTTAAGTGACGCCACTCGCAAACCAAACAGGGGGCACCAACACATATACTCCTGTAATTATTTCTGATTTTCTTTGTTTAGGCACGTTCATTTCAGTATTGTGATCACTCCAATTTTGAAAAGTAAATCTACATTGTTCTTTGAAAGCACAGGAGTTTCCTCCTATCCAAAGAGACATATTTAAATTGGCCCGGCAATTATGAACCTGGAATAGCTTAGCCGCATCTCGTATACCTTCAACAAGCTCGAAGTTTCTAGCAAATAGAGAATGCTCATCGTAGTTGTTGGAGTTCACAGAAGTGCGGCAGGATTCACATCTGAAATAATGCAGAAGTTTGGTTGGTTGTAATCAACAATCCAATGGCTGTCACAATAAGGCCGAAAACTTCTCGGTTGTATAGTTTTAAGTACGAATGAAATTATCTGTACCGTCCTGATAGGCGGCTAACGTGATAGAAAGTAGCTTTAGACACATACGTTTTTGCTCGCATACATAACGTTTTTTATTTCACTATCAACAATACATTACTAATCTGGAGCGCCTTTAAAAGTTTAACTAAGAAAATATCACTACTAACATCCTGGAATCTTAGACAGGCCAGGTAATCCTTCTTTGTACGTAGCCTGTTTACCAGGGGTGCAGTCGTATTGTTAAAATACTGTTCGTATAAATTGGAACATTCCGCGGAGCGAATATAGGCGCCTAACAGTAACACAAGGTAGATTTCAAGGAGCTTCTTGATTCATTGTGGATTCCCCAATTCCTGATTTCCAGTTTGCTGTTTGACTAACAGGCTCCTCCCAAAGATTCGAATCGACGTAAATTTGATGAACTTTACACCAGAATTTTTTTCTTCCATTTTATGAAATATGATAAATAATTTCCTATCTGTTAGAAAATTAGCGTTTTTGCGCCAAATGTACGATAAGCAACATTTATCTCTTAATGATGCACGATAAAAAATTGTACACAAAGACGCTCAGTTGATGAGTCTAAATAAGCATGTCAAAGTAATTTAGAATCTTTTTTCCTCTTCAAACTTATCCAAAACAGATCAAGGGAGCTCGAATTATTCTGAAAATTTAGAAGCAGCAGCTTTAACTTTACTGCAAGATTTTTACGTATTCCTAGCGGGATAAAGTGCGATGAACAAGGAGTCAATCAGGTATGGGATGGTAACGTCACGACCATCTTTTTCAAAGAAACACGTAGCTTTATAAATCATTAATAACCAAAGTGTGCAGAAAGTAAATCAGGAAGATAGCGTATGAAGTATTCTATTTTTAGGAATCTGTTTGGGTGAGAATACCGTATATTATACCAGTGACCTTCATGTAATCATTCTTATTTGTCATTTTTGTTACACGCTGAACTTACCCCTGATTGTTTTATTGCTTTATTGACCAATTTAGGCTAACTGATCGCACAGAGTCGTCTTTAATGCAAGCTTTTTATTTGCATGATGCGTTCTACTCGGTAACTGCTAACTTGGAATATGCTCATATTTTGTTTGCATGCACATATACACAAACGAGGCAGTTGGGTGTCTGTCAGCTCTCAATTCTCCAATGCGCCACGCAAAACCCAGCATTCTGTCTAAATTATCTCTGTTGAGCAGGCATGGTGTCGTATCTTACCACTAATTGTTAGTTTTATCTAGAAACTAAAATCTGGATTCATATGCGAAAGCGTTTGGTAAGCAACCGGTGTTTACTTTGAAAGTATAAATGATGCTTTCAAATTTTGGTTGTAACATAATTTCAAACTAGCGGATGTTTATTAAGTTGGCTCTTAGAATATTACTGATTTTTATTGCCCTGTAGCTTAATGAATATGCGCTGTGGATGTGAATATTTCACAGGAATATATTCCGTGGTTTCCTTATGGTTTGCAATTTTTCAAATATTGCTCGAACATAATCACTTGGCAATTTGCCTAAGGCAAATAACCGCCTGACTTATTATGTTGGTAAATCCTAAAGTTTTAGTAACGAAGGTGAAAATGAAATACTAATGCTTGCTGCTACCTTAAACATTTCAGTAACTTTGTGTTTCATGTAGACAAGCTCTAGGTCTTTTATTTTCAGAAAATGAGAGTGGGAAAGATGGGACATGTACAGTTTTCAACACTCTAAACCATCTGACAACATTAAAAGAAGGGTGTTTTGTGGGGACTTTTTCAGTTGGAGCTAATTTTACAAATAGATATTTGTGACCCCCGTAGATGGTTAGAAAATGCAAGCTAAGTGCACCCAAACGTTTGTGACGTATGGCTAGTCCGACAAGCCCGAGCCTACTTACTGTGACGTACTGATGGCTTTTGAGTTGCAGGGATGTAGATTCTAACTTTAGCTAGATGGCTTAGCTGTCTGAAAGTTACTATTTGAGCAGTGTTGCAATACCCCAAAAATTAATGCGCGCAAACAAAACGATCAGTCACTGAAATGGGGTCTTCGATGTGTATGGAACGTAATGCATATATGCCAGCATGATAATAGCAGGATATTTATCAGAAGTCACGCGCATTTGATATGGTGCTCCGTTTACTAGTGACCTCCTTGCCTGGGACTGGTTGGTTAGACTCCCAACAAAAGAGCCTGAATAATTTTTCTGGCGTAGTACATCCCTGATCTCATGGGGTCTGGCACCATATCAGAATGTGTTGATTGCTATGTTTATCAGCTGACACAAAGCCGTCCGCTGTTTGTTTGCATGGTACATCCAAACAGGCTTACTAAAAAAGATGACACTGAAGCACAGTTCTTCGTCTTCATCACATTTTACTTGGTCACCCGGAAACTCATCGCATAATTTTAAGTTAAATTTAAAAAAACATTTGTAAATTATAACGTGGCCTCAAAATGCACGGTGCGTATGGAACCAGTGCAAAACTGGTTGCCTCGTGCGTCAAACAACAATGTTCTCCGAAGTTCACACTTATGCTTTTAACATCTACACAAGGTCAAGTTACTGAATAATAAGGTTGGATACAGTATAGTTCCTGCCGAGATAATATTCCAGTAGAGCAAAAATACTGTGCTTAAAAACGTCATATACCAACGTACTACTTTGCGACGTGCGGTGCTTAGGATAGATAAATTAAATGTAAAATTGTTTTTTTTTCAACTTAATGTTCTCTGTTTTAGTTTGTTGAGGGCAATATAATCGATTAGAAACAATATCGAGTTGATTTGCAAAGTATCACTTGAATGACGGTTTCGTGCTTCATGAGGTTTTCTATTGCTGAGTTGCCTTCCTTTTTATCAGGATTACATCGTCACGTAAAGGTGACCCAAGAATGAAAGACCGTGCGCCACACAAAACCTCGGTCCTGAGTTCAGATGTGAGATGAGCACAACGTAACGCATACGGGCGGTAGAAAGCATGTTATTACATCACTCACGGCACATATAACAGTATGATGACTGGACTTTGGTCTACCATATTGCTAGCCATAATGCCAGCCATCTGTTCCTTGAACATGATCTCCCTCAGTGATTAAAACGTCGAACAGTTTCAGTAACACATCCACCTAGCTGTCCCCAGCATTTTCCTAATTACATACGTACACCTGAATGTTGTGGGTTACAACACTAATTTTCCATTTCATCTATTTTAACTTATGACTCATTTTCATGCATTCACCTGTCAAATACGTACGTTCTGGCTGATTAACATTAACAAGGTTTTGTGCTCAGTAGGTTTATATCTGAATTTCATCAAAATATAGTGTACAGACGAGAGCGAACTGGTAACTAATTCAGTCAAATCGGTGCCCACATTTTCCAACCAAAGTAGACAGACGAAGAATATTTTGTGTGCAACACTAGAATGTACTGCCCAAAGAAAGTTTTTCACCCACACAGTTTTACGGCAAAGGCCCACTGAGCATGGTTTGAACGGGAGATAGTTTAGTCAGTAGGTGATGCTGAAAGTCAGAAAAATCATCCAGCCTTTGGATAAACGCCTCATGGAGGCTGGTTTAAAGACAAGAAGGATGGAAGGTTTGTGCGACAAAGTATAAGAAGCACTCTGGTGTAGAATGCAGTTCGACGAGTATTTGTTGATAAATATCATACATTTCTCTTCAAGGCCTGTATGAATTTTGTTCATTTACTATAATCATAAAAATAATGGTGGGATCGGTGAAACTCTATTTTTGTTCTACGATAGCCACCGACTCCAGCTCAGATTCGTGCACTTTTGTACTTGTGGACACTTACGCTTGCTACCATTTTTATGCGTGTATTCAGCTGGTTAAAAATTGGATCCATGAGGCATATGGTCTAATAGATTTATATGAGAAAAAGCATTTATGGTTCGAGTGGTTAGTTTTTTCTTATAGGTTATTCATTACTGCCTCTCCATATGCACGTGCGTCCGAAAATTTTGGACATTTACGACTACCATCCATCGGCGGTGAATTCTCATCAGACCAAGTTTTTTAGGACAAAGGCCGACTAACATACGTGGTGGCCATCCAATGTATTGTAACTGAATCATCCGTGATGTTTGTCTAAAAATAATGATGGTATTAACGGACTGCTGACTTCAGACGGCGTGGAATGCGGATAAGATCCCTTGAGTTTGCTATACTCTTCATGTCCTCCAAACTTTTGACCCTTACAGCTTAGGGTTTTTCTGCGAACTCGTTTGCCACGCTAAAAAACGTCACTATTTTTTAGTGTTGCATGCGGTCCATAAATCGAGACACTTCTCCTCCGAACAGTGAACTGTGTGACAGTACTGAGTTGTGGTCGGTCACTGGCTTGTTCGCTGAGCTGGGCAATTTGATTGCAAACGTTCCATCACCAATCGAGGAGACATCATCAGTGCGTTATTGGGGAGCGTAGTGGTGCGTGGCGGTGGGTCGGTGGTTGTGCGTTGAGTAGTGTTGCGTGTGTGGTAATATACGTGCTGTTAGCTGGGGCTGACCTTTGATCGCGAATAGTTGTTCGGCCGAGCGGTTCCATTGGTTGCTCCGTTATCTTGTGTCCTCATTCGTCGGTGCCCATGTGACCTTTGAGCTTGGCATCCCCTGTCGTCGTACTCCGGTCGATGCTGGAGTGACCTTTGCGCTTGGCCCTTCCGAGTTCCAGCTTGTGACCTTTATTAATCCGACTCCAAGGAGTTCCTTGTTTCTTTGTTTGCGAATCCAATATTTGGTTCTTCTTGAGTATTCCGGTTGAGATGTTAGTCCTTTGCCCGTAGAGGCGCGTAAATTGGATCCAGTTCGATGCACCGGTTGATCGAATCCGCCGTGGAGTATCGTGCTTCACTTCAATCAACCACAACCTCGCAAGAGAAACCATAGCAGAACTGTTTCGGAATACTCCAAACACGACAGAAACCATGAAACCTGAAAGCCTATGCAAGCTGCTGGACTTTTGCATGGAAACATACTTTACCTTCGACGGACAAATATATCAGCAGCTGAAAGGGACTTCAATGGGATCTCCAATATCAGGATTTATCGCTGAGGCGGTAATGCAAAGATTAGAGCGCATGGTACTGCCTATCATCAATCCAAAGCTGTGGATCCGCTACGTGGACGACTCCTTTGTCATCATGAAACGATATTCAATACACAGTGCACGTAGAGGCGCGTAAATTGGATTCAGTTTGATGTACCGGTTGATCGAATCCGCCGTGGAGTACCATGCTTCCAAAAATTCTCCTCCGTGTCTCGTGTTTCCGTGTGGGATAGTTTGTATACATGCGTAGAAACCGTTTCCCATAGGTTGTTGATTTTTGAGTGGTTAAAGTAATAAACTACGGACGAAAATTTGTTTCATTCCTTTTTTATTAATAGGCTTATTGTGTCAATAACAGGTTGTATTACAGGCTTGTCGCACGACCTACCCGAAAGCCACTGATCTAGAAGTGACATCCTAATAGATTCCATTATTTCCGAAGTTAAATGTGGTTATGCTCTAAAAAGTGTTACTTCAGTTCCCTTTTAATAAATTGTTTTGTTTCATTCCAATCATCAGGAGAAACTCAGGATTCCATGTGGTTACCGATGCAACGGGAAGTTCAACTACTGAATGAAGCTGTGAACGGCTTGGTACTTCCTTTTTAATAATATTAGGAGAATCGAGAAGCTTACGGTGCTTACGTTGCTCATGCACCGCACGTAGCCAAAAGGATGCTGCCAGGATGCTGAAAATTCTAATTTTCCTAGAAGTTCGCGATCAGTGCACCGCTGAGACAGCTGTGCTTTCAGGCATAGACTGACCTCGTTCGCACCAAAAAGGCCGCATTCATTCTTTGGAACTCGGTGACAAACGTCGATTTCATAAACCTGAACTAGCAACTGTTGTTTTCAAACGGTAAATAATGGGATTTATCTTGAATGATATCTCTCAATCGGGATAAGTCGTCTAAGCAAAAGCAATGTTTCACAAAACCGTAGACATATTTCCTCCTAAACTGAAATGATTCACCTCAGTATATCATTTTTATTGGCGTAAGTCTAGGCGGTGAATTGCGGTACAAAACTCGAAATTAACTTAGCAACCTAGTACTGCACTTTGCACGATTTTATCCTAGAACCTTGAAAGGGTGTTTGCTTAACACCATTCATCACACTTGTCTAAATTGGCTCACCTGAAACAATTACGAAGGTCATTTTAACCGTTTTTATTCGTGCCCTTGGAATACAGCCGGCTGCTATGTTGGCAGTCTGCGAGGGCTTGTGCAAGAAACCATCTGTTGATGAACGTTTGTGTCTCACATATTTTGGGATTGCAAGACGGAGTCTTCCGTGGTCTTTCACATGTGGAGGATAATCTGGTGACCGACAGGCGGGTTCACATTCATTACGTCCGTGTTTGTCTGCATGGTCAAACAAAGCTGGTTGCAACTTTGATGCTTTCCATATTGTGGTCACCATAATAATGTGGCAGATGGCTATTATGGTTGCCGGAATCATAAAAACAGACACCGCGATGCACGTCATATAGACCTGAAGAAGAGAAACAATTATAATACTTTTGTACTGCTTTTAGTGTCTACTTTGTATGTATCTCTTATCAGCGAAATGAAAGACGTAAACCATACGTTGGCTTAAGCGCCTAATATAACCACGCCAATAACTTTGATAGATTTTGGACTCTTTTTCGACAGGTTTTGACGTTATAGGAAATTAACCGTTTGACAACAAGTTGTTAATAAATCAGCAGACCAGATGACATGTCGGAAGACTTAACTAACTTATTATCTAGACCTATTGGAAAATTAAAAACCTCTTCGTAGTGCTTATTCTCCTTCTACTCAACTTACTTTTGTGTCGACTGTCCTAAAGTTTAAGTAGCAAGCTTCATGGTCCGTCCCTTCGCCAGTCTTTTGTGCCAGTATCAACCCCGGTAACCCGCACAGACTGGCCACAAACCAAGCACCGCAAATTAGAAGCCTGGCTTGTGTTTCTGTGAAATAAAATGAGGCAGCATTGAAGGGGTACGATATTAAATCCACATAGCCACTTCATAGTGTTGAATCAAATAACATATTTCCTGGTGAAATATCAGACAGCTTTCACTTCTAAAAACAGGTATTCTATGTAACGCATTGAAGTTTTTGAATCATTGCATCGAAAATTCGGTTGAGAAACTTGCGATCGTAGCAGCCGCACAGCTATTGCTTTTGAGGTAGTTTGCTCAAAATAACTTGTCATTCGTATAATAAATAGGCACTTAATGAGCGGAACGTGAACTAGTAGGCAGAGAACCAGGATCCACCCACCCAGGAATGCTAAGTGCTCAGTGCATTTCAATTTAGTAGTTATAATAAGCCGATCTTATGCGATAAATTTTATTTTTCACATATTTCTGCCCGTTCCAATCTGGGGCCAAAAATAAATTATCAACAAAAAGATTTTTAACTTATTGCGCACAACTCGAAGCCTTTCATTGGGAATGCAAAACGCAGAAACTGCTAAAATATTTGAACTACGAAGCTAACTGTCTTACTCGCATACTAACATATCTTCACTCAAGCTTATTAAGGGACAATATTCTGGAATAATTTTTTAACTTCGTCAGCGTCAGCATTTAAGTTTTTGTTAGTTCACGTTATTCACTTTCCTTATCCTGAAACATGCAAAATATACAAATGTATTGATACAATCTTCCCATTGCAATTCCCCTGACGTTCCTGTTGCTCTTTGCTATTGCCCACAAAAACGTTTTACATGAGAAGGGAGGATCTGTGGTGGTAGATTTGTAGGAATTATGGATGATGGAAGAATCGAGTCATAATCAATAAACGGCGGGGGTCAGCGAGGGAAGAGTGTAGAAAAAAGATGTGTATGGATTCGACGGGAATAAATATGGGTGCGTTCACCGAGACCTGTATGTGAATTTTCGTACGATCAGCAGCAAGTGTGATGATTGCATGCACGCAACACCCACTTATCTGAGATGTGGAGGATGTTTGAAAGGAGTGGGTTTTAGAAGTGTGGAGGGTTGCGTTGTTTGCAAAACTAGAAACAGAAATATGGAAGCAATGATGAACAGGTCGAATTTTGTGTGGGACCAAATGGCACTCATGGGAATACCTGTGTTTTAGTCACGGATCAGTGGAACAGCCTCATTAAGGCGTAAATGGATCCAAAGTTCTAAAAAAAACATCATTTAAATAATTGGGCGCATGTGTTAATTTGAGGTACTACCCGGTTGCTGGGCGAATTTCCACGGTAAGACATACGAACAAAACAGAATGAGTGCCCACAATAGACGGATGCTGATGACAAACGTACTCTTTTAGTGATGCGGAATCGCACAGCCGGTAAGTCTGAGATATATATCCATTCAACGTACGCTGACACTAAATTTCCGAGCCAACAGTCCATCCTCACTGAAGTCCCCTCACCTATTCGAATGCAAGTGTTTAAGTTAAGGGCTAAAGACTTTCGAGAACGTAAATAACAATCGCAGCTTACACTGATCTCCGGAATGTCATATCCTCTTTTGTTTTTAAAGCATGGTGGAATGTTCTTTGTTACTTTTTATGCAAGAACCTGGACCATTACCATTAGCTGTGCGCCTCTTGTGCACCAAACTCAGTTAAAGTAAAATGGTTGAAAATTTTAATCCAGCTTACTACATCAGGATAATAATCCTACATTGGTAGTTGGAGAGGAAGCTGCGCTGTCGTACTTTACTGGAAAAAATGATCATATGTGCCACTAGCCAACAAGTCATCTAAAATCTTGTGACACCTGGACCCACTTCATTCAAGAGTTTCCAGCTGAAGAGTGAATCCAGGACTTCGGATAACGTAAGTACAGTAGGGGAAAAGCATCAGTTGTTCGTGTCACGTAAATACGTAAACCCAAAATTGATGGGATATTCAAGTGGAAGCAACTACAAGTGGAACATAAACATGATCATGCCAAGTTCTGCAGAACAAATATGAAACAAAATACAGGATCTATGAACAACGAGTATGTCACTGTAATAAGTTAAAGAGGAAGAGTTTGGGCTAAAACACCGGCGAGTACAGATATATGGGAACTGCATAAATACCGCAGGGAAATTTGCGGTGAAAAACGGCAAAAATACTGTTTGGGAGAGCGGGTTCAACCTCTTACTAAAGTCATGTATTAGGAAACAAGAAAGGGGATAATCCCAAACGAATGTCTTTTCAAGATTGCAAAAGGATAAAATATGAGCCAATGAGCCAATCAATGTATAAGCCTTAAGCATGAGGTGTACATTTTTCGCCTTGCCGAAGGCCGCAGCGCAGAAAGGTAACAATGATAATAACAGTAAACTAAAAAACAACAAATAGTGCCAAAGGGAATGGCCGTAGTTATGCTGGCGTCAGGTGGTTTCTAAGCTCCGCTGTTAAACTGCAAACGTGCCATCAGCAGACAAGGAGACGTCATCAGTACGTAGTCGAGTGGGTGACCCATTGATCGACAAACATCATATGCACCCGAAACAACCAACTACCAATATTTCAAAATATGGCCTGTATCAGCCTATAACTATCGGCATGCAAATGCATAACTTAACTGATCCGATGGTTAGTATTTCTTGATTTTACAAAAACGCAGTCTCCATGACGTTCTCAGTGAAGCGTGTAGGAACGCGGCAATTCCAGAGCAAATGACCGAAGATATTTTGCATACCCGCCGGAAACATAGACAGGTGTGTGTATTGTAATTAAAATAACAGCAACTAATTCCATAGTAGCTGGACGAACAACGCAGTTAAATGGGTCTAGTGGATAGGACGAGGGGTCTGACGTTGAATCGGGGATAGGATTCCGTTCTTAATTTGAGAATAGA
This sequence comes from Opisthorchis felineus, assembly GCA_004794785.1. Classification (NCBI taxonomy): domain Eukaryota; kingdom Metazoa; phylum Platyhelminthes; class Trematoda; order Opisthorchiida; family Opisthorchiidae; genus Opisthorchis; species Opisthorchis felineus. Next base: position 587,705 of record SJOL01006434.1, on the reverse strand, counting down.
TTATAAGCAGTACGAACTCAAGACTTGTTGACCACACAGCGTTCTGTCCCACAGTTGGCTGCATTAGTGTGCAATGAGATTACTGGCGGATAGAGTTATGGATACTGAAGTCACCGATGGCAAGAAGTTCAGCAGATGAGCTGTTTGCATTTAATAGGAATAAATATAGAGATAACCTCATTAGGTAGTGATTGGTGTACGCCACACACCTACTTGGCAATGAAATGTGGGAAGTAGGTTCAATCCCAGAATACCAAAAAACTAGCAGAAAATGGCTGAGGGCGTGTAATCCAATAGCAAAGAATAAAATCGGTGTGGGCAAACACAACCCTTAAACTGAAACAGCCGCGTAAAGGGTAACCGCAGGTTTGGAAAAAGTGGAATACTTGAGTTTTAGTGGGGAAGAGAACAGACTGGGTAGCAGGCGACAAAACCGTTTGAAGTGGGCTATTATCGTCTTTCAAACCCATGGTATTGTAGAACGGGACCGCGGTTTGCAAGGAGAGCAGAGAGGTTCCGCCTGAGTTGTAGAAATTCATATTAGCCTAACTGGTAGAGGCCCACACCCCAACCCACGTATTTTGAGTAGTTCACGTGTAAGATTCTAACTATCCAATCAGATGGATGAGTGTTGTTGTATGGTAACTGGGATTCTGCCAGGTGTTTACACAGAAACGTCGTTGTAATAGTAAGACAAAGCTTCTTCGGAACTTATCGATAGGCCAGCTAGTCAATGGCACTGAGTCAGAGCTGCCAGCTACGTCGACCTTCCCCCTGACAAAATTATTTCCCCTTTTTACCGAGGTAATAGGGTCAGAAAATTAGGAATGTGGGAAAACACGTGGGTTTTCATTGCCAGTTGTGTCTCGCTTAGTCAGTTTTTTACCTCGATACCAATTTTTTTAAATTTAAGAAGTGATATTTAAGGCCTACATTGAAAATTCAACTAATTTAGAGGAGCCATCAACATAAAATCTGGTGGTTTTATCTAGCAAGTGAACAATCCACATGACCAAGTAAAGAACAGACAAAACTTCGAAGCGTGAAACTCATTGGCCAAAACAAATCCGCCCCTGCGATCAACTCGCTAATATATGTGGAGTCCAAAAACTCCCCTATCATTATTTGGTCCTGTTAGCATCTCGCAATTTTAGTCCATGTGTCCGATATTCGACTTATGCACTCATCCTCAATATACAGGGAAGAACCTTCTTATCAGCGGTAGTCACATCGCCTGCCCTTCCTCACTCGCCAAAATGTCTAAACACCTAAAACTGATGTTATCCATGTATTATAGATGTCAAGTAATTTCAACATTTCTCATTTTATACAACGCATGGAGTGAATACACTAGAGTTTAATTTCAGAAAAACAATCCTATGGTACCACTTCTTCTGGAGCCGCGAAAAATCTGGTTAGGTTGTCAGGAGACGTTTGCAGAGCAGTGGCGAAGATCTTATAGTTTTCCGCCAGTTTGACATAGTTGACAATGCTGCACTGCGTTCACTCACGTCATTTAGCATTTATGACTTTTTGTAGTTACAGGTAGGTAATAAACGCCATAAAAATGACCGTTAGAACAGGAAGAATCATTGTTAATCTTCGAAAAGTGTTACTTTCAGATAAGCCTGCAAGGCGCATCGCTGTGTTTTTGTTCCACCTCTGTATAATATACGGACTTGCTGAATAATGCACTTTTAGTTGTTTCTCCAGAAGAAAATGACTAGGCTGCTCACAAGCTATTCAGCAATGTCTTTAGTTATCTCCACCAGGCTGAACGACTTGGAGCCTCTAGGTAACCTAAGCGATGGTTCATAACTACTATGGCTTTAGAGAAAAGCTGCTGTGAGGAAGGTGCTCATCAAGATAAACATCTGGTGTGCCGGAACTGCCGGGCCAAATTTGGCCAGACTAACCTGCTTAGAGGTGAGAATTTACCTAATTTTTTCCCACGTTCTCGGGTTGCCACTCTTGAAGGAATTATTACATACGTTCGCAGCGCAATATGCTCCACGCAAGTCGCAATACAATTAAAGAAGCAAAACGTATCCCAGTGTAAATTCATGAGATCGTTCTCAAAACTGAGGAAGGACATAGCCAAATGATACACTGAATACACTTAACTAGAATTAAAGGGATGACCTCTAAATTAGTCGCTCCTCAAAATCAATAGATAGGCTTGTTTCAAGTATGCTGTTATGTTAGTCATACGTCCAAAGCTTCACAGTAGTAGCACATCACCGTGGGTTCCTTGTACTGTTGTCCCACTATCTGTGTAAGTCTCGTTTTAAGATGGCACGGGACACTAAACGAGTGTTACTTTTTTGTTAATTTGGGATGGCTACGGGATTTTTAAAGGTTGTGTTCACATCATTGTCGTTTGGGTGACTAACCTGCTGTTCTAGCACAATTAACACCTAGACGTTGGCATACTCGAAATAAATTCACTAGCACTGAGTGAAGTAAACACTGTCCCATTAGGACGCGAGACTTCCTCAATTATTACGACTTAGTGAAAAGGTCTGAAAAAAAATTAAAGCAAACAACTTTTCGGTACACTTACCAAAAGTTTTCCACTACTTGTGGCGAGTACGCTAAATTAAAATGCATGAAGATTGATAGGAAATGCCTATTTTGGTTAGTAGTTGAGTGCCATACCGGTCTGGAGAATTACACAATAGTTAAACAAACCTGAAGTGTTATCGAATGACACCCATCTGCAAACAAATTTGGTTTGCGAGAGACTCACCCGGAACTCAGCTGAATCCCTCGTATACGATGTTTCTAAGCAACTGAATGTGCTGCACCAGGCCGCCTCATGTTTCAGTTGGTACGATATTCGAGATATCGCGGTACATGTATAGACGCAATACACTACTCATAAGGTTGCTGAAAACATTGTAAGCTAGAGATTCAGCTGGGTTCCAGGCGA
>SJOL01006434.1:536467-563682 GCA_004794785.1 Opisthorchis felineus | reverse complement strand
ATATATATATATATATATATATATATATATATATATGTACATATATGTGTGTGTATGTGCACATATGTTCCACATTTCAAACTGGTATATTTTTACAATGCAAAAAACGGGACAAAAGTCGGTCTCTAAGGCGGTGAAAATGATAAGCCTACCTGCTGATGGGGGCACCTGCAACACCTGCTGTTTGCGAAAGAACAGCAACCAGTTTATATTTCTAGTAAACATATTGTTGGCTGAAATAAAGGGTGGTACTGGTCTGCCAGTGATCATCCGCAAATTATCTTTATTTTAATTGTTCGCGTGTGGCCTCCTCTTTTGGACTCCTTCTACCGAGTTCCTGATTTTTCACATCGAGGTTTTTTCACTTTTCAGACATCATATTTTCTGAAAACTGAGACATCCTGCCAAGTACAAGTATGATGTTTAGAACAACAGGGACGATGGCAGTCGTACACCCATGAAGTGAAGATTGAAAAGTTTTACTTCCGGTCATTGGATGGATTTTCGCACGAGCTGCTTAGCTTCGTTCACGAGACAGACAATGGTCTCAGTACTTAGGAAGCGAATAGTGAGCAGCGGCGTGCTGGAAAATTATTTGTCTTCCATATTTTTAACAAAACCAGCAGTAGATTATTGCCGAGTATCCAAAACCAAAGAACAAAATGATCTGTTCGTTTAGTCAGACTATACGCTACTCCAAACAGAAAGCTTTGCAAAAATGTGGTTTTGATAGCATGTCTTCCGCCAAATACAGCCTTAACATACAGAATATGATTTCAAAATTCTCGTTAATTTCAACACTGGCCTAAACAAACGCACTATGTGAATGGTTTATTTTTTGCCAGTGAGCCAAAGCGGCCTTAAGATCTTCAGGTAAATTTTTATGGAACACAGAGCGGTCAAGTAAAAAATAGTAATCGCAGTCGACTGTTTCCAGTTGCTCTTTGCACAGAACCTTAGAAAGATTTGACGGCACGTAATAGATCATCCTGAACGATTTTGTCAAATTTATGTGATCGTGGTACCCACCAGATGGGAGGCGACCACACTGGTCAATTCGGTTCTCAGGCAGCTTGGTACATAATCACGAATTCTTCCGAAAGTGCACCGAATCGTGCGGTCCACAATAAAAATGGCTTTTGGTGATTAAACTGTAGTTTTGCAAATGGTGTTCGGTGGCCACAAAGTTATCTAAATATTCCAGTCAAAGCTTTCCGTCGCGTATTTGTCCACAACATTTCCAACCAGACGCATCAGTTGCACTGTGTCGGCTGCTAGTTTTAAATCCATTTGCTGAAGTCTCAAGGCTTTGTTGACCGGATTATACAGAAGACATATAATTGTTATGTTACTTTTAATGAGCCCGGAGGCTTCAAATACTCACTTCGAAAGATGCTTATTTACTCGTTGTGGGACACGTCGGCCAGTTCCACCAATCTAAATACAGCTACCAGAGAAGTGGTCAAAAAATGCAAGGCAGGAACAGCTGACTTGTTCGCAAACTAAAATGCTGTATAATCCCTCGGTTGGTTGAACTTTCTGTCGTCGCTACCGATCCACTGCTGCATTTGAACTACAAGCCAGGAAGTCGTAGGTTCGAAACTCTCTGGAGTTTCGTGGGATACGCACCGCTGGTGATTCCTACTAAGGACGGAGCAGCTCTTCAGTAATACTCGGCTTTTTAGTATAGATTGGCTCAAATAACAAGACAAAATTCCCATTATAAGACTGCCCAGTATGTAAAGAAGTTGATCCTCCCAACATGATGAGAACATAGGTTTAAAGTCATGGTCAGCATGGATACATTAAACATTATTGTAAGGCGAATACAAGTTTAGCTGGACTTGTAAATTTAGGATTGCAAAGTAAAGCAGTGACAAAAGTTTGAATGTGACAGAATTTTCAGAAGTTATTCTAGCTAGATGCCAACAACTCGAAACGCTCTTTTACAGATAGCTCAAGAATTTGAATTCAAAAAACAGTTCGCTGATAGTTACAGAATTTCCTGAGCGAAGAAAAATTTTGTTCCGTTTAAAGCGTATTTTTGAAGCAATAAATCCATAACAAATTGGCACGCGGTTGAGATTCGCGATGTGAGCCCGTAGTGGATATTTTGTTCTACTTATTTTTGCTACAGGTTGAGTATTTACTCTAGATCTGAGTGTTGTGGTTGCTACTGCTCATCGTGTGGACACACATTCCCAAGAATGAGCGCTACTGTCAACTTCAGGCACATGTATGTGGTAAGCAGTTGAAAACAATTTCCATAATAATCAATAACATTTCGAATATGTCAACTGCGTACAACTGAAAAAATGGTCAGTTATATCGTGTCCTTATAAACCAACTGACTTACCTCTTCTTTATTTCCTGAAGGTGCACCTTCATAAGGTTTGAATATGTTTGTGAACATAATTCAGCTGAACAAAGTTTGAGCACAACCATTTTGAATTATTAGCCCTCTTCAGTCTAGTGCAAACTACGAATATCACCGTGTTAACTCTCCCAGTTTTTTTAAAATGTGCGACGGCATTTATATCTCTTATATTATATATATTAATACATATATATACATATATAAGATCATCTAAATAGTTTTGGTCATCTGAAATGTTTGAATGTTTGTGATGTTCGCGCTTGCAGCCAACCTTTTATTTGTCTTTAAAACATGGCAAAATCATCGTCTAAGTATCAGTGTGCACCTCTAAGATTTTCGGAGCAGACATTTATCTTTTTGGTAATAAATTAGCCACAAAGCTGGATAGCACTAGGTCTAGGGCGATTTCCCTTTGCTGAATATGGAACTATGTTGGCTGAATTCCATGGACCGTCTCCAGTAGGCGCTAGCTGGTTCTACCTTACGTTACTAATCTAACTATTCTATGTTTGAAGTAACTTTTAAGGAATAAATTTGTCTCTGAAACAATACTTCCGTATGTCACATATTCATGACAAGCCTGGTTTCTAAATATATGCAAAAGTCATTCCACGTGCCTTTTCATTTAATGTAATCACAGGACCTTAACTGGAGGCTTAAGACCGCTCTTTAATTATTTCTATATATGTCGCGTTGGGGACCGTTTATTTCACTATCTCCCGCTATATTTCTAAAAGAATGAAATGGCTTGTGTATGATTTCTGCTGAATAATGTATCTCACCATCCAATATTCAGAAAAACATCGAACATCGAAATTTTACGGGTGAACCAACGTAGCCAGAACAAAAACCCGGCACACCATTGATCTCATTAGATGTCCCCTAAAACCCAGTTATGATCAGAATTACTGAAATAAACTGGTGCTCTCTCCTGCGTAAGTGCATGTCGTACAAGCGACTGACTGACCATCCGTGGCCAAATTAAATAAAGTTCAAGTAGTAAAAGCAAAAAATGTGTTTCAACTTCTCCAGCTATTTTTTTGGGTATGCATCTCTGATGAGTTTCTACACCAAGAAAGAGCCATGCATTGCTCCTCAGTTTTTAGTATGAACTGGTACATTTTGCGGGAGTGAACCTTAATTATATATCTATTTACCTGTGGAAACTTTATGTGTTTGAAAGGTAATAGAAGGAATGCAAAACAATTCTGATGAAGCCATCTGATCGCTCGGATTTCAGACTCATCCCGGCTTCTACCCAAGGGGCTCAAAATAAGTCACATAAAAGTAGCTATAGAACTACTTTGCAGGAAATATGTAAACTGTAGTTAAGTGTGTCGGGCATTTGTTGTGCTATGTCGGTATGCCCACAAAAGCGCTCCTGAATCCTTATCGAAAGTTCAATGTTTGCTTTACTTGGTGGCAATCCAAAATAAACGCATCATTAACTTTAAAAATATTGGAAGGTAACCCACGATTTTCAAATACTGCCCGTATTCTCAGTTCACATGGGACTGTTCAACACAATAAAGTCTCTCAGGTTAAACCCGATGATCAGCCGCAGTCGGCATTTGCGTTTTCCAACCAGGATTTCCGTTATCAAACCAGAAACTAGAATTTATGAATGATGTTTTTTTATATCCACAGAATACAGTACGTGAAAATGTTGTGTGGTAGTCGAATTAGACCCGGCAGTCATTCAGTCAAATGACATCTACAAATTTAAACGTATGCAGCGAAATCTGAAATGTTTGAAATCGAACGGTTACCATTCATCTGCACCAGCAAACCTAAAAAGACATGGGGATATTGCTTCCAATAATGTTGAGTGGATTGTGAAAATGGACAATAAAGTCACCAACCCTCGAAAGTCATTCTCATTCAATTTGATAGGTACGCTCACGACACTGCCGGGCTAACACTAGATAACACTTTGGTTGGTTTACTTTTCTTAGACACCAAAGTTTGTGCGCCCTGTAATAAAAACCTCCTACCGGAGACATACGTGCTATTCGAAAAACTTTGCCGGATCGAAGTGCTGGTGGTCAAGTAATCTAACCTCATCGAGCACTTCAAAACAGATCTGATTTACTTTTATTACGCTTGTCGACCTAGCCGAAAGAGTTCACTTACTAAACAACAAGCATGGGCTTGTTGAGTTCTAGGTCGCCGAGAAGACAAAACTGTCGAAATAATATTGACGGAAAGTTGTGGATATGCTGGTTAGTCGTTAAATATATTATATGGTGAAATGACGTTCCGTAGGACAGTTGGGGTAGACTGGACATGGAGGCGGTTCAAGGATTGTTTAAAACCACTAACGAACCAGGGTTACAATATGCAGACAGCTTTTAAGCGCCAGAGTTATATGTATGCGCATCTTGGTTATATGGGCTTTCAAAAAACACAAAAAGACTTTCGCTCCACGACCCATTCTAGGTATAACAAATTCATCGTACCATGCAGTATCCACTATCCCCTCATTGCTATCCATAATCACACAGTAAAATGTATATTTTGCGGAACACATTGCGTTTTACCGACTCATGCCAGGATCTTCCCATTTGCGACGAAACCACGTAATTCCAAAGTGGTGTAGCTGTTCACAAATGTATTCCTGACAGAATATATATCACTTTTGTAGTTAAGTACAATCTGATATTCTAACGGTATTTTTAAAAACGCTACTGCTTTTGAGTACCATTACTATATAACTTAACGTAATGGTACTGTGTATGTAAGAGGTGAAGTCACTGTGGTTCCAATAATATAATTACTATTATTCCCTCTCTACATACTTTCAGGTAATAACTCCTTAAATAACTCCTTGAAAATAACGTGAATTAACTCAACATTGCACACCCACTTGTCCAATTTACTCCAAAAACAAATCTCTTCAAACGGTTTTTTATTTCTAGTTACTGACGCCCACTTCCTGCGTTCTGCCCCCCCCCCTATGTCCTTTTATTAATATGCTTTGAATAACGTGTGTCCTTGTGCATTATTATGTAGGAATTAACTGAAACTTTCCAAAAACATCTACGTTCTCTGAATTTCACCTTTTTAATACAAAAAATCATGACAGCCATACTCGTCAATCACTCCATACTACAGTCAAGATAATCTTACAACCTCTATTTGGAAATATAATACTTGCACTGCCTTGGGGTATCTCTTTTATAAATGCAAAACGGACTATATGGCGACCGCTCTTCTGCGATAAAAGTCCCAAGTGACCTCTCGCAGCGTCCGAATAACTGGAAAGGATCATTTTTGGATTTTTGAACCTTATTTGTCATCCTTCATAATACAAACTCTGGCACTAGAGGACTTCAGAGCCTATCTTATTTACGTGTTATAGTATTATTTTACGAAGTACGTTACACTTGGAGGAAATAGTGCTCTGATTCCTGTGCCTAGTTTGGTCACAATTGACCGCCGTCACATCCACTGCGTAAATTTTTATATGGGTTGTTGTGCTTGCCAGTGTAATCGGCTTGTGTTTGAAGTGTACAAACTGAATGTGGAATCAAGCGACAGTAAAATAATACATTGGTTCTAAATGTTTTTCCTAATAGCCTAAATATATGGTCATCCTAATGGGGTATAGAGAACTATGCCTCTCGATAGCAGACACGCTTAATTGGTTCATTTTTTTCAGACTAGGCACTGAAATCCTGACGAATCCAGCTAATAAAGGCGTTTTTTCAGTACAGTGACCAACCTGGTCGATAAGATCCGCTTTTTCACAAAATGTGGCTCCCCAATGCACGCAAGTAGATACCTAAGTAGTGTATGGGTTTGACGGTGTCCTTGGTTTTCGTCGGTTATTTATCCTTGATGTGAACTAAGGATGTAAGCTTTGTAGTTTTGAAGTATGCTGAGACGTATGTGTTAACTACGTAGAATTTGTTGACATGTCTTATTGGCTTTCTCACGAATTTATTCCAAGATCTTGATAATTACACCTCTAATGTTCTATTGACGCAGCATTCTTCATTACAGCACAGAGACGAAGAACTCCATGTCATGTGGGCAAATTTATTTGCGCTTACTCACTGATAAAGTGCGGGAATTGTGCGACACTATTGTTTTTAATGTAAACGCCCACCAAAATACAAATTTAAGTGTGAAGTGGCAAATATGTATTGACAGATATTTACGGTACTTAATCGTGTGTGTATGTGTTGAGCAAATTCTTCTGTTATATGAACGCCTGTGCTGAAGTGCACATAATCTGAATACTGATGTGTGTATGAAATACGGGACGGTCCCATGGTTTTATCATATACTGTAAGCTTTTTACTTGTACTTAGATCACGGTCTGCTCCTGCTTGGTTTCTTATGGCATCGGTGACAATTGTTAACCCTTCTCCGACCTGGAACGCTTTGTATTTTCACAACTTTGCTTACGCTGAATAGATGAATAACGCAGTTGCAAGTGGGGAACTGGTGTTTTCCATAGTATTACTTGGCACCAATTTACAGCGCTTTTGCCCATTTCTGGTTAGACTTTGTAAGAGTTCGCATGTGGATTCTACCACCATTGCATAATCATTATTTCTCACCCGTTAAGATTATCCCCGTGTGTGGATATATATGCTTAACATGCTCTTGAAATGGGCTTCTCGCCTATCTGTGAGAATGGTGCAGAAAAATCCCATACAAACTAATAGTTCATTAAGGTCGCGTCTGTTGAGGCAATTTAATGTTGTTGTGACATTTCTCCGAATTGGGTTTTACAAAAAAGAAGATAATTGTTGCCGACCAGAGTTTTGGCCGCACAATATACAAAGAGAGTTAGTACCGCTGACCATGTGTGTTCTACAGATGAGCCCTCACAGGTTTGTCTGAAATATAAATCATCCTCTAAATGGGTGATCTCCAAAGAAGTTCGAAAACTGCAAGTGAAAGCGACACGTTTGGTGCGTGGCCGTAAGAACGTTCGTTCGGCTCATTCGAGCAATCAGGTTTTCCATATTGTCACACCTTTTCGGAAAATGCAAACTGTAATTATCTTTTCAGAATCAGCGCCAAACACAGACTGTTTAAATCACCTTGAAGTAACCTCACACTGTTTCTTCTACGCGAATGGATCCTCTTTCTTTGTTGATGCGTCAACGGTGTCGTAACGTTCTTAATGAAGCTTTTGTATTATCAGGCAAGGCTGGTAAGGCTATGTAACTCGTCTAGGTCCTTTGTAAACTCCTCACGTATTCTATTAGAAGACTTAGGCAACTATAAAGACTGAGTGGCTATCTGATACCATTAGTTTTTTACATTTGATTTCTGCCTTCGTTCATTGTAGCCGTTCTAGAAGAAATCTTTTGATTTCGATTACTGTGAGTACTCCGTGCCCCGTGTGCTGGGGCTGGACTTTAACAACATTTTGTACGTTGATGACTGGCGTTACATTTCCAGCAACAATTCGAAAACAATTTCTTTAAGTCATTTTTGGTCGTGTATGTGCTAGTATGCGGTCAAGTTAGAATGTTCACGTGTTCTTTCTTGGTGAAAAACCCGAAGTTTGGTGGGTAATCGGTAAATTGTGTATATGCTGTATTGTGTAGACTTTTGGTTTTTGCTTCGATTTCGGAAACCCCTGTAAACTAATCTGTTTCAAAAATTGTTGCGTCAGATTACATTGTCATAGTTGAGAGGATAGCTTCTCGTTTATGGGCCTAATTCATATATTACATTCCGTCTTTAGTCAAGGAACCAAAAAATTTTTCTTTGGTGAATTGCGGATGTGATATTTCCGTAATCCAACAAACCGCAAGGGGCAAATAGATAGAAATCGCAGAAGCAAAACGACCAAATAATTGGTACAATCTGTGAAGAAATAATGCGCTTTAGGATTTACATTTTAATCAAATAGTATGCAATTATTCAAACCTTATGTTGTAATCTTAGTTGGGTTTCATCAATTTTTCCTAAGAGTCACAAAGAGCCTCGTGCAAAAGCAAAGCCCACAGTGATGACTTGCTGGAAAAGAAGTTAGGTGAGTAATATTTTGCATGAAAATATTCTATTCCAATTCCAGGAAGCAAAATATGCCAAGGCTATATAGTGTCCACAATAGATAGGTTCACTATAGAGAAACCAAACAACGATGTATAGTTGGCAATTTGAGCGCTAAGAACGCTAAGAAATATCTTTGACTGGTTTTGATTATATTTTGCAGTAAGTATTATTGCAGACATCCAAAAAAGATTCGAAGCCGTATTTTTTTAGAATGAAGCAAGACTTCTTGGGTCAAAGTTGGTCCCTTTTGGTAGGAGGAGACAAAATAACATGTTTTACAGCCGCAACGCAGCTCACCTTCACCGTAACGTGAACAGCCTTTCAGGCAAACGTAGATTTTTTGGGGACATCTGACGTCAAGTATGGCATTTGGTTTTCGAGACATCCTGCCGAATCATTCACAACCGCAATAATTTTCAAATATCGTGAACACAGCCAAAGCAATTATTTAAATAAACCGGCCTATTAGCCCGAAGTGGCGATGCTGTCGTTGGTGATAACGTAAAAGCACAAGCTCTCGCCAGCTTTTAAGTGTAAAACCAGGCACAAGGTCAGGTGCATATTTTCCTCTCCCAGAAGTCATACACATCACGTAGGTGTAACTTTGAATAAAACCACGCCATAAGGCTTGAAACGGTGCAGTAAACTGTGCAATGCAGAATGATAAGCGACTTAAAGAGATGCTAATAAAAAACGCAAAATGCATCCATTTACTTGGCGTTGTTCAATATCTAGAACAAAATAGAGGATTTAGGACGAACGCGTTTGGGCGATGAGCAATATAGAATTATCAAGATTCTGCGATATGTCGCTTTCTAAACAAATAATCAGATTGTTAGAGGAATAACCGTTTGTCAGGCAAACAATTTGTCGGTACAACTGAATAATGTATTATGAAAATATTTATTGTTATTGCACTTGTTTGAGGACTGTCAGGGGGTACAGGTATACTTCTGTTTTTTTTTTCAAGAATTACTTATCTAGTATTGGCATAAATCTCATGTGCACATCTAGCAATAATGTATCCACCAGTAGAGCGAAAGGGGTGGAGCGGTATTATTCCCTACTCCGAAGAGAACAAACATTGTTCTGTCCCTCAAAGCAAAAGTCTCTAAGGTAGATGAACAGATAAATCATCGTGCTTATCTCTCACGAGGTACCACCACATATGTTTCACTCTGGGCATAGAGTAAACAATAGTCTACGGCTTGGCTTGGTGAAATTTTAGGTGTACACAAATTTCTAGACAGGATCTGAAAGCCCATCTGAAGACACCTAAGCAGGAATCCGAACCCGGGTGTTTGAAGTGGAAGTCCGAATTTTTAAATACGGCACCTCGAGCCCAAAATGTGGTCATGCTTAAAAATGTGTATTTCCGAAACTTGAAAACGTCGTGCTCTTTTTAGAAGCACTCACTTAGAAGTTACCAGTTTATTTACACGCGGTTGCAGCATTCTTTGAAGAATGATAAATAGGAAACTGAAAAATTGTTTAACAGTTACTTTAATAATTTGCCTGTGGAATGTCTGGTTTTTCTTGATGACGAGAAGCTCTGACTGAATTATAGTCTAGCAATGGTTATTTTTTGCATGCATCGTGCTTTGTTTGCTAGCAACTCCTTATAAACATCTTGATGCATTTTAGGCTTCCGGGTGTCTGTTTGAACGGTCATTTGAACAAATGGCTGTTGTTTGGTTTTCAACCCACTAACAGGACTTATTTCCTCGTTGTTCACTAAGCAGCACTTCCAATCCGTTACTTACCAAAACAGGTCCCAACGTCAGAGCTGGTGCTTTGCGGAATAAGACGGAAACTACTTGTCATTGTTACCTTTTTCCGGTATGTTTGACTTACTTGTGTTCTGTCCTGTGGAAACAAGTACTGATTCAGTTGGCATTCCAAACCAGGCTGAGCTAAATCGAGCACTTCGTACAACTTAGCTCATTCAACTTCTGTTTATAAACCACACGATTTTCACGTAAGTATCAGTGTTCCACTAAACAAAGTATCTATACAGTTAACAATTTTGCTCACCTTTATGCATTTTACTGAATTTTTTAGCCAACTGTATTATCCTATTTTAAACTTACCCGCTTAAACTTATATATTACTCCGTTTTATGATAAATAAAATTGGCTAATTTCAACATCCATTGACTTGGTAATATCTTTTGTGTTATTGAGAAACTAAAGTGAGTCTCTTGTTTATAATATTTTTCAACATAATGTACTGCGTAAAAGCATCTTCCTTCATGCAGCACATTCTTTGGGCCAGCAAAAAATGATGAGCTAAGGTACTCAAACTTTGTTGCACGTACAAGGCCATTTTGTATTCCCAATGTGTCACTTTATATATAGTCGAAAAGCAATGAACTTTATTACCAAGAATAAATCGAAATTTTCGATGTTTTCGATAAGTGAGGGAAACAGTAAATTATAGCTGAGAATGCTAAAACACAGAGGGCTCAATTGCATACATTGTGTCTATGAATGGTTCAGTACAAAGTTATTCAAACGAAAACGGCAGATTTGTGTCTGCATCTGGCAAAATTTCCCTGGATATTTGTACACATATTTTTTCTATTGTGTATTTGTGTATCCGTTTATCTGCAAATTTCCCCTCATTTAAACATACGACAAACCATTCAACTATGGAGCTCGGATGACTCCAGTTCAAAGTATGAAAAACGGTTTGCTCTTTTCCCATTTCTTTCTTCATGGTCCAGTGTTGTCTCTCGGGATTGTGGAGGATAAACTAGGTTCTCTTGCATAAATGCACCAAAATGTCTACTCCGGGAGCGATTTTCCTCCTCTCGAGTGCAAACCGGGATTCCGAGTTTTGGTTCACTGCGCTGACAGCGCTAAAGCCACTGTAAAAACTAAACAATGCCAAGAATAATAAACTGTAAAAAGGAAAGTAAATACGCATGTAATCAACCCCATGAAATGAACTCAAGATGAATCTTCCGATTTTACAACCACTTTGTTACATCTTTGCCGGCAGCTGTCATTTCTGTGATCAATACACCACACTGTCCCTTCATATCAGTATCGACCTTCATCAGCAAATATTCTTTGGCTGTTGTTGTTGCCCATAAGTGGTAAATCAATATACACTGAGAAATAGTTCGCTATAAGTGGAAAACCGCCGTAGGATACCATTGTCTCGTATCAGCCGATATCTGATTTATAATTACCTCAGCAGAATTAGCGGTCAATGGCACGTTCGAAACCCCCAGAAGTGTTTGGTGTTTCCAAAATGAAAATAAAAATTCCATCGTCACTTTCGAACATGAGCTTCCCCTAACCTTGTGCGATTAGTAGCAGAAAAACGGCCCTTGAGACTGATTCATTACTTAAATTCATAAAATCACTCATCTATTTGTGGTGATGGGCATAATGAAGTATATACACGTTTTAGTCTAACTGCAACGAACCGCGTTCAAAATAGACATTTTCCTTGTAAAACACATATGGGGTGCACGTTTTACCGATTTCGCCCCAAAATAGCTATTTGTTTCTTCCAAGAAAGAGTAGCGATCGAAGAACCTCACGCAAAAGTTCTTCAAACATTGCGATTTGACCAATGTACTGTACTATGCTACGTAGCTAATGACATATTTCACAAGTCCGAAACATAATGCGACAATAGAGGCCAGGTATTTTTGCGTTCACTAAAGTAGCAACTCGGTGGCTGAAAATCGCGATTGCTTAGGAGCACATCTTTAAATAGAACTAACTGCTAGGTTCAAATCTGCAAACATCTTTAAGTGAGACCCGCCGTTTTCCCCACAAAATGTACGCTCAACTAAACCAATGACCGTTAGCTGTATTTTTCATTTTAAGCTTCTAAGCAACTGACAATTATTTTAGGTTTGCTTTTAGAACTTAAAAGTAATTGAGATGTGTTGTGCGTGGAACGTGACCAGAAAAGCAGAACAACTATTTGTTAGCAAACCAACCTGGTGTTACCAAGATTTTTGGCTGGATGTAAGCTAAGTCAGCTGCTCGTGACAATCTTCAACTAAATACGCCGTACTAGAAGCTTGTGCCTTACTTGAAACCACATTCAAGGCATGATGTGGAACAAATTATCAAGTTAGCAACAACTTTTTTACAGCAAACGAACGCTGGTTTTTTTGTCCAGAATTCACAAATGGCCCCAATTACTTTCGCATTTAAAATGAAAATTAAGCGCGCATGCTGATAAGCAGTCGATTGGTGTAAGTTTTTTTCAGTAATAAGCTCAAATAAATCATTTGAATCACGATTTTTAATCCAAATAAACCGTTTCAAGTTCAAGCTGAAACAACATTTAGAACACTGAAGGCGTTTTTTGGTATGATTAATTACTTACACACACAAAAAATTCAGGGAGCAAGCCATCCCTGAATTGGCAAAATAAGTAACCGGTTATCCAAACGTTATCATAAATGATTGTTAGTCGGTAGTAGTACAAAGTGTGTATCGTAATTTTTCTAAAAGAATTATTCTAACATTTAAAATGTGTAGTGTTAAATGCTGTTCTCAACCCATATAGATGATCTATTCTTAAGCATTCCATGCAGCCCGAAGGGTCATGGTACACGAGGAATAGCTTTCCTTCGATCCAAGTTTACATCAGCCAAGATCCATTCACCCAAACATGTTGACAGAATTAGTGTAACGTTAGTAAGCAGCGGGATCTTAGCGTGACATATGTGAATCTGGCCAGCCTACTAGTTGTCTTAAGATACATCCTACAGGCCGCTTCGGTCATAGAACCATTGTGCTGTATTTCATTTAAATATCCTTAAGTAATATGGAACACAGACGATCGTTTTCAAAGTTTATGGGAGTGAACTATATTATTTCAATAGCAATTCTGCATTTACCTTAAGAACCAACAGTTTAGTGCTGGCACTTTCTAGAAAAGGGGCTGATCAATTCCTCCTTAAAAACTGAAGAAGGCCACAAGTGCAGATCTGTTGTGAACCCATTTAATCAAATTTACGTGGGGCCAAAGAAATAAAAGGTGCACGTGCATATTATGATAACTTCCTCCCATGAAAGCAGTGACTTTGGCATAGTAATTTTCAAGTATGTGGCTTCATTGACTTCATCCAACGCATGAATGTGGGTTTGTAAACGTTACCCAAGTCAGTGGCTTAAATGTAAGCAGCTTACCGTGATTTATCAAGATATCAAAAATTAGGTGTTTAGCACAAAAATCTGCCCTGCTAACGCAAAGATCAAAACTTCCAACTACCATGCGAATAAAGTACTCACCATTTTCCTCACGCCGTCCTGATTACCAAATGCTGAATTCCCGCTTACTGAACTGTGATTTTTGTATAACATGTTCAAGACCTTTGTTTACTATGGGGTTTTAGCAGTCACTTTTAACGGGGCACACAGAGAACGAGCGGCTGTACTCCCTTAAACAATATCTTGAATCAGGCGAGGTAGCAAATTTAATTGAAAACGACCCAATCAGAACAGAGCAGGTACGGACAAGCGGATTGGTTGAAGCACACATGTGCACCTCAGAGGCAACGGCTCCATATGTTGGGTCATAAAAATCTACGAAACAACAGGTATTTTCAGGTACACTGAGGAGTAATAGTGCGCATACTTGTTATGCCCTTTCGAGTTGATGCTGATAGAAACAAACTCTCAAATTTCACGTTGCTAAATATTTTACTCCACGCAAATGCATTACGAACATGGCAAAGCCTATGATCAGCTAGTTTTCGGAATCAGTAAAACTCATTTAAAGTGCACAGAAGCACAAGTGTGTTGGTCAAAGTCGTGTTGGGACTCCATGAGCGGACAGCCGAACCTGTGGGGTTTAGAATCAGAGGGAGGGACAGGCAGGTCTAGCCACTCATCTGCTCGGAGGGAGAAAGAAGACGAATATTTCAGTTATAAAATGATTTTTCGGAATGCTCGGGTGTAGCGAGCTATGATCCAAAGGCTAACCCCGAAAAACTACTTCCGGATAGAGGCAGGTGATACCGAATAGTGGCCCCTGAAGGGTTCTGCAGGTTGTCGATGAGTACGACAGCGAGTTGAGTACGATTATTATGAACAGAAAAGTAGACAAAACGAAAACCAAGGCAACTTACAGGATTTCGAGGGCAGCAAATTAGAACTTGACTGGACGGTGCATAAAATGGGGAGGTTTCGTGGTTTTGGCGGACCAGGAAACGTTATTTATGGAGAAGATTTCATGAAATGTGGACGAATAAAAATAAGGATCGGTAGCGTTCATCATTTAAGATCAAGGATTAGTCAAAGAACAGCAAGACTAAATATACGTGAACGGATTTAAATGACTTGAATGTCACCATTCAATAATCTTGATGGCCTACTGCACAGAAGTTTAATTTATTGCTGGAGTACGAACAGTCTGGTATCAAGTTGAAAACAAAAAAACGAGTGGCATATGGTGGTGTCATCTGTAAAGGCGTATGTATGGAAGGAAAAAGACTAAACAAACCAATGCTGTTAAGAATAACAATGGCGGGGAATTACAGACCCTTCAGAATTTTTTTCGTGATATTCTGACCATAGGAAACAATACTCGACGAGCATATGGATAGCTCAACACCAAAAAAAACCAATTAATTTGTATAACTTCTGCGTGGGGACTTGTGACGAGCAAAATCAATTTTGTTTTAACAGGCCGGTTCAGGAAAACTGAACATGCGTGTGATACAGACGTCAGTACGTTGACCTTGGAACGATAACATTTGAGCTCACACCCATAACGTAAAAGCGCAAGAGAGCTAAATGTTGTTTAGAAAAATTTATTCTGATAATCTGGATGCAGAGAAAGCGAAAGAAGATGTATATACTTGTTAAGAGCAAATGAAAAACCGAGTGTAGTAATGCATGCTTGATGATGATGCATGATGCTTTAAGGTAGAATAACTTCAAAAAGAATGTTCACTCTTCGGATCATGTTCTTGAGCACACTTCTTGTGGCATCAGTGAGGGTCAGGTTTTCGAACAGAACCCTGAAAATGATCAATTTTGATCGTGTGCACAGTGGGTTACTGTCAAAGGAAATTTAGGTATGGAGCTTGTAAGATTCATGAAAGACTCGGTCACACATATCTCAATGGAACTTTTTGCATCGTCCAACAAAAAAGACTTAAAATTGCCGGTTTAATAGAATTCTCAGGAACAGGGATGAGAGCAAACGGTTGATTTATTTGATAGGACTCTAGAATAATCTACTTTCAGTTGGCGGGTCTGACAGGTTAGCTGCTGTATGCCAAATGGACCAATATTTGAAGTCATCGATTATGACCATGAAGAGCTATCAAGATCGAATTGTGTAGCGCGTGGTGAAGATTATAGAATACATTCGTCAGCCTTTGCACATCCTGTTCTTTTTTAAGCATGTGCAGGCACACGATGCTTTGCTGTTAGGGATTTCGGCCTACCGAACTAATGAGTGATTAAATCCTCCAAGATGCCATAAATAACTTGTGTTACTGCACGCTGAACAAATTTGCATTGACAGGAGCTGCAAAACTGATACATGCCCTGCAGCAGACATGAAAGCTTCACCGGGAAGCACAACAAATGGAATGCGTTGGTTTTACGGATCACAATGAGTAAGAGGAGATAATGGGACAGTGATTGAATGAAACCGACGTGCGTTAGAGCTAACGTCCCAGGGACATAATGGGGTTGGGACAGATACACCGCGTCTATTCAGGACTCATGTTGGCAAGAAAACAAGTTGTATTAAACAACTGTTGCTTGTAAAGAATTCGGTGCACATGGTCTCTCTTGGAGGATTAGGGTAATCACTAGGGATTGTGGACAATACAAATACCAACAACACATAGTTTTGTTCTGGAATCGGGCTGGATAATATGTTCACAGTATATTCGTTTTCGACAGACATTACAGCCATGGCGTCATTTCTATTTGGTTTTTGGATAAAAATAAAATCACTTTTTTACAAACTTACAGACTGCCGTTTGGCCGGCAATTTAAAACAAATATGGAAACATCAAGTGTGGTTGGATCCAAGTGTATCAGATGCTCTTAGGACCGAAAAAGTGAGGTCGTGAACGGCTTGGAAATAAGCGTACTGTGAAAGTGCGATGCGCAATTTTTAGTACGGACCAGGAAACTGCACGTATGCTAAGTACAACTCTTTATCAAACGTACATTCTTCCGTGTATCTATGAGTTTCCTAAATTATCATTTCTATAGGACGGACTGTTAGTGTCACCAGAGTTTGTGTACAGTTCTCTCATCCGAAGCCATATTCGCACTGGTTCAGTGGCATTCGAGTCAGGGCCACAGCTTTTTAGTCAGTTTGCTCCGCATTGAGAGCACTCTCTGTGGAATTAGCACCGTATATACTACGAAAACCCACATACTCTGAAAGTCCAAAGAGATATTTTTTCACCAACGGTTGACGTCCTCCAACCACTGGCTACCTCGAGAAGTGCAAGATAGCATTTTACCCCCGGTTAATCCGTTTTTTATCGAAGTAATGTCCTCACAAATCTGTATCATTTTTACCTTTCTCCAAACAATGGAAGTTCATAACAAATGGTTGTCTCTTTTTTCTATTAAAAAAGATCATTTTGGCTTGCTGAACATAGATTTCTACAGTTCTTCAACAATAACTAAGGAAGCGGTGAAAAGCTCCAAAGGACAATCTAGAACTTCTGGCAACAAATTAGGAAACTTTATAGTCTCAAAAGTTTGCTTTATTTAAGAAAAAGCATCAGGTATTGTAAAGTCAGATTAAGAGTAAAACTACCTTTGTGAAAAGTTAGCAAAATTAGTTCCACAAAAATAAGCTTGTCTCATTTATGTGGTGAGACTGCTGCCTAGTTTTCCTAAATTGTTTTTCACGGTTGTTTGTTTGTTTCACGATTGTTTTCACGATTGCTTTGGGACTGATGCGTAACGTGGGTACAGCTATTTTATGAATCTACCATCCTGCACAGGTCAAACACCACTGAATGAGATCTGAATTCTTCAGTCAAAAAATCTAATGCTGAAGTGAAAGTAAATAGATAAAAATGCAACAGGGAGTGTAAAAACAGCTTCGCAAACAAAAGGATGCCCATGGATTTTGCATCTTACATCGCAATTACTGAACCCAGACTATTCAAATGTCAGTTTAAAAGAGGTGTACGATTTTCACTTTATTTTGGATGGCCCAGATTCTTCGGCATTGATTGTACACGTCGCATGAGAACCAGCCTCGCTGATCAAAATTTGTAAGAACCTTTGAGATACCACTTCGTCAAGGCTGTTGGCTAATACGTCATATTTTAAAAAATCTGGCTGAATTGGTCAGCCAGATTTTTGGTTGGCGAATTTGTTCGAGGGATTGTTGACTTCGCATGGTTGCATACGAACTTTGCCATGCCATTCCAAACGGTCAACGTGCAAAGTATAGAAATTAGATTCACCAAACTGAGCAAGATACCGGAAGAATTGTCTACGCATGCCGGAAAATGTATCACCATATTTGCCCAAAGAATAAGGGTGTCTTTGAAATTTTTGTGGCCCACGTTAACTGATTTAATGACACCTCAGACAGGCAGTTCCTGCGCTTAATGAACAAAATGCTCCAAAATGGCATGAGCCTTTGTGTTTGTAGTATAGATTAGGATCAGAAGCATCATTGAGTAACAACATCACAATTTCCGGCCCATTACTGAACGGTTGCTGTTGCGTCGTTTGGACAAGCGTGCATTTCGGCATGCCTCATTAGTGAATAAACGAACTGTCTGGTTTTTTTCAAACTAGTCTTTTTCAAAATCTTCTCGCGAAAAATGACTCCGGTTTCTTTCACTCACAGCTCCGAAATGACATGATCATTTTACTCTCAATACATTATCAATGTGGTGGGAATTTGTCGAAAAGTGAAGTGCAGCCGTTTGCCTTTTTAAGGATGGCAACGTCTTTTTCGTAACACCTTGAATCCATGTTTTTAAAGTGGTTGGTTTAGAATGCTTTTGGGACAGTCTCCGCAATTTTTTTGAATTATTATACTTATGTTTTGAGTTCACTTAAATTAGCGTAGTAGACTGCATGATGTGTGCTCTGTACAAATACCACGAATTTGTCGAAGACTTTTCAGGTGAATTTTCAGTCAGCGGGCCCATCGACCGGATTTGTGCCACCGTCATATAGTATTTTGGCTTTGGTTGCTTCCTTCTCCCTTTAGCTGCTTTAATGATGCTTAACAGTGTTTCACACATTCTTTGAAGCTTAAGTCTTTTGGATATGTATCGATTATTGCAGCAGCCGCGGGTTGAATGGAGCTACCATATGATGATAAGATGTTGGACCAAAATACGTCCGTCCGCATTTTGAGCAACGGAATGTATTGCATAGCTGCATGTTGAGTAGCGACGGTGAGCGAATTATGAATGCTTCTACTAAGCAAGGAAATCACCAAGGTAGATAGTCTATAATGACTTCGTGTTCAAACTAGAGAATGATACCTGCATTTAAAGGTAAATTTTAACAAGTTCAAGCCTGTCTTTCAACTACTCTGATATGCATTCAATGCAATCTACAAGAGAACTAAATGCCACCTTATTCAAAACACATTTCTGTTGATTGCCAATTTATATCCATAGCAGTACTAAACACATTTCCTTGGACTTGGCACAAGAAGGCGCACAAAATGCAACCATTTCTGGAAGTTTTATTTAATAAAGTTATTGGTGACAACTTTAAAGTACCGTGAAATGGGCTACTTCGGCAAACTTTGGAGTCTTTCTCTCCCAATACTAGTATATATTGGTTTGCCGCCTTGAATGTCACGCACCGTATAGGTGTTGAATCTGCACATATTGTACGAAGAAATTGTGATTTCTTAAAAAAATTTAGCAGCCAAAGGGTATATTCACCGCCTGGGAAAAATAAACTTCTTTCACTGAGGATCTACCACTGACTTGGGTCTGACGGTTATCCATAAGTATCCATAAATATGTAGGTTTATTACTTCTCTGTCAAACTTTATTGACGGGACTTGCTTTCCGTAAATCGAAACATGCTGACTTGCTGTAAATTAAGGACGCGCGGGATTTTTGTACTTTACTCCTTTGTTCTGCTTTTCTCTTTTACCTCATTCGCACCACAATAAATATATGCTCAACGGAGAAAACTCACGGCACTGGTTGTGTTACAACGCCCTCGTAATGACGTTTCCTCCACCTCTACTAAATGTTTCCAATAACCAGACAATGGATTTTCATACTTCGAAACCAAGTTCATTTTCTCTATTGTTTGTACTTTAAATCAAATAGTAAAGTAAGCTACTCATTTTTGCACGTTAGATGGCCCTGTTTTGCCGTGTTTCTTGTCTTTTCTGAGGGTGATCATGCTTTGTACAATAGGGTGGATGAGAACGGGGACAGGGAAGAATTATAAGCACTGCTTTGCAATGACAACCCCCAAGTTATTTTGATTTCGGTATTATTTTACGATTCATTTACTAAACCTTATTTGTATCTTAAAAAATAATTAGGAGATTTCATGAACAGTGCCTATTGGAATTCGTTGATTCATCTGCTATCTGGTTAGGTATAGTTTGTTTAAAAAAGAAGCATACCGTTGATCCTTCTGCACTCACATCATCCCCAATAAGAATGGAAGCGAAGTATTGTAAGGCTTGCAGGGTTACATCCACGCCTTCGTAACATTATATCCGAATGCGTTCCAGGCCCTTGGTTTATTTATCGGGCTCCATGGCTATTGACACCAGTCACTCTGACAATTCTGCAGCAGGCAGATGCGGCTGGTTGCCCACACAAGCGCTCCAACTTCATTGTTTACTTGTTGCTGGCAAACATCTTGTATACAACCGCGATCCCGTGATCTGCAACTCGCATAAATCTAAATGCCTTAAACATAGTCTCCATTTTTTCTGCTGACAAGCCCACACCTTAAGCAAATGATCGCATTTCCACGGGATGGCTCAGATAAAAAAATAAGGGTACAAAAAGATGATAAATATTGACTATTAATGTTCTTTCCCATATCCTGCCTCAAATCTCCCAGACGTGCTTGTGTTGTGTTTCATTTAACTATTGTTCCCTTGTTGCCGGTAAGCAAGATGTAAAACGATCGGGAGTTTTTGGAATAAAGTTTACCAGTGATGGTTTCCCGAATGACGCGACCTTTCCAGGGGTGGACAAAACAGAAAATAAAGTAGTCCAACTTGGTTTTGACGGAATACTGAACCGACTGCTTCTTTAACAGCTTGTTTGTGACATTATTCATTTAAATATTCTGCACATAGATCGTTAAGACACAGTGCAGTGCAAATCAGGATAGTTCATGAGTTGCTTCAAATTAGAGTTAAAGTATAATAGAATAATGAAGGAAGCTCGCATACTGAGGCTAATTGATGGGCCAGAAGTAACTGGTGGTGGTAGTGGGTTGTCAGGAAATTTTCAGCAACCCTATGAGTGGCATTTTGACAAGGAAATGGCGTATCCCATCTGTTTGTAATAAACGATTAAGTAAAATCTACTGGAATTTGTAGCAACAATTCAGGAGAATTGTAGATATTATCGTGATCGTGTTTTACCTCTTGAGAAACTGTTAGTGTTGGCATTATTGCACGGAGAGAAGTGACTGATAAATGCTCTCTAGGTGACCAGGCTGAAAAGATTTCTCGCTGTCCCAAGCACGCAAATATTACATGTTGTTTGCAAATTCCAGCACAAAGTCGACTTTGATTGTTGGGAAAAACAAACTAGAAAATTTTTTCCCACTGCTAGCTGATGTTGCCGTTAGTTGCATGATGCTGGGGGTTAAATGTTGATTCAGAAACACAAACAATCCTCAGGTGCACACTTGCGTGAAAAGCATTGTATTCTTCAACTTGTTTGATTATGTTATGAGTCTTATGAAGTCATTGCAAACGCAACATATCCAATGCTTCTGGTCATCTTCATTCAGAAAAGGTTGGGCTGACGTTTCTTTCAAAGGAATAAAACCTACGTAATGTCATCAGGAAAGTTGCGGTAGAAATAGACGACGACGATCCACAAAATAGACTCAAAGTACAGTTTGGCCCCATTTGTTCATAAATATATTGCAACCCCTAGGAAACTACTCTCAAAGGTTATCGGGAAAACTCCAACCTTTGGGAGAAATCTACTGACTGACCGATCTTTAGAGCAAAGAAGGTCATTCTCTCCCAAAAAGCATTTCCTATATAGATTAGAGCTTTCAGACAATCAGCTGAAGTGTAATTGCTGACCAAAATTGCTTTCAGGAAACCAACTGTTGTCGTTCTTTAATGAAACAACGAACTAGAATACACCTACGGCTAAGAAGGAAGAGAGTTCTTTTTCCTGAATGCATATGATTGCTGCTCAAAAGTGGTGATGCTTTAATTAGATTATCTTGACACAGTTGCTTTGGGCCAAACTGCGAGATTCCCTTTTTCTCAACGGGTATAGCGTAAAAGCATATTTGTCTATGCAGGAGTAATTCCGAGAAAGTAACCAAGGTAACCAGTGGCACTGCACCAGTAAACTCAACGTGAGTTTTTAAAATTCTATTGGTAGGTAAGCTGCTTGCGCTATCATCTCATGTAGAATCCTCACTACACAGATAACTCCCGTGTTCAAGACGAATTTGTTGTGCTATATCTGTACGTCATGCTCTGATTATTTTTCGTTCACGTTAAATAGTAATTTTTGTTTCCATCATCTAATAATGTTATCGTGGATGACAACCTTCTTTAGCCTAATTCAAATGTACTTGAGCTGAAATCTCGGTATGTGAACTCAGACTCCTTTATTATATTGCCGATGGACAAGCTCTTAGAATATGCTTTTGTCAAACTGAATATTTACAGCCACATTTTTCCTCCTGTTAACTGCGTAAGGATTTTATATTTTCGTAGTAAATCAAACAAATGGTTTGGAATCTCATGATGAAGAGATCAAGAGGTAACAGTTGTGGAATTTCTCACTTGATGGACTACTATAATTGATCAGTACTTAGAAGGAAACTTTAACCCTTATCGTTGTTAACAATCGGTGCTTACTGTTCACCGTTTGAATTTATCGAAAGTTTCTTGTTCATATTTCAAGTTACTCCTATAGGATTCTAACAGTGCAACACCTCGGCGTTGTACGCAGCTTCTTTGAAGCAAGCTGATTTAACACTTTACGACTGACAAGTTAAGAGATACACTTAAAAGCTGCGGATAATAATCAACTCTGCAGGATGTAGTGTTGCTAGTAATTGCGCTTCCATCTGGGTAAGCGCAAAAAGGATAGACTGATGCTAATAGTGAAAGATTCTTCAAAAATGTAACCATTCAATAGTTATTGCCCGCCATTATGGCAGTTTTGCGTTCTTATTTGTGATTTTGTGCAGACCTGAGGAGATTATTCCCGGTGACCTTGCAACTGAAACATCGTTCTTTCACATAAAGCCGAACAGTACCAAGCCTGTGCCTTATCTATATTATCCAAGTAAGCTCACTTATACTTCAGCATTTGACACAAGTAACTGTGGGCGATTGAAAGCATTGGAGAAAACATTTACAGAGTGTATCCAATGTGCCATATTTCTAATCAAAGTTACACATATTCTCCGAAAGCGGATGTTTCCTTCAACCAAGCCAAGCCTAAAGACACCGTCAATGCATTACATTGAATTGGCTAAAGAAAAACGAACAAATGCTACAGACGTCGTTAGTTGGTCACAAATCTTCTAGTGGTAAATTCGAAAACAGTTACTGGAAAACAAGAATATTGTGTTGATGACAATCCGGCAATGGCTTTTTATATTCAAGCTTCATCTAAGCAAGCTGGTTGAATAAAGTTACAACTGGGACATGAAAACCCATTGATCAGATAAAGCAGTACCTCTGAATATGATTGGAGGGGCCAGATGGTTTTAACTAAAATCGGTAAATGTTACAAATACATATGTGACCTGAAAGGCATGCCGGCTCAGCTGCATGGTACAGAAAATAACACAATTAAAATCAGTACCACATGTGGCTTCCCCCGAGCAAGAAAAGTCTCTGAAATTGTGTTAATGATAGTATTTCGATTGTGTTTCCGAAATACCAGGCATCCCTGACGACTGACTAAAATCCATGTCTGACACTATGCAAGAAAACGAAAATTCCTTGGAAAGATAGATTACTTAGAAACTGTGAATATTGCCCATATATATATGTATCGCATGGATCCGATGCCAACTTCAAACCAATGGTCACACAAATGGTAGGAAATACTAATCTGCGTAAATCTGGTGTACCCCCAAGCGCTGCTCTTGTAGTACCTAATTCAGCTAACCACACACTGGTTTTCTCGCTTGTAAGCGTACTAGATACTATCTGAAAACTGCTCACGCTCCACATATAGGCGCCGAAGACATAATAAGCAACCTGGGTTCAGCTTAACCAAGAATAACCTTGGTATGGCTAAAAAAACTGGACGGACATAAGGCCTCTATTCTAGTTTATATGTATATGTACTTATGATCACTTCAGCTCATCAGTACACTTCTAGAACGAAGGCATCTACCGCATTCAAATTTACGACTAACCAGAAAAAGCGAAGTTCAACTATTTTCTGGCTATTTTACTCACAGGCCTCAACAAATGAGTGGACCACCCCCCAACCACTTTGGGTGGACAATACCTGTAGTCCTTAAGCTTTTTTCCGATTGCGCATAAGAGCTCTCAGGTGAAAAATGTATTCAGTAGTCCGCGCTGCGTACGCACCGCTGACCACCGAAAACAAGAAAAGATCGCCTTGACTCAAACGGCGAGAGCTAGGAGGCAATCCTAAAAATTTACAGGCGTCCCCAAAATGCCGATGCTTCTGACATATCTATCTAAACAAGAATGAAATGTTCTGTCAGTATAGGGATGCACATATCAGGCTGCAAGCCTATACTTTTGTTAACAACGATTGGTAGTCAGTTCACCCATATTATGCGTAATTTACCAGCCCATTATACCTTGTGTAATTTACCAGTTCAATTGCGCTCACAGTGGCAAGTACATATGTAGAACAGATTGATGTCTACTTCGGAAAAGCTCTAAACACTTGCCTAAGTGAATACTTCAATCAACAACATCGACTGATAGTGACAATCGTCTGACTGTTCCAGCGATTGTGCAACGAGTCATAAGTTTGACCCATCACCTCATTCCCGATATATGATACATATATGATATACATATATATTATGTATGTATACTTGATATATGATAGATATAGATTGATATAAGCTCAACCGTCTAGCATTAGCAAAAATGGTATCAGCTCAAAGTGCGAGAACGAGTTTGTCTCCCCAAAGAGGTGCTGATTCGAATGAATGAATTCAAATGAACAGCCATGAACAAAGGTTAATTAGTGCTGATTTCTATTCAGGCGAGTCTTTCAAATGTGCTGCCTAAAAATCTCATTTGCGTCTCAAATCTTGGCTTGTACATTGCTACGAGTATAATGAGTATAAAGATGTTATGTGCGTATTTAGCCTGGTTTATCAAAAAGAATGCATGGGATTCCTTATTTAAACAGGAAATTTTCTTTAGTCGCTTCTTCATGACTGTTTGTATCTCTGAACACAAGTAATTTCAATATCTCGCCTTTGTTTTTGTGTAGGTTTCTTATTTAAAAACGCGCAAAACTTGCTTATCTTTTTATAGAGTTTGTTCACCAGGTAGCTCTATCTTATTCTTTTTATCCGATCTCAGAAAAGAGACGATAAAAGGAACTGGTGCAATATTTTCTAGTTGTAGGATGTACCGCTCAATTTGTGTTTACAGACTTTCCAGGTAACATAAGGAGACAAAACAAAAGAGCAATAGTAACTTTTGGATAATTTTGGGCTAGCTGGGCGTGATATCAACAAGGGCTTTTGTGCCATACAAGTCAGTAAAAGCTAAGCAAATGACAGCGTGAATTGGCATAATGAAGCGTATGAAGCTCAAAGCCGCTAAAACCAAAAACACAAACCTTAAATACAATTAACTTTTCATGATTGCCTACAGCTCAGATCAACTTATGCGTGCGCTCGGGATCAGTGAAAATCTGATAGCTAGCCATCATGTGCCAGACATTTCTTTCAAACAACATGAGCTCAAAATCTATGTTCCTAAATGTCTCAGTTCAGGTATTCGTGTGATGACGAACTCAGCTTGTCGTTTTATAAACAAACACTAATTACTGTAGCCTCTAGACACTTTTCAGCCGGTTTCGCAAACAGGATTTTTTTTATCAAGTCATCGTCTCATCACTACCTGTGAAGGGATCTGTGTCAATGCGAAGTCTGCAGATCCTTTAGGTACATCCCTTCTTAGGTATGCCTTCTTGAACCCAGTTTTTTCAGTCAACTCATAGGAAATAATTGCATCCTTCTAATTTTGGTCCCCACACTTACTAGTGTTTCCGCCAATTCTCTGAAGGTCACGTGTCCAATCAAAGAATATTTACCTCTTTTGTAATTTCACTTCCCACACTTTACTATCTTTCAACATAGATTTCCACAGACTGATTTTGCTTTATTTTGTATGATCTTCACTACAACTTCAGTCATTTGCAAACCTCATCTCATGCGCACGGACCATGTGCGTAACTATGACATTGCTGTTATTTTGCTGATAATCTTAGTGCATCCTTCAAATAAGCAACTTCTGGGCATTCAGCAAACCAGTGGATACATAGCAGTAGCGATAGGGCGCAGGCCCTTGCCGTATGGAACTTAGTTTACAAACTTGTACCTTCAATCGTGCTTCAATAGAATTGTAGCAGACGGGCACCTCATGCGTTAGCATGGAAAAGACATGCGCCCTTGTTTGCAGTAGGAATTAAAATGTTCACATCACCCCCCCCCCGCCTTTGCGCAAATGCCGTTTGCTAACAGCTTAGCAGAAGATCGGACACATTAACACATGTCTACCTCGGGCAGCATCTGCTTTCAATGTTCCGCCCAAACTCTCCTACTTATCGTCTTGCCGCTATGCCATCCTTCTACAAATCCTGCATGATTCCTATGATTAACGACAGAAGCCATGCTAAAGATTCCGAATTTTACGATAACCGGAACCTACCAGTGACGTTAGGATTAATTAGACGGACAAAAATATTGCTAGATTTCCGGCAAATGTTGATTCAAATGATACGATCGTCCAAAAACTTCATATACATCTTCCCTAAAATATACTGTTGCAAGTTTTGCACCACCTTGAATCTCTAAGTAATTGGTTCGATATGGCTCAGGAGGGAAAGCAACTTTCAGTTTCACTTGGAATAAGATAGCAAGCCAACCATCCATGATCAAACTTTCCGAGTCTTAGTACAGACTATCACCGTTTGTTTCATTTTCTATTATTTGGTCCTTCCTGAGAATCAACTACAAATGCAGCATTCCCAGTGATTTCCGAATAGGCATTCTAAAAGCATGCTTGTGATCACCTTTTGGCTGCCTGCCGCTGCCAGTAACACTGGAGTTATCTCCAACCATATACGTAGAATAAAGCACCCTATAAGTGTCTCTCTCCACGTCTTCCAGAAGCAACTCTGGTCAGCGCTCCAGTCAGTAGCGGAATTTATTACAAGGTGAATAACAGTTGCTCGCTGACGTAGGTTCAAACCCTAAGTGAAAAATAACGCTCAAGAAAAGGCTTTAGGATGCAGAAAGATTAAAACTATTCTGTGCAAATAAACTTGGCTAAAAACTGCTACTCAGTTCACGTCTGTTTGGAACCTTACAAGCTCACTCAAAAACGTCTCAAATATTCTCATCCTAGAAGATTTTATATGTGTAAAACGACATTCGTGGAC
>SJOL01006434.1:330242-520671 GCA_004794785.1 Opisthorchis felineus | reverse complement strand
TGGCCAAACAGTTAGGTGTTCATACCGATAGCCCTGGAGTTGGAGGTTTGAAACTCCCTGCTCTTGTTGAGATGCTCTCTGCTGATGCTTCTCGGTGGGAACGAAGCAGCTGTACTGTGCTTCTCGCAGATTCAGCATTCCGTGGACACATTCTAGCTAGCCCCAAATCTCAACGACAAAGGTGAATTTAAAATGTTATCTCCGAAAATGGAGCTGGATGCATCCTCTTAGTAAAGTACAGTCTGCGTTGAGAAAAACCGCCTCCTGATGACCTCACTCTGGGTTTAATGGTCCCAGCTGATTTCAGTTAATATTCTGTGATATCATTGGGTAAAGACCTGAAGATTTCTTGGACCGTCTGGCCAAATTCGTTTAGTCGCACTACTGTAAAGTGATGCAGCTCAAAATTTAGTAATATAAGCATTCTTTGAAACCCCGCAATATGCCGTTTTGATGCCGCAGTTGGTGCGAGTTGACAAAATAACCTTCTTTACACTGTCACTTAAGTGATTGCTTTGGATAAGCTCATCGGGACGCCCTCAAAGCACTACAGAAACCTGGACTATTCCCTCCGGATATGGAATGAATGCCTCAAAATCTTCCAGAAAAGGATGCTAACCATTGTGGGTACATCCTGTTGGTTTCCACAAGTATCTCCTATGAAAGAGTTTAGACTGATAACCAATACTAACCACAACCAGTTAGTCCTGTAGTACATATTTAGCGGAAGAAGGTAAAGTCTGACTGGTTACGTTTCCTCTACTTCTGCTAATAATGTTCCGTATACCCTGAGCTGAGCTATATGGAATTTGCAAACGTCTGCTAATGAAGAATAATATAAAAAAGAGATTCATCTGACTTTCAATTCAGCACCAATTCGGCATACAAAGTAGCACTCACTTTTACAGGTTTATGGCTTAATTCCGTCTTGAGCAATCCAAATAACTGGAGCGCAAATAGGTTTTTATCAGTATGAACTACACCGCTGACGAATAATTTCTAGTTTAGGCCAGTCGGGTTGGCAAGGTGAGGCAACAGAAACTGAAAACAGAATTTGAATAGGTTCTTGTGAGCATACGGAATTCCTTTCGTGACCCACTTCTTCCCGTTTGGAAACTATAAACCAACGCAAAGGGTTTTGCAAGTCAAGTACACCCGTCAAACTGAGCTGTAGTAAGTGGTATTCCTGGTTTCCGCTTGCGATAAACTCATCCTAGATAAATCCACGGAAAAGGCAGCTGTTACTGTGAAAACTCCGGCGCCAAACTGTTACTCCGTTTGTTTCCTGTCAGGGATGATTTTCACGCCTAGTACTTATACATATATATCCTTTTCCTGGCAAGTTTCAGTGACATTCAAGTTCCGTTTATTGTATATGTTGAAGTCCAAATATTTTTTGCAAGTTGTTTGCCGTCTGATTTGTCACTCCATTCCCCACTGCCTCGAGGAATTGCAAGGTACGCAAAACTGCCCGCATGATTATATGTAACTGTCCGCAAGATTAAATCGCTGACATAAACATTTGATATATACTTCATTTTGACGTTCCAGTTCTAGCCTCTTATTTCCCTTTCCTGAACATTTTTTCGAACAAAGTCGCTATTTACTTTGCTATGCAATTTTCTTTTGTTTCCTAGCTTGAAAGTCTAATGCATCTGATGACAGCACAGCACTGAATGCCAGTGAACTATCCAGATTACAAGCCGACTGCTTACATCTACGTGTTGCTTGAAGGGTTACTTTAGCAGGTCAGTTTTTACATTGTAGAACTGCAAGAAAAGTGCTGATGCTTGGATTCAAACACCTGTTCATCCATCAAATTCAGAAGCTGAGCTAACGACTTTTTTTACATATCAAATAGCCATTGACTGTCAAATAGCTGAATATTCTCCATACGAGATAAAGCATGCCAGTGGCTGGTCGGGGCATGGTAACCTCTCTAGTATTCCTTTTGGTATTGACCTTTTATGGTCATGACGCGGGGCTCACATGTGTCGTATTTAGGTACCAGTGAAATAGCAGCAGGGTTATTTCAGAGGTTTTTACCTAGAGTTTAATAATAAGCAAGTATGGGCATAAACCGGATGGATGTCGCGACCGTTATCACAATCATGTCATCGGAATCAGCATACAGAAGTTACCTTTGCTCGAGTGTGCGCCCCACGATGCCGTGTGTCAAGATGTAATGCGCACACTGTCTTTTAAAATATCTCTTAACTATGACTAGACAAGTTGGCAGTGAAAAAAGAAAAGACACATCAAATGTACGGAAAACGTGGTTTTTTGTATTTTCCTTAAAATACTATATGTGCGTACTATCATACAGCATCCCGAATGGAGGGCATGATCGCATAGAATGCATGTGTGGGCTACATCTAAGTACTGAATTTACAAGCGATCAGTAAGCGGTTCGTAGTAATGCCGATTCCAATGGGCGAATTGCAGGGCTGCGTTTATTATTGCTCTTCCTGCTGTGGCAATGGCCAACAATTTAGACAACAGACAGAACCTTTCCTAAACTTGATTGTAGATCCACACAGTAAAAGGAGTTTTTGTGGAACATAGTGCTAGAACTTGGCGTACTAATCTCAGCAAACTGAAACTGCATTTCCAGCCATGAATGTCACTACTAAGAGCGTATACTGAAATACAAGTTTCTTGAAGACCTGGCACATGAGGAATGGTATAATACCAAACCACTGACACACCTAATGCCTTGTGGTGGTCAGATTATATTGGAATGCAAACATTAACAAATAAACATGCTGTGTTTTATTGCCGTCTATGCTTTGTACTACATTTTATGTAGCCAGTGGTCTAGAAAACAATACAAAAACAATTTTTCACATTGTTTGTTTTGGAGCTGTGCATTTCGTTGTACAGCGACAGATGTGAGGTGTGATGCATTATGGATGGCGTTTTTACGTCGAGAATGGCGTCTACCAATGCAAGCCTTAGGTAGCAGTACCTCAAATAATGACTTTTTAATAAATGATCTACTAAACTCTGGCTTTTTGGGCTTTAAGATGCGCACAAACCCATTGGTTAAAATCCACAATATGTTGAGTTGTCATAACTGAATATAAGATAACCTTGAGATTGGTACTTGT
Organism: Opisthorchis felineus; assembly: GCA_004794785.1. Classification (NCBI taxonomy): domain Eukaryota; kingdom Metazoa; phylum Platyhelminthes; class Trematoda; order Opisthorchiida; family Opisthorchiidae; genus Opisthorchis; species Opisthorchis felineus. The sequence goes on along the minus strand of SJOL01006434.1, from coordinate 517,561 downwards.
CACATTTCTTATATTTTGGCAAATAATCCACACGGTAATTATTTCCGTCGAACAGGCGTATCTTGTCACTGTTATGTGCTGTTCCCATAGTGCAAATGACTGCTATTCTTACACCATATCTTTAACACCGGATGTGCCTAAGTAGGTCTTGCTTGTTTTTCCAACGTCAGTGATACGGAGCAGCTTTAACGTTACCCCGTCGTAATACCCAATCGTTAGGTTGTACAACAGACACTGCTGCACAATCCCACCGCAGAAACTGATAGTTGCTGAGCTCCATGCATCCATTCATGCAAATTCACTACATACAAAAACACTACACTACTACAATACAACATCCGCTAGTAGTGGGTTGCGTGATAAAATTTCTGATGAGAAGACGGAGAGGGAGCTAACTTACATGGCAACCAGATATCAGCAGTCCGCACGGATATCTTGTGGAACTTTAAGTGTTAAGTTGTGTACGGAAATGTAAAACTAGTTTGTAACAAACCCAGACAAATGCTATTCCCAGCAGTCAAAACGTTGAGAATAACATCAAATTCAATTTGTTTTTCTGATCTCAGTACTTAACCAACTTTCACAGTAACAATAATGGGAGGATGAAAATTTATGCAAACTATCTCAGAGCGGTCTTTTCGAAATCTGACAGACTGATAAGAAGCACAGATTGAATTGATGGTAAACGGTAAAGGGCTCTCTGAATTTACTGACTCAGGCTGACATATTTCCCTTTCACGCCGTCTGTCTTTGGTTAAAAACTGGAAAGGTTGGCCTGTATTGACAACTAACCTGAAGTATTTGAAAGTAAGGTAAAGGTCTTTGCATTCGTACGCAATGTTGCACAAGAGGAAAAATAGCCTTTTTTAAATGTCATCAGTTAAAGTTTTCGTCTGCTACCGAAGAAACCGTTCGGAACTGGTGGAAACAGAACAACTTTCGATTTTTGGCGAAATGCTAAATATGTTAAACAATTCGATTTCAAGACTTCGAAGCAATCAAATTGCAGTTTACTTGTACTATTCTATGCTCTAATATAAGCAAGTAGGACTTTCGTTATTTTGCCTGAAGTATTAAAAAACAAGCTGGTATAAATAACTAATGTCGGCCCAACTGGCTGGACTTGTTATTGTGGGACGTAATCGGAAGATTAGGTCATTTCTGTGAAAGGCATTATCAGACAGCGCTGAAATTTTACTGTCCCAACTCAATTACAACTTTACTCAACATTTCCACTCAAAGAAACTTTGGGAATCAGTAAAGTCACACCGAATAAACACATTAGTGATTCCTTTAGTCCTGCGTCCTTTAGTAAGCACATGAACTGAAATTTGTCACGTAGGTGGTGCAGATATACTTATCGGTGTACTGACTCTAGAGTTTCGACGACCCATTCTGCAAATTTCTGACAAGGCAAGCTTTACGTATTTAGACTCGCCGTGAATTCTGTCAATGTGGATTTAACCTACATCAAAGACTCGATGATTTTGGAGGCTTGTACGATACCTCTCAAGGCCACAAAATTATTGAGCAAGCCTCTCTTTAGCTCTTGGATTTGTTGGGGATTCTCTGAAACAGATCACGATTGTTGTCCCAATTCACTTATATTGAATGCCGAAACGTTCAGCTCATGGGAACCACCAGTAAGGTGTAGTTTTTCAGTTCCCAATCAAGAATCTGGTCTTCGTGATTAATAAATGACGGTTTGTCTGGCTCATGTACGTTGACCTCGGAGTGAACTTTCGTGCACCTCCATGCCAATCTATTGAAGCCGTGGCGGAAGGCGTATATTCGGCTGAAGTTGCCTGTGAAAATTTAGTGAGTGTTCTACGTCTCGATCAATGGGGTCTAGGGGCCAGATGAACTCTGGCCGTCTTTGAAAGCTCTCTGGCCACTCCACCTTAGTGTTTATATCCCTTAACTGCGACTGCTGGATCGGTTTTGTCGTTAGTCTCATCGTTAACAGCGTGTGGTGCCCTGCATAATGGATAATCATTTTTACTAGAGCAAACATCGCACGTGCACTTAGCAAACCGGCCCAGCAATAAACCGAACGACGCGAAATATTCGGCTAGGGATGTCACGCATATATAAGGCTAGGTGCATTAAATTAATGTTTTTCGATAGCGAGACAAAAACAGTGAACTTTTTGTCGGTCACCAAAGAATAACGAATGAATTCTGCGGTTCTGTGTTTTGAATTTACCTTCCATAAGATCCTATTACCCACTAATAGACAATGTGAAGCTTCTGAACTAAAAGCCCCCTAGATCGAGTGAGGAGACTGAAAATTTCGCCGGGACTTGAAGCAGACTAAGAAGGAGACAACAAGATCTTCCACAATCACCGAATATGTAATTATGACACAGCCTGCTTATGTCTGTATATGTAATTGCAATTGGCTGTTGGCCTGGCGTATCAACCCTGGATTGTTAAGAATTTGGGCTGGGGGCGGTTGTTTCCTCCGACCTCGAGGAAACTTTGGTTTTACTATCATGGCGGTCCGCAATTTTTAGTGACGCAGAGGTCGGCTGCAGGTCTACCATCCCTTAGTCTGCCACCAAATCTAATGTCTTGATGAAGTGATCGTTGGAATGCTTCCTGCCGCTCGCACTTTTGGAAACGTAAATGTCAGCACTTCCATTTTTTCAGAAAAAGTAATTTCACGAATGTTCAGTGACATCTGAGTCCTCACTGTCAACCGCATTGACATTTTTACGTCTACCATGGTGAAGTAGCCACGAATGACCTTGAAGCGTCTTAAAATTTATCCACTTTAAGTGAAGTCTGAATACTAGTATTCGTGGCTTCAGGCACCAGATGTCACATGCGTCCCACAGCCGTAACCTGTGGATTTTTGCTAGGTCAGATCCCACAAATGCATTCGCTGATACAAGGCTGTGTTGGTCTGGCTGCAAGTGAAAAAATGTGGTCTATTCTGCGGTTGCTGGGACTACTCTCAGATTGGGGGGAGGGGGTTGTTGACTAATAGACTTGGTAACTTTGTAATCAGAACATGTTATAAAAGCCACGTGAGGGTTAGTTTTAATGTTCGATGCTCCGTCCACACGCCTATGTTCAAAACAATTTCAACTTCCAACAGTTGTCCGAATTTCACTCGCGTTTGCTCACTGTTGCATTTGTTCCCGCAAACTGAGACGACCAACATGGCACGGTGCCTAGATTATAGCAATTTCTGTGGGATTCCATGGGTCCTTACTGAATGGATTTTACACAAACTATTACATTCCTGAGACACTTTAATCCACATTTTCAGGTTTCCAATGCTTTACTCCAACCTCACTGCAACTGAACATTTGTGCCCCAGAAACCCCCTTCCGTGAAGGCAAGTGAACTTGGCCTGACTGGTTTATTGTTATTATTACGCCCACGAACCCCAGAGCGCTTATCTCACATAAGAACCACCAAAGTGCATCTGAAAATTCGGCAAGGGACCACCTGCTTACACAAGCAAAACGAGTCTCAGTGCGACATCTTTCTTACGCACCTCAGGCAGGTCAAAATTTCGTGCGATCATGGTACCGGCAAGCTATGGAATAGGAAGTTGAAACGGGACTTCAGGTTTATTTCTCCAGGTGTTTCCGATGGTTTGCCAGGCGTTCTTCAGTTACCTGGGAGAATTCTTTTGTTTCTTTCGCTCTGCTATATTTTGGTGTCATTCAAGAGATGCAACGCCTTTCTTTGGTATCCAAAAGTGCTCACTAGTACTATTCTCGTCCATTTATCATGTTTTCTAACCAGTATGTCACTCCTTATTTGTAGGTCTCTTTGAATCTCTAGATGGTTCTCCGTAAAATCGCATTTCAGACGGTCTACTTGGCCGTTGTGACCACGGCCAAATCGGTATTCTGATCAAATGCGTCTACAAATTGCATTTCAGTTGCTGGTCAAACATCTATGAGCAAATGCCATATTTCGACCTTAGCAACAAAACTTTTAGCAACGTTTTCTCGAGAACAAAACCGGAACATTTGCTGACGTGTCCCTGTAGGCTTTCGGGAAATTTAGTCTGGCATCTTTTCTTACTCGGGGTTTTGTTTAGCTTGAGTGTTTTGCTGTCATTCTGTTCTTGGTTGATACTTTCATTGTAAGATATAACTCCTGACCTTCATCGTCTCAAGGGTGTTGTATAGAGTGTCGTCTTTGGTTGGCTAGTCGTTAATACTCGCTTTCTTTCGCAGGTAGATTATTAGGCTGACTGCACGTACTTCTATTCAATGAGTTACCATCACGCCGGATACGATTTCCACAAAAGTGACTCCTATAGGTCTTTTGGGTACTGACTGAATTCGATGCATCCCTAGAGAAATTTTATGGACACATTATTCTATGCGTCTATGCAGGCCCAAATATCTATTTACTTTAATAACAACCGGCGGGTCTTTATGATATTCAAGATAATAGAAAAGAAAAATAACCTTTTCAGGATCTCGTCGGCAGGCCAGTACATATTTATTGGTTAAAATTGGGATGGAAAGTGAAATAATCAGCTAAGATTAGTTACTAAATTGAAAACACGGAAACGCAGACAGTGGGTTGACAGGGCTACTCAAGTTTCATTCATCTGGATGTTGTAAGTTTCTAGGATTCAGAGGGTCAGTACACGACTGAGTCGACTGATTCGTGTCATATGAGCCTGCAGGAAGCGGCTTTGCGCGTCATGTGTTGTAGTGCTAATGGCACCTTTGAAATTGTTGCCTTATTACGGGAGCCTATTTTGTGTTCGTAATAACAAACTCAACTGTCACACAATGGTCCACATAACATACTTTTTTTCCGCCCAAAACCTTGTTTTTGTTACGTGCAAACTTTTCTGAGAGCGCTTATTAGAATAATCTAAAAACTGCCTGTAGTTGTTGGTCATTCAGAAATCCTATACTTGAAGGATTGTGAAGCTAACTTTACGTTAACTTCTTTCAGGCTACCTAATTTACCAAACAGCGTACGCCCAGATAGGAACTTACTTCCAATTCTTAGGTGACTACGTAGGTCAGGTTGATGAAATTCTTAGTTCTCATGGTACTTTTGGAATTCTGCATCCCTTTAGTTCTCGAAATTTGGTCTCTGAACCTGCATGCAGAACTGGGAACAGTAGGTTGCCTGGCAGTTCTGAATGCGCAAACCTACTATGCAGGAGCATATAACAATCACAGTGTAAGGGAACGTTATGTACTTCACTAAAGGAACAGAACAAGTTTTCATAACCCAGAATGAACAACTCAAGCACCATCTGTAGTCGTTTACTGACGAGCGGGTCGCAACAGAAGATCACGAGTTCAGCCTGGTTTTTGATTCTTGCGAGTCACTGATACTTCTATCGATCGGTATTCCGCGCCAAACTTTGCATTCAGTTTTGATAGGCAAGGCTGTTTATGTGTAACTCATCTCAGTTACACAACTTGAATGAACCCGTTTCAATTCAGAATTAATCCGTGTGTCTCGGCCGCCCATCCCTTTGCATCTATGTGCTTAATCCCATGAATGTTCATGTAAGTGACCGAACAGCTCCTATTCGACAGGGCCATTCGCGTTAGGCGCAGGATAACCTTTTCAATATCCGGGATAACGTGGCTTCATAATGAGAGACAATGAAATGATTATGGAAATCTGGCTCCACGCACCACGACATGCGCTCCGCTTTTGGGGATGAACATAAAAATATAAGCCTTTTCTCCTTTCCCTTAAAAAATTGTTAGATGCATGATTAGTGTTTGACAGATGTTTTCACAAACGAGTAGATGAGGTTGCAATGGTTAGTCCATTAGGCCTCATTTCGTTGATACTCTTATGCTTAGTCCCAAAGGTCAGGAGAATGGATGACCTACGTTAGTACACATTTACCATCCGCTAAGAGGACGTGTACCGCACGAAACACTTTTGTCTTCTTTCAATAAACCATAGCACCAAGTGTGCGATCGCAAAACTGCAAAACCACAAAATCACTTTTTCTGAAGTACAAGCTTTTCGGAAACTTAAAGGGTTGCTTGCTATAGTGTCATTCCTAAAGCTGACACTTGATGAGGTCCGTCGCATTCATCGCTAACCGCAAACTTGCACAAACTCTTTTTATGTGCTCATCGCAAACCTGTTTCCTTGAAACATTTGAATACGCATCTGGGTTTGTCCCGAATTGACTACGAAGAAACGGACATCCTGAGTCGCTTTACAGTAAGTATTCTTCCGTACTTATTTCAAAGTTTTTAGCCACGGGTCGTTAAGAGGAACATATATGTAGCTAGTTTTTAGCAATCTTTACGTTCCAATCAGAATCAATCGTTGGCTGGAATTTGCCTTGCAGTGCACGTTCCAACAGTCGACAAAGCACAATTGTGCAAAACAACAGAAGTTCGCTTTGTATAAGATAGCCTACGTATTTTCGCACCTCAGCATTCCTAAATTTGGGTGTGCGTGTGGAAGCAACTAGTTATGGAAATCAGAAGGGGAGTAGTCCAAATGCATGCCTAGAATTTCACCAAATTCGCTACATTTAGGTGCTGGCGAGCAGATAACAGCATTTATGACAGGGCTGGACACCACGACACTAAGTGAACTGAAAGGCTAAGAGCACCTACAGTTTTAGTATTACAATATCAACAAAAGTATGGCCTAGTAGTTAACCTGTAGTAGAAGCTACCTATCTGTTCACTAAACCTTCTAGAAATCTAAAAAAACGTTTTACGTCTTGGGTACAGCCTTTGTCCAATTTCATAGAACTTGTCACATATGTACGAAAAATGGAAAACTTACATTTCACAAATGTGTCGCAACCTATATGTTCGTAATGCACTACTCATAAGGTTGCTGAAAATTCTTCGACAGCCCACGACCGGTTTCGCCCTTCTTGTTTGCAGCTGAGTGTATTTCGCCAATGTCGCAACCTAGTTTATTTTACGAGCATTCGTGTGGAACTATAGAGGGTGTAAGAGCACCTGGTAAAGGTCAGTCACACTCCAGAGTAAAAAAGGAACCAAAAGATTTAAAGTCCGGCATTCTCCATCAAGCTCAGTGATATAGAATTGGCGTATCCGGCTAAAAATAATGTGGGTGAATGCTACTCAAAATCACATATCTATTTCAGTTCCAACCAAGTAGGTAAAAATTTTCGTTTCCTGTTTGCTAGCCGATAGTCTGAGTTCATGCTCATTTGGTAGATTATCTAGTGAATTTTTTTTTGAAAATTGTGAGTGCTTTGTCTCTGGCATAATTATATAGCAAGAGTGATTCCTGTGAAGCACTTTTACCCCCTGATTAACTTATTCAGATTTCATGCTTATTATGTAATGTTGGTAGGGGCACATCTACATATTAACATACGCTTGTTTGTCAATCACTGCACTAGCAAATGCATCTCCGCATTTTTTTTGCCTCATATCAATCACATGTCGACGTCAGATGGCTGAAACTATGCCATGGATGATTTTATTATTCAGAAAGCAAAACAGATGTCAAACTGCCCACCAAATTAGATCACATTTCAAATTGGAAACAGGTCGCAAGATTGATGCAACCATGGTCATAAAGCATCAGCGCTCAAATAGGGGGTAAGACGCCGTTTATCTTGCAAGTGCTGTCGTTATCATAAATGCAATGGCGACGAAACAATCTATAATAACCTAAATTATCAAAGTAAACCAATAAAAAGGTGGAGTTCATTTCCCCTATAGATTTACACGAAACGTTTTCCTGGCCAAAATGTTTTTTTCGAAATTTGATGAACAGATCTACAGGCGCCTTGAACACTCATGCAGCAGTTGAAAATTACCACCATATGTACGACCGTTTTGCTACAGTCCGACAATATCGTTTTGTGACACGTGACAAAATAACCACGAACGAGTATCCCCACCTATTTCTCCCCTCTCATTCCGTCAGCTGACCCTTGTAATAAGTTTAACTGCTGAGAAAAAATTTTGCCAAATCAAGCTGGTAGCGCACCAGTTGTTAATAACATAAATGAGAAACACCATGTGCGAAAAACACCTGGAACGCTGCACGGAGAAATCGCGGGAATTGGAAGCACTATACGAAACCACGCGCTGGTCATAGCACGCAATTCGAAAGCAAGCATCCTAAACGATATTTACCCATTTCCAATTGCCACCACTTTTTGGCTAAGGTTACTATAACAAACCGAAAAATGAAAACTTGAAGCCCCCATTCTTGTTTCAGAGTAACTGTGGTGCGATGTGATTCTGCCTCGCAGACGTTCAACTCCGTTCCGTGCCTGGTGTCTACAATATTTACGTCTCAAAACCTCATATATCCTTTTGGTACAATTTTGAGTGTATATTTCGCGTCTTATTCTTGAGCGGTAAATTTAACAATAAACCGCATGTTGATTGCGAATAGCTTCCTAAAACTTAATGAGAAACAGCGTGACCAGAAGTCGTTGCGTGCTCCAGGAAGCAATAAATAAGCAATAAGCAATGAATAAATAAATCCGTTTATCGTAAAGATTAACATACGAAGATGAAAAATACGAATGTTTTCAGTAATGAATAAATTACAGCTGCAATCCAGCCATGTTAAAACGCACTGCTGTGAAAATAAAATCACAAGAAACTGAAATTGTCTCCCGTAGGCTTTTTCAAATGACGACATAGACCTCAGTCTGATAAGCCGGATATAACCTGTCAACAAGAGTGCAATTTATCACACATTGTATCTCCGTTAAAGTCGGTGGAGTGTGACGTCAAAGGTACACAAATGTCTTGTGGTTTCATTTCGATTGGATTACAACTCCAAAGTGTTTTCGCCACTTGAGTTGTACCATAATATACGTAGCAAATAAAGCAGCATTGATCTCGGCAGACAAGGATTCGACATACGTGGATCATGACATTTTACATTTTACTTCGTCCGCAATCCTTTTCTCCACATACCCCATGTGACTTCAGATAGGGTAGCAGGAAATCTGTGGCTAAACACAGTCAGATTTGCGATTCTCCATCCATATATGCCCTGTTTGAAAAGCCTCACGGTTTGCAATTCAAAGTTACCTACGTTATCTCTGGAAATAATATTCAAAGAGCCTGACAAAGACAGTTTTGTGATTCAGGATCATTAGGTTAAAACCACTGTAAGACAAAAGCTGACGAGTAGAGACACGTTGTAGGAATGCACTGATACAGTTTGCCTGCTTGCTCTTGTCACGTTGGTTTTGTGGCTTTTTACTCCGGTTATTTTAGTGCACTAGTAATTATTCGTTAAAAGAACAATTCTGTGACCATGGATGTAAATTTCCTGATTAGCAGAGTACCTCAAACTTCCATGACCTCTATTTGAATTCGAAGAAGGATGCTCAAAAACCACGAATAAGCAGTTTTTGCATTTTTTCACTCTTGTCAGTAAGTTGGAGGTTCACCAGTCAATTTTGGAGTGAATGTACAAAGTACATTTCTGAGCACTTCTATTCAAACTGAGACTGATAAACGAGATTTGAGAGCTTGATTCTTATCCCAATATTTTTAAGTCTCATGACTCCCTTCAGGAAATTTTGCGACGGATTGTTGAAAACAAACATACCTGTCAGTAGGAACAATGTCGTAACAGATTGAGAATAACTTCCTGGCCTTCCACATTTTGTGAGTTTGGCTGATCAACTGCTTCCATGCGATCTTCAGCTCCTGAAGCCTTATGATTAGCTGGAATTTCTTCCAATTCTTCACTTCTGTTCGATTCGAATCTTCAACCATGGTTAAATGAGTGAGGGTTCAGAGGCTGACTATTCTCTGTATACCTAACCGTCACCACAGCAACAAGTCGGTGCTAGTATTTCAAAATGACCTTTATGTTGGACACACTTATAGCACCAGTTTATTCTGACACAAACTACTACCACTTAATTGTCTCTTGACCAGCTCCAACAAAACTGACTTTGCATGGGCGATTTCACATTCACCTCTCCAAAGGACTATTGTTCTCTTAAAAAACAATACACCAACTTAAGACTAGGAACATACCATTACCCTTTTTAAAAATTTTGAGCAAAAACTCTCTATTACATCTGCTGCATCGTACAGGCCTGTCCTCTCAGAGGTTCATCTTTACAGTCGTGTGTAATACAAGTGAATCCGAATGCCATAACTTGCCATAACTTATCCTTTATTCGTGCTGTAAAGCGTGATCTATTGAAGTCAGACACCCGAACGCAGCAGGATTCTAAGAGCTCAAAGCAGGCCGCAGGTTATGGACATACTTGGAGTGCTCGTGTATAAGATAGTCACATTCCACATATTTAGGCGCTTTTATTATGAACCAAATGGATTCACATAATCGCAATAACAGGAAATGTTTGGTAGGTATACGTTTTGGTGAGGATACGCATCAGAATAACTAAACGAAATATTTTCATGACCAGAGAACGAAATTTTGACAAGTTAACCTAAAACTCCGCTATATCTCAGGAACGACTTCTCCCTTCTTTGACTCACCGGATAAGCGCAGTTCCCAAGCTTTTATCAACCTTAGATTCCACTTGAACTCAAAGTGGACGCAATTCGTGAAATACTCACAGTTTCAAGCTAATTTGCTTTTAACACGATATAGCTGAGTCCCAGCTGAATCACTCATCTATGATATTCCTTTCAAGCTGAATTTGCTGCACGATGACCTCCTTAAAATCGAGCGGTACAGCAAGGATTTCTTCTCCCCTCAAGCCAAATTGGTTCAAAAGTGGGTGTATTTCGCGAATGCGTTCAATCCAGGCTAACAAGGAATATGAGGTTGTTCGAAGTCGGGGAGTGCGCCTAGGTGATGAAAGCCAAGGAGGGCAATACCAGCTTAGTTGTTGGGGAATTTTCGGCGATCATATTAATACTCTTCGCAGTCTTCAGAAAAATGTGCTGCGGGTCTCAAATATTGTGTCAAATGCGAAAGTTTGCCATCCTGGTTTAGAACATTTAGTTGAAGAATATCACATGCAGATTCAGCTAGGACCCACTTGAGTCAGCCGCTAAAAACAACTTAATTTGTAGATAAGTATATTTCGGAGAGTGAATATTCTGGTTTAAGTCACAGTGAAACACTGGCGACATCCCATCATTGGGCTTTTTCTGATGTGCTCAGTCCTTTCACTTTGTCACTTGACGCAAACAGTTATTCCCATAGGAAATCGATCCGCCTGCCCGTAACAGAATTTCTTGTGTGGCTGTGCCGTTATTGTGGATACTGTTATTGTTATGGCAAGTCACAGTTGAGAATTATAAAATGATTCGCTTAGTGAAAAAGGGTCTTGCCTGAAAAAGATTTCAAATGTGATAATGTTTCTGTCCCACAGATTTGTTCTTAATTGTACCGAGGCGTGCTGAAACGTTCCTTGCCTAACCTGGTTGTCCGACTCTTAAAAGTATTTGACAACTGCTAGCAATCAATTAATTAGTCACTTAGTTCACTAATTGATGAGTTGAATAAATGATCAGATAATCAGGTAATCTTAAATGTCAGGTCAAGATGTTGTAACACTTTGTTTCTCAATATGTGTTGAGTTACAGAATTAGCCTAGCGGAAATTGTTTGAAACTTTGGTGTGGATCTCCAAACAATAATGAATTTTTAAACCCCAGAATAAATCCGCAAAAGTGTCTATGAATCCACTGTATAAATACAGGGTGGCAAGCATTCGCTTTCTAAATGGTAGTGAGCTAAATTGCAGTGCGAGGACTTCAGATGAAACCTCAAACTTGGTCGGCACGTCCACTTTTTTGACGTGAGAACACACCACAGCATGGGAATTTTAATCACTATGCTGACCTTGGGAAAATCACAATTCAAATATTACTGTTTTCATTTCTTTTTTCTTGTTTTTGGCTATTAGTAGCCCGCGAATGATAGATTTTCCCTTAGGCTGCAATTTTATTAGCATGTTGGGGAGTCATTCAAAGTAGAGAATTGGGGTTCTAATATGACCTAACCATTTAGTCCGATAGACTGATTAGAATTGAACTATTTGTTCATTTTAATGGAAGGGACTGAACATTTTGGAATGGTCTGCTCTATCTACCGTCTCCTAGTTTAATAAATTGACAGGTATTTGATCATGAGAGCACTTTGGGGATGCTAAAAATTGTATTCTTACCGGACAATGAACTTCTCTTTTCTGGCCCAGAGGAGCAAGCACTGGCTGTTCATCCGCTACGTCCACTTAGCACAAAAACGACAAATAGACTGGGTATCAGACCGGTTAGTGTAAACAAACCAGCCGCAAAATGCTTGAAACTTAGTCCATCTGTTCACAGAAAGTGCTAAATTCTAGCTGGATAGTTGGACGACAGGCAAAACCGCTAAATTTACTGGAGAAATACTTCTTGTGTTGGTAACGATTCATAATGTCTTCTGCTCTTCCACTCCGTCGCCACCGGTTCCAATGTTAGTTTATCAGGTCACGGTGCTGAATTCAAGACCTTAATGGGCAGACTGCACTTTTCCGGAACGAAAATTCTGGAAAGCGTGCAATCCGATGAAATGGACAAGATTAGGGGCACACTCCTCCGACTCATTTGTCTGAAAAGCGCACGGCTGATCTGATTATAAGAACGATTGTGTATGCATCCTCTTTGTTCCTAGAATCCACAAACCTTCTTATAAAACTGGATTATTGGTAGAAGGGAATCAAAACCACGAGAGGGTCATCGCTATAAACCGGAAAAATGTACCAAATATAGGCAAGCCGGGCAAGCCGTACAACTAAGCGTGACACAGTAGAGCACTTTCGTTGACTGTCAGTGAGACAGGGCGTATGACGATGGTTCATTATCTTAAATGATCACTGCTTCAAACCTTCAATTAACCCACGCATCTCTCATCCTGGGCAAATCCTGGGAGATTCGGATGAGTGCATATTATATGTACCAGGTGGGTGTGATGAAAACAATAAGAAAGGGTACATCAAGAATGAACAAAACCAGATACAAAAAGCAGATTCATTAACATTTATAATGGTTAGCTGTACTGGTGGATCCACGAGTTTTTCAGAGACACTGGCATATTCTTACCTAACGGTGATAACACTCTAGGTATCACAGCATTGTTGAGTTTGATGAAATATTTTTGCAGTTTGCCACGTAATTTATTTTGACTTACCCCAACGACATGATGAGCTAGCTCCAAAGCTATCACTGATTGCAGTTATCCGTGCTTGAAGATCTGCAGCCAAATTTGCTTAAAGCGAAGGCTAACCATGTCTCTATTGAAAGATAATGTGCCAGTTACGCAAGCCATTCGAATAGGTTCGGTGGGACGTTTTCAACACAAGGCGGTAAATCGGGCCTAGGGTACCCCAATACATCGAAATCAAGTTGGATCCATAACTATTTGATGAGTTCAAGGTTCTGAATCGCAGCACTACTTTCAAAAGTCAACTTCGAAGTGAGCAACAGTAAATATGTAAGACCACCGATGAAAATGCGTCATGCTGGATGCCAGAGTTCACTTGCCATATGAATGCAGCAGAATCTGGTCTGACAACACAATCATCAGTTGTCCCGGCCCAGATCAGCCTCACGTTTCTATAAGACCTTTTGAGTAAGCCGGTAAGTGTTTGCCTCGGTGTTAGTGCACAATTTATAATTGCTATTCGAGAATAAACGAACCATCAGGGAAAACTGATGCTTCCATAATATCCACATCCGTACACAAACGCTCTTTTTTAAGACTTATGACACAAGTAAACGTGGAAGGTAAGTGTTCATAGGTAGGATTCCCATTTTAGATGCAATAGCTAACGGATGTTGACGGATAGTGGGCAACATGTTCATGGTATTTTAGTACTCTTCAGAAGTATTCTAAAACTATATTACTGGGATCCTGGGATGCACCACATGGAGTTGTGTCTACAATCAAAAACGCGGCGCTAATTAACTGTCCAGTTGGCACTGCTTTTTAACTTATGGTCACAAACTGTGCTGTTTGATTGTGTTTGGTACACATCCTTAACGGGGAGAGACAAGACCCAGAGCAGTCAGCAACAAGCATTTACTTACCAACATCCTCTATCAGCTTCCATATTCTGGCGAGGTCACACCTAACCCCTTTGAAGGTTTCCGCTTTTTTTCTCAAAATGTCGGTTTGCTGCTCAACCATTGAGTTGAAAGTTTGTTTTAGCCTGTCTTAACATTTGTATTTAACATTGTTGAGTTGGCTGGTAGTTGAATACTACTTCCAAATGCGTAGTTGTCATAAAGCAAAAATTTGTAAATGTTTGAGCCATGTTTTTTAAATGTTCCGAGTTCCTTCTGGAGAAACCCACAGAGTGGTGGCTCAGTTGGTTGAATGATTTGTTTTTAAAGCAATGAAACGTTTAACAAGAAAGTACCTTTGATCACGAATAAAATGTCTACCATTTATCAGTCGCGCAAATTTTCGTCCGTAGTTTTATAGAGTTGTTAAGCAATCAGTGTTTAAGTTCTTTTTACGGTTTCTGTGCAGCTCGCCCTCATGCGGTTCATCAGACCTGCTGATACAACGCAGTTCCAATCAGTATAATGTTTAACCGGCGAATCGTTCTCCGAAATCCTACTTCTTGGTTGTTGGTCCGGTTGCCGAGCTTGGCGGTTAGATTGCGAATATTTCGCCCCCACCCGTAGGGAACGTCGTCAGTGACGGGTTGGGTGGGTAGGTACCCTCTTTTCTGCGCTAATAAGTTTTCTAAACAGTATACACTAACTCTCATGTAATAACGTTGTCGCTGGGGGGATATTGTGTAATTTGATTGTCAATGCGCAGTTTTATTTACTTTGTAATCTGGTCAGTTTGTTCATTGTCTTCAATTCGGCGATTTCGTTCATCCGCTTCTTCCTTACTTTTTTCTTTGGCTTTCCTCTACTTGACAGGTTGATTAGATAACCTATTTTTAGCAGTCTTGCTTCTTTTATCCAGCCAGTCTGTTGGCTAATGTTATGTTGTTGTCCAGTAATTGTGTAATTATTTTGTTCGTAGGAGTTAATAGACAGGACCGATATTCGCGTGTTTATTGATTGATTTCTGTGTGGATCACCCTGCCTGGGCAAACCCCTGTTCACTTCTTAAACCTCACCTGAGTAAGTCTTCGGACGTTGTCCCAGTTGAACTGATGCCCCTCGATTTCTTCATGTTCTTCTAAATCTTGAAGAACACTGTCTTGTGCCATAGTATTATGTTACCGGCTGTGGTCAGGCTGCTTTTTTATAGAATTCTGTGCCGAAAAATAACGGATTGAACGTTTTTCGGAATTCGAGTCTATAGCCATGAGTGTTTAGTTTGGAATGTTTAGGTTGATGTTAATGCTAATGTTATTGTTAATGTTTTCCGAGAAATCTATCAGTCACATTCCTGTTGGCCCTAAATGGCCAAATGGCAAATCAAGTCGATCCTAATGCTGGTATCAGTCCCCATCTAATCGAAGCATCAATTCGTCCCCGCGCACCAATAAGCTCACAGGGCAAAAAGGGCACAAATTTTATATATAAATTTTTAAGTTAAGTTAAGTTAAGTTAAGTTTGCCGAATATCTTCTTTTTGCGTCAACCTACCAGTACGGACGTAGTGACCCCATAATTGTTCGAACGTCTAACTTTTTCTCCCCTCTGGTTACCAAAACTGATATTCAAATGAGTGCGTTTGTGGAAAATTGTTTATTATTCAAAACTGCAGTGAACAGTTTCTATCGCGCGCGTCATTCACCTCATTACGGGAATAATCGTGGTGCACCTTTCTATCCTCATGTGTAGATAGCTTTATCATCATGCCTGTTCCGTCTGTGCATGGACGTGACTTTTGCATTCAATATCTACCCGCTTTTATCCTATTTTTTGGACAAGGAGTTCCGTAGGTTTCGCGATAGGAACAAACTAACTCAGACCGCCTGCACAGCAGCAAGTCACGGAAACATTTTTATGACTGCCTCGTCTGTCTAAATAACAATGTAATATCAGCCCAGCCCCATCAAATTGACATCCAACATGCAAGATGAAGTGGTCTGGCGGATCCCACCGCTGATGTTATCTGTGTGGTGTACTAGGTTCTTCTGATTCGATTCGCCGAGTAAGTAAGCTCCGATATCCAATCCAGCAAATAAATAGTCTTTTATTTTTTTTGGGGTGCTCTTATGGTGCAATAAATGCGTTAAACAAAGCTGGCATTCTTAAACAGAGTGAAGTAAAATTAAGAAATGCCGGTATTCTTGTGCAGTTGTTGGAAGTTCCGAAATTTTAGTTATTGTTCCTGGCTACCCAAACTATGCATCGTTATTCCTTATTCCGATGTTTTTTATGCTGTCTCAGAATTTTCTAGGGAACTAATTTTTCGCATGCCAACTTCTTGCGATGTTTTAACTTTCAGCCCACTTACTTTGTTTTTGTGTGTAGATACCGCTGACCTACGGCGTCTGTTTTTAACATGCCCGTTTGATGATTTGTGGAGTTTATCCTCTCTGTCGGCAGTGAGTACGAGGTGGACAGATTCTCCTTTCTTGATTTTTGACATCGGAGGCCTTGTTAGATCGTTCCGTAACTCTAGCAATGGACCAAACTAATGAAGCAAAATTGACAAATTCAACTTAAGGAGATGAAAATTGCTAACTGTCCATCTAAGGCAATCTAAACAGCCGAGTCCCAAATTGAACAGTTTTTGCAATCGTTTTGTGGGAGTTTTGATTTAGTCCTTCTGATATTCAATCTAATGTGCGTCATAAATTTTCCAAAAATTCTAGAAGTGCGATCCTCCTAGTCGCATATATGTTCACCAGATACCTCGTTATCATCAGATTTACTGGGTTAAATGATGTCTATAAGCGATAATTAAGTTAATTGGTTGAGGCCAGTGTTTATGCGGTTTTGTACTCGGCAAGCCTTTACGGCTGAAGCGGTAATACAGAACATAACAGGACAATGAAAAAGAATAAGTTAAAAGATTATATACCAGCGGAGGGGTGGCGGTCTCCTCAAGCAGTAGATTGCAACAAGCAGCTCAATGTCTACAAGATTTGAATCAGTAAGGATGGATTGTAAGTGTGTCCTGAAAGTAAGGATTCGTGTCTACATTGCCGTTATAATGAGCAAATGAGGTTCACAGAATAGAACAAAAAACCGGCTGCCATAGATAGCAGCCGGAATGGTGGTATAAAAGGAGATCGCTACTTGTTAAGCGTTCTTGACTAATGACGGCAAATTTATCAGCATCTCTCATGAAGACGGTCGTTCGTCGAGTTTTTTAGTTCGGGTGACAGAGGTGAATTTAGTCCTGTTGCTAATTCTGGGCAGCTGTTATGCAATACCAGGCGCACACGCAGATCCCTGAGTTACTAGGTGATTTAAGCGCTTACTGAAGTGACTGGTTGCTTGCGTGAAAATACCTGGTCTTTTCTCGTCTATCCGTCTCGGTCCTTTTGCGAAGTTTCCTTTCTCCCTTGTGTCAGTTGCATTTGTTGTAATCAATGTGTGGCCGAGAACAACTCAAAATTTAATTTTTTTTCAAGTGGGTTTCATCCGGTTATCCAGATATCTAGTCTACCGTGGAGCCATCTAGCCAGTGGAATGCGAATACAAAGCAACATGAAACCGTCCATTAAAATTACCAAAAAGCGACAGTGTTGCTTAAGAGTGACCACGCCCATTGGGTCGATGTCAGTGTTGGTAAGTTCACCGTGATAGCTTTCAAATCCTAGGTTTCGCTTTGGATCGGTAATGAAAGAGCAAGTCAACCACTCCGGTGTGATCGTGAGGGCATTGTTGACAGCCGACGTCACATTGACTGACAATTAGCTAGCTTAAATGAACTGAGTAATTCGTTGTAAAGATTTCATCATCAAACGAAATGATAATAATGTGCCGGGGTGTAGCCCAGAGGACAGGTTTGTCATGAATATGTACTGAAAAGCGGTATGAATACTTTTGTGTACTTGCTGCTGACTGGGACTAACCTTCACTTGTGAATGGCTGTTTGGATGTGCGATTCCCTTCTTGGATTCGTCAGCCTGCGCTCTGAATGGTTAACTTCAACGTTACCCTTGATCTTGAACTCCGCAACCACAAAAATTTGTCTATGGGCTTTGACCTTGATCTCTTCTGGTTCCACGCGTCCACCTTTATCGATGGGTCTCCAGGGCGTTCGTGTCCCCTGGTATGGTTGTTTGCCAGCCGGATTAAATAAAGTACTCCGATTAAGTTTTACAGAGTTGCACCAGCCGGTGCTTCCAAGTAGACATACCGGCTGAGCAGAACCGTTACGGAGTACCGTACTTCCATGAATCCTGTTCTCTCTGTTGTATACACAGTATACCGAAAACTGACAGTGTCAATTAGCCAGACCGACTTTCGTACCTTCTGGGTTAATTAAAGTGAAGCAAGTATTGTCATTTCTTCTGCTGGCCAACAAGGATTCACCCATTTGCTCTCAAGGCCCATAAGTGAGCTTAATATGTAATATTTTGTGTTGGTGTTGTTTCTTTGATAGGTAACTTATTTACCTTAATTTTCTCAATTTTCCTCCTTGATCTTGAAATCGCAGTGGCAAGTGGTCCATGCACCATTTAATTTCACTATGATTTAATCGTTTAGATGCCAGTAAAGATGCACCGATTGACTGGTTGTTTGTACTTTTTGTTCTTGCAGTCCTCGGGGAGCTTCTACTTCAAGCCACTACTGAGGAAATGCCTGTATATCTTTTGACTCAATCTGGTCGTGACGGCTAGTCTTAATGCCACTTTTCAATCTCGTTGAACTAAAAGGTCTTTTTTCTTTAAACGGAATTTGAGTCTAACTTTTACTCGATTTACTAGATAGTTGCCATTATACGCAGGTATTTTGTCTTCATGTGGTTTCTTTTGGTATACATAGTTTTTTGAGCTCTTCATACCGCCTGTCCAAAAAGTAGGGGCTGTTGTTTTTTGTTGCTTGCCTCCAGTTTGAATATCCTATCCTGATAGTCTGATATCAGTTACACCAAATTTTCAGCCATGACTGTGTTTATGTATAATCTTCATTCACTGCAGTATTTTAATCAGATTAATGTGCATAATTCAAGCATATTCGTTTTCCAAATAATGAAGGCAAACAGTGAGAATCGCAACTGCTTGTAAAACACTCTGGGCAGGGATATAAAAAATCATTTTCTTTTAAATAAAGAACTGTGGGTGGAGCCTACTAGTCAGTAGAATTCACAAGATAACTGGCAAACAAAAATTTTCTTCTTGAGTAGCACGCACTGCGCTTGAGACGTAACATGCCTACTTATATTAACTGAAGATATTTGTGTATGGTCACCTTTCACTGCGTTAGCTTATCTTCGAACTTTCACCTATGAGTAGAAAATTCCGAAAAATTCAGCACTTAACAAATGCACGTCGAGAAGGACGTTCACATTCAGAATTATTGTAAATCGTTGTTGATTACTTGTATAGCGTTCGAGAGCCAGTTGTGATCACTGCTCTAATTCTGTCGGTCTGTATTACAATGTAAATCCTCTTTATATGGATACCAATAAATTACTTAACTCAATAAGGCTATCACCGAATTACTAGGTGCAGCAAAATCATCCTGCCCATATGGTTGCATCTTGAAGCAACATTTATGAAATTCAGTTTTTTTCTATACACCAAACCTTTGACACTGGAAGTTGACTGTGAAACTAGCATAGAGCAATGGCTGATTATTTCTATATTACTTACGCGTATGGGGAACTGAAACAATGCGAAAACATAGATGGTTGATTGACATTATTCTGACCAGGCGTAAAAACTAGACATTTCAACTAGGTCGGAGATTGACACATAAACGGCACAGTCACTGCAAATGTACGCTTGATGCTTGGTAGCATTAAATTCGCCGTTGGCCCTTGTCATTTATCCCCAGTTGATCACTGTCAAACCTGGCCTAGGAAATATGAAGTGATGCCTCTAATAGGATTGACCAACAGTGCCATTGGGTAGTAGTGCGATAAGGATAACTAAGCAGTCACCGTTTTTTTCTAGTTTAATCCTTCGACTGAAAACCAACAGTTCCTGAGGAATCTGTTTTGCTGTACATCATTATTTCTGGAGAAAAAACATTGTCGCAGTTCGCCCCTGCCCAGGCTACTAGCAACCGCAAACAATTAACTGGGCATTTCTGGAAAGATAATTAGTTTCCCTTAGACTTTCGACATCAGAAGTTCTTCCTTAGTGTCACGGTACTGAGATTTAAAATGTTCAGGTGGATCTGTAGCCACATGTTCATAACCTTTATCTGGCGCCCTAGGTCAACCTAATCGGAGCCACCGCCAGATAGTCAGAAGACCGACACAGCTTACTGTCATATCTTTGGAAGTAAAATAAATCTCAATGGCTGCTCAAAAATCTTTTCGACACCCCAAGACCGGTTTCACCCCCCTTGGGGCTCATCAGGTAGGCACAGTTCCCTAGTTTCCCTCAACCTTATGTTCTACCTGAGTCTCCTATCACAACCAAATTCGTATGCAAACGAGATATTTTAAATAAATATCCTTTTACACTACATCGCCGCCTTTTCCTGTTCTTTAGAATACTCGGTATCATTTTCCCTCAGTTTTATCATCTGCTGCTATGCTGATGGTTACCTTAGTAGCAACGTGCTTTCATTCGTATGATGCAGGCGGTAACCGAGCATGATGACTCGGTTATATCCGACGTTTTACGCAGCCAGCACACAGTACCTAATGCGGCCAAATTTTGGGCAACTACAAACATAAATATATCCTGGGCTGAACAACGAAACCCACAGGCTGTGAGTTACACTGCATCAGCGGTCTTTGAAATAATTTACCAAACGTCCCCTAAGTGCTAGCGTACGAGATGAGTAGTGGAAAATCGTCTAGTAAGTGTGAACGGCAGAATCAGAGACCGAAATGCTCGGTTTTCAGAAACAAGTCGCGGACATCTGAGATAGTTATTCTCCTAACGGCTATGAGCCTATGAAGAATTTACGAGGAACGCTTGCAGCTTTCGTGATGTATAAGACAAATTTGCGAAACTACAGCGATGAGAATTAAATATCTGCCTAACAAAAGGAGTTGAATGTAAGGTTGGGTATGGTTAACTACTGCGTGCAGCTTGGCTTGCAGCAACCAGTTGGGTCCAAGCTTTTGTGTGGTTCTGCTGAAAGTTTCATGCTTCAGCATTCCATAATTGTAGCCGTATAATAACAAACACACCTTACCCTTAGAATCCAGAAACATTATATTTGACATGCCTTTCTGTAGTCGCTTCGTACATATCCTCATGAACTTTGGTGTGCAGTGATTTTGCAGCTATGAGTTTCGACTGGTTACCATTTGCTTTTTCGTTTAACATGTTACCGTTAACTTCATACACTATATAACACAATGTAATCGTCAGCTGCGATTCTTTCACATTTTCAGCTTTTGATTTGGTTGGAACATCTTCCTTTCCGATAGGAAGGCAGTCAGTGTTTCGAAGATACTGAGAAATGTTATGATCGACGTTCCAAATCTAGGTAGCAACATAATGCATAATCACACCAGCATGCTGTCCATTACTCATGGCACCAAGCAAAATACCCGTTGCTCTACGGCAAGGGACTCAAGAAATGTCCATGTAGGATACTAAAAACATATTTACAACATTTTAAATATTCTGACACACCAAAGATATTTCATCCGATGAGGTGTTCCACTTTAGTTTTCAACATCGCAAACCGGATTCGGAACAGGGAACGGACCAAATCGCAGCAAAAATTACCCAACTTATTTTAAAATTAGACATACTGTCTGGTAAAGTGAACAATTTGAATGACGCTTTATCTCATTAGTGTAAAATATTTCATAAAAGCAGACCTGACACATTGCGCGGGGTATAAACCCAGTACTCACTCAGCAAAGCTGAAGTAGTACGCTGTCTAAAGGAGGAAGCCACATCTGAAGCATTTTAACACAAACCAAGAGGCTAAATTTGGGCCTTAGTCACAGAGTAAATAAGCTAACAGCGTCCTTTTGAAGCTAGCATAGCCTTCTCCAAAACAGGTTAATAGACAACAAGAAGTCAAGTAGGCGTCAGGCACAGGGAACCTGACTAACAGATAAAGCTTCCGCCGGGGTGGTAGTGTCGTGCGCCTACCCGGATCTACAGAAATATTACTCACGCCATCTGGTAAACGAAAGGTTGGCCGAATGCCTCTTCTGGCCCACAAATCTAATTTCCTCATTTGCCTAACAAAACTTTGGGAATCATGGCCAGGTGAAACCGTAATGGTCACACAGTCAGCCGATCCAAAACAAGGAGTAAGTTCATGTAGGACGTCTGAACGGGAAACAGCAGAAAGAACGGGAGTGCACTGGCGAGAGTTGATTAATTGTGGACCGTGTATGACAAATAGGGTGCCATGATTGTGTTGCAACATTTTGGTTCATCAGTATTCCTTTACACGGACATCCCGATTAAAGCAGTTGAGAGAGCTTAATGCATTATAGCGGCAGCAGGTTGTTGGGTTTAACCGAAGCAGGTAGCATGGAATGATCAGTCCGCTATGGGCTAACCTGCGATTTCGAGACCACAAACGGCACAGCTTGGGTGATAGGCAACCATCCAGATGAGTACCAGCCAGAAGGTACGTTTAAAGCAGCGAAGGCTAGAAAGAAGACCCACATGGGTAACTGGTCAACTAGCTTGGCCTGATTAACTTGCGTTTAATAAGAGCACCGTATATGCACTCACCAAAGTACTCATAAATCACAGAAGTGAGAGCACTCAAACATTAAAAAGTCCTTATCCTAGTCACCACAAAAATTCATGTTCCAAACATCCTCATTAATGAAGTAACTGCTTCATTACCTGACAAATTTTCAAGTCGCTCACTAAAGGCAGTACTGTTAACGACAAGGAAATGAAGTGCATATTCATTTAAACTACACGAACTGTTGACTACAAGAGGTTGATGGAGGAGAGAATAAGAATCAACACATTCTATTGGGTATCACAAAGACTTGAAAATGGTCACTTGGTAAATATGAACTGTCATTTGGTCACCTTGCTTATGCATCAAACAACCGTCAGAACTTGTCGATCTTTTTGTTCCAGAAGGCGAAGTTAAAGCAACACAAGATACTCTGTGGACTCTTACGGATATAGCTTCAGCATTGTAAAATCGAGTCACGCTTCTGGTTGAACTTTGTCCTTTATTGAGGGAAATGATGAAACTCCATTAGTAAGTGAGCCGTTCATCAATGACATGTCTCCGTACTGAGTGCTGGTTGCAGAAAATAAAATTTCACGACTATTATGTGTTCATTTAATAGCTTCTCAGACGTTATGCGCCTTTTAATCTACCTAATTTCTTTGGACATAGCTGCATTTGCATTTCAGCAACTCGATGTAATTACAGGTATGGAATGGCTAAAAAAAGGGAGAATCAAGGGAGACCTTTGTAGGGCCATTCAGTCGACGTGCATTGTTTTTCATACATTAACAATTCACACAATAAGCCTTAACAACATCTCTCACCACCCAAAATATGATCAAGAGACTCACTACGTCACCTTTTATCGCTTCATGTTCCTCCTCGTTTGTGGAGTTCAGCTGATAAATGTGGACTTGCTACAGTTTCCCCCGAGGATTAACCGTTTAAGCCTAACGATGTGCCGAAATTCGCCAAACAACACAGGTCAAACCTCAGTATTCAAATGAGCGTTGAAAAGTCATTCCCTGGAAACTGTGGTAGCTCAGCGAGCCCATTCACGTTAGAAGCATCCTCTTTGATTGAAACACTAATTATACTGAAGGCAAGGCATTTATGCTGCTATCTCTACCTACCCGTATATTCACGTGTAAATGAATGTATACAAAAGAGTAGGTCGTTATTATTGCTTATCCGGGAAATGGTATCAAACTTCGAGTCTTGGGAGATGAGTTTTCTTAGTGTCATTCTCGTCAATTATGCTATTTATGGCAACATCTGAAGATGTTTCGTATTGTCTGGTTTCTGAGATATTTCCATCCTCTATGTTGCGCTAGCTACTTTGGTTACTAGCAAAGATGTTCCGAAGATGTTGCAAGCAAATTTTGTTATAACTTCTTTTGTACTAATTTATTTACGAAATCCTATTTTGGATTATCTATATTGCGTATATTAATATGCCGGGGGCAAGGTAAGTTACATTGGGGAACACGTTGAATTATCGTGTGGCGTTGTGTACTTTGTGGTTTATGTCTCAGAGCTTCGGATCATCCACCAATCCATAGCTCATCAGCACAAAACTTTGTAGAATGCGAGTTCCTAGTTTCGAACCATCGTTTTTCATCCTCATAGACTTATTCATGCAAACCCTTAATACAAATACTCTTGTTGGTTCCTGATTGCACTGCGACGGATTAATTATGCACAACGTTAGCTCCCCTGTGCCTTAGCCGGCTGCATATGCCTCCCATCTGCCTGAAAGGAAGTTAGTAGGAACCCTGTTTTATAGCAAAGTCGTGCACTACGAAGTACACTAAAGGGTTCAGTATGATATTGGCAAGTTGGTTAGTGTCGAAGTCCCGTAGAATGATATATGTGCGCGACTCCAGTCATCATTCTACTGATCAATCGATATATTCCAACCAACACCGGTTAACCTCATATAATTCGGCAATCTCAAGTGACATCGATATTGCAGGGATGGTAAATAAACTCTGAATTTCTCAGCGGTTAGGACGCAAAGCTAAGGACAGTCGTTTAGGATTGAGAATTCTAGTATTGTCCCAGCTTCTCGGAATGTATGGCAACTACGCAGCGAAAGTGTGTCACAGCAGAACGGTCCACGGTTACACCTAACTAGACACCAACAGTATAGTGAGGATCACTAGCTTTACCTAGTGAATCCAGTCCAAACTCATGAATTGGTGCAAATAGTCTCGATTGAGCCCTCAAACCCTGTTCACTTATCCTGTAGAAGCCAAGTTTAAAAAAAAGGAACCACTAATCAAAACTTTAAGTTGGATGAAAAACTTCATCTCTGACGATTCAATAGAATCTGGTTCCACTGATACAAAACAAGTAAGGACGGAAAAATTGATAGTTAGTTTGTGGTGGTCCAAAGGTCAACGCTTAGGCGGCTGATATGTGGACTTTCTTTGGACACTGAATACGGTGCAAAAAACTGACATCTAATTGGCAAGTTAAGCTATAGCTTGAAAACTGTGACACGTTTCACTTTATACACGAATACTATGACAAAAAGCATTCACTTCAGTGCATCAAACTCTAATGCCGTATGACCTTGAAATGACAAAGCCATTTTGTGAAGGGACGGTGAAAAGCTGTAATAAGTTACCATACTCTTTGAGACTGTGGCAAACTTGCAGTGTTCAATGTGCCATTGTCAGCCTGTAGGTTACAAGCACGAATCAATTAGCTCAACGATAAATTTCGCCTCATGTTTGCCATACATTTGCCATACCCTACCTAAAGTGCCCTTGTTCAAGATAAGGGAATTTATGGTACTTGCTGCAAAACAACACCTTCCTCTGTCAACCAACATTCCGTAAAATCACGAGAATTTTCTGAGTATGATCACAACCAATAGTAAAACTAATCAAAACCCACGTGAATGAAACTAAAATAATAAGGATACAAAGTACAGCTGCAAGAAATCTTATTTGTAGCAAACTGTAGGGATCAAGATAAGATTAGTAGCTTTACCACGGTAACCCCTCAGATGTAGGTTTCTAACCAAAATCCGCACGCTTTGGAGATAGGTTTAAAGTTAGTTATAAAATATACTAGAATATACTCCCCTAAAGTGTCATCGTTCAACGAGGCTTTTCGTTCACTACGATATCGAAAACAATCACGGTCAGTATCCAAATAATTTTAATAATAGGTACCCATAACACTAAAAAACGAACCTGCAATATAAAAATTCATCATTGTACCTCAATAGTAATCAATCATTTCGAGTGAACCTAACCACTGAAAGAAAACTATAGACAAAATAATAGATCCAGGATGTTGATCGGTGTCAAAGAAGTGAACACCTAGTCAGTACGGAACTGCCAACTCAGAAGGCGTAGCGCATAGATGTGAAACTATCAGGCGTATAACCTTCCGAATAATTGAAAGTGAACTTGAGGTGGACTACGGTCAAAGTTTTAAAAAAAACTCCGAAAAATTAACAACAACTACCACAGCCCGGGAATACACTGTGCTTTACCACAAGGAAAAACTAGGCTTTACGTTTCAAGTAACACCTAGCTTTTGTTACTAGGATGGCAGTCTATTGACGGATGACAATAATAATTTCCATTTTTACTGTGCACGTATTTCTAAAGGTAGTTTGTTCATCCTTGCCATGCATTCAAAGTCCATAGTGTCATCACAGGCTCCCTCACACCAACACACATCATGAGTGTTACGCAAGCCCTAACCTGGCAGTACAATATGATTCAAGTGTGATTTTCACTACGGTGTATGTCCTTATTTTATTTTTATGCAAGCAGACTGGTTGCATTCGATCATTACGCAATAAGACTGGCTTACCTCGGTTATTCATTTATTACTCAGCAACCGAACTGGGCCTCAAAGTTGTCAAAGCCCAATAAATACGTAGAAATGCAAGCTCAACTATTGGCTATAAAAGAGCAGATTATATTTATGGGGTGGTTTCGCAACAAGACTTAGTGCATCGTGACTTTTTCAAGTTGTATTACAGCGATATAACCATGGTTTTCTTATCATAATAGACGGATCGCCTACTAATAATAACCCGAATGGGGTCAAGCATCACGCACGACCACATGTAAAGAGTGTGGATATTTGACCCAAAATACTACTGAATATCGCAGGCTGTGTCGAGATTTTTACTGTGATGAGTGCATTGTAGTAAAACACCGTGAGGGTAATTCCGGTCATTCTCTGAAATCTGGATTCAGGTAATATGATATCATGGGAACTAGCATTAGGAAGTGTTTCCCCACTTATTATTAGTTTGTTATTGAGCTACGGTATAGCCTATTGCTGATTATAACAAATGTGCTTTGCACCGATAAAATAATGCCAACTTCCCAGCCAAATGGAATTAGAGAGTAACTGTGGGTCGCTATGAATACATGATGCGCACGGTACCTTACAGTTTAGCTACTATAGTTCATGAATAAAACTTGTCTTCTTGATCATTTGTTACAAGTGATTTAGCTGGATAAGTCACATGCAGCTAAGGAGGAGTTTGGTTATTTTGTGGATTTATAATGTTACTTAACCGCAAAACAAAACGAGGCGACGGCTTATACAAGTATGGTGAACGAGCAATCATGAATAAATCACTGATCAGTGTTATAAATGTAATAAGCTTCTTGTCTGATTCTCCCCAGGAAATTAGGCACAAGAACCAATAGCAGCATTTAACGTAATCACCTTACTCTCTAGGTAAGCTTAGTGGGATTTACCACAATCTCTGCAAATGTGGCCATAGCAAGCGTCAAAAAATAAATGGACCGTTTAGTCAAGATATAAAGCTACTGCAATCGTAACCGGGGTGCAAGCGGCCTTGGTAACAGTGACCATGTTGAATGTCACCGAACCGATGTGCCGCTCTAATACTATTTCGATTGCAAACCCCAAGGCATATCCAACGCATGAAAGCGACAGCAAGCACAAAACTGCTCAAAAATTTGAATAAAAGTCAAATAACATACTATAAAAGCTGAGGTGCAAAACAGTGACAAGTAAAAGCTAGTGTTTGTACCACTTTGGTTGACACTATGATGAAGTCTAAGCGTCATGTTTGGTAGTTATGTTTAAGCTGAACAGCCCTTACCTGACGGAACATCATCTTAATAGAACTTGACATTTTAACCCGAATGTTACAACAAACAGGTACAACCGCGTGGGCTGCCGTTTGGCGTTTATGGCCTGAGATAAGTGCATTTGGACTCTATCCACTTGGACTAATAATAGAAATAATAAAAATAATATATGGAAACAATCATCGCGTGTGTCAGACTCTATAACATAGTCATATCGGTAACCATCAAAATAGGAACGTTTAGATTCCCTTTTTAAATGGTGCTGAAGCAATTTATAATAAACAGTTTAGCACGAACACGCGCATACTAGAAGTCTTGCGGACGACTTTGCGGACGACTTTGCAGACGACCGGATACTCCCGGTGTTATGCCACATGCAACAATCTAGAGGGAATGTACTACAGGTTGTTGCAAACAATCGAAGGTTGGGCCAGAACGCATTCCGAAACACGTTTGTGGGTCACTTATGATCATCTATCATTAATTCGGGGTGGGGGGAACACAAAATCACCAGCCTAAGAAAGCTGTGAGCGCTTGCATACCCTTATGAATCCCAATATCAACGCTACATTTGATAACTTACGCGTGACAACCCTCCACGCATCCACCCTCATGCACCTACAGAAGACAGCTTATCAGCCTCAGACACTATCCACGTTCTTACCAGCCCTACCACCAAATACCTTTGAGGTAAGACGCTCAGCGCAGGACTGTTAGCGTCAAAACACCAATGGGTCAATCAGAAGATGTCATAACGTACCGCTCAACAAGCCACGCGTGCCGGCAGTTATAAAACTTGTGCTTGGGTCCAATCTACAGGCAGTCCAGATTCAAACTAATGGACGTTGGTATGGGGCACTAGTTGGAAAAGGGTAGTATGTAGTCTGACGCAAAGAGATTCTGTTGGAGGTGCCTCGAGTGTGGATATTTGAGTGCAGGACTAAACTACGGCCCTTGAATTAGACGGACGACCCCGGAAGTTCGAAAGTATAATAATTGCACAAGCTCAATCAGCTGGTACGATACCAGTTCATCGACTTACTTACTCACTGACTTACCTTTTTGAGCAATACCCAGGATTGACATTTTGTCGCCATACAAATGTAAAATAGACTTTCCGGCATGGTTGCTAACAACACCCAGGGAGACGCCATTATTTTAAACTGGAACAGTGGGGAACACCTGAGTAATGTGAAGATTTCATTTAGAAGGTTACGTGAAGTGAGCCTGAAAACCTAATCCAAGGAATTTTCATCTTTCGAAGGTGGAGGCACACCACTTGAGGCACTTTGTTTTCAGCACCAGGACGGAAACCGGCCCAGCCAAGTTAACGGATGTAAAGAGTTTGCCGGAACCTCCCTTGCCGACGAACTGAGAAACTTTCTTGGTTTGGCTTTGTACTATAGAATGTTTGAGCCAGAATTTCCTGACAAGGTTGCCAGCTGGATGACCTAGAAACGGGAAACATGATATTCTCATGGGGCATTGTCTTGCTAGACACGTTTGTAGATTGTATCCGGCAAATGTTCGGCAGCCACTCTGGAATTCCTAAACACATTTACAAAGGCTGCACAGAATCTTCCGAAATTGTTGTGGCGTTGGCTCATGTGACATAAATAATGTCAAACGCTTAATAGCCTACGATAGTCGTACACCAAACAAAGCCAAACGGAACTACTGTACCATCCAAGCAGAATTGAAAGCTTGGCTTTATTTTCCGGAACCGTGTTCAGACTAACGGCCAGGAAAACATTTCTTAGTATGAACTGACCTCAAAGTGCTGCAAGATTTCACTAAAGCAGAACGACAGGTGGTGTGTGGCCGCTATAGAATCGAATAAACATCCAAGACGGTGCTCGGTTGCTCCAGCATAAAGCAGTAGGTGCAGGCAGACTTGTCGTTCCTTGCAGGAAAATACAATGGACCTCGAACGACCTACACTCTGAGCTGGACTACTGTGACATAAACCCTGGCTGGTGGTCTGGACGAGATTCTGGTGGAACCATAAACGTCGACAGATGACAGCGCTTCTTACTCCTTGTAAGTTCTGCTGAGGTTTGTGGGACCTCACTCAAACTAATAAGGCCCAATTAGATGCATTAAAATCGACTACTCGAATAAAGTGGCAGGCGCGGCCATCATTCTTACCTTTAAATGGCCCATAGTTGGTCGTGGATTATTTTACGAAATACTATAAGAAAATTCTCTTACAACGCGTAGATTATCTGACTACGGCCAATATATAAAATGATCAATGGGTGAGCTTGAACAGTTGTATTCTGATTATGTAGACAATTTTGAAAGCGCAACCTTGCAGCAGCTACATCATGCCCTGCCAGCAGAAAACCATGCACGACTGGATACCACCCGAAAGGAAATGGTTACGTAAAGAGGGTGAGCGGTTTAATCGAAAACAGACCCTTCGGAATAGCCTAAAGGAATGCTGTACATAGACAGACCCATAACTAATGATGACAGAAAGAGAGATTAGACACACAAGCAATAACAAACAACCGGTATTCATCAATGGAGAATTTTGGTCATAGTGTACATGATATGTACGCTTCCACAAGCACCAGAAACCCCACTAAAAAAGAAGTGAACCATAGACACCAACAAAAACATTGCAATAGGAAGATCGTTTGTGCGCCAGTAAGAAGTGATACTGTCTAGCTCCGTGAACAGGAACCAGACGCTGGAAATCCAGCCAGAATCTATAGGAAGTAGAAATGAATTTACAGGCTGGAGCCAGCACTATAGTACATTTGCAGAGGAAATTATGCCCTGCATTAAACTAGGTCAATTTCTAGCAGCGAACTTCCTTTTGTCAGAACTGATAATGCGTGACGTTTTCAAAGTTCAGAAGGGTATATTTTCAGGTTTATTTGACGACTGCTAACAATATTCGCTTTCATTTGACAACCACGTTTGTATACTGGTACACCTGCCAATCACCGACCAAAGGACTTCGAACTGTGGTATTTCTCTAGCACTCCCAGCTTTCACCTCCTACCGTTGACAGGAAACCAGTACAAGTCAGCATAATTGTTTACACGTCCATAGGTACACAAATTTACCTAAGGACCAAATAAACAGACATACAAACATAAATTATCCTTAAGTTCAGTGTTCACTCCCCAAACGTTGAGGTCGCGACCACCAGACTCGCTTTTTGATCACCGAAATGCAGGTGTAGATGGCACCATCTAAGGCACCCTTACTTCTCGCATATTAAACGAAGCTTCCAGCTTACGGCCGCACAGCTTGTTCGTAGGTAGTTAAAGCGCTTCTTGCGAACCGTTCAACTTACCCTTCTTATCTGAGAAATCCTTCACGGTTGCGTAGCCCGTGGCTAGTTCGGCGTAGCCTGCAACAACGAAAGATTTCTTGTTCATGCTGGAAATCATCTAATCGTGTGCTGCGGTACGCCGAGTTACCAACGAACGAGCCATGAGAATTTCCATCCAATAATGCTTTGAAGTGAAACCATAGAGAAGGTGAAACAATGGCTGCCACATTGTGCCGATTACCTCGTCGGCCTTCTCCACTCTACCGTCCCGCAGGACATGGATCAGCCTTTAACCTAAATAGATCTGACAGAGCTCAAGTTTTTTCCCTGCGAATGAGTGAGCCAACAGAAATTCCGACGGTGGTCATTTATTTGTGCAGAATGGCCATTTAATCCACTGATATCTCCACTCACCGTCGCCCTGAAGCAAGCTTTCGGTAGCTATCTGTCTTATGTCGCATGGTTTGCCAAACCAAGCACACAGATTCCACGAGGTCTCAATTTACTTTCTACAACTTGGCTACAGCACGCCGAGTCATTATAGAATTCTTTTCTATCACACTGTGGTAATACTGTAGGAATGATAAAAGCCGGCTCTGAGCATTCAGATGACTGAACACATCCCGTCCAAAAGTGTCAGTAAAGCGTGTTAATTCGAGGGATAACCGTCAAATAAAACCATCACCGTTTTGAATAATGAAATATCTCTATCTAGTGTACTGACGTATACTGCCACGTGTTTGCTATCTGTTCAAGGCCATCCGAAATCAACATGGGTTAATCTTGGTTTATCTTGCGGCTGCCTGCACCCAAACTGCTTCACTGAGGCTTCACCAGCTTCCACGGAAGCGCGACTCTCTGTCTCTCTACTCCCCTGCTGCCTCGTATCCGGTAGGCAAGTTGCTGAAAGCAGGGTGATTGTTACGCTTCTCCGTTGCCCTGAAAGCTAACCTCAGATCAAGCCCTGCTTAGCTTTGGCAACTACAAATAATCCGCAATTGCGTTAAACAAAAGTTCATTCACTGCAGTAAGTCGTAACTTAAAAGGTTGCGTACACACTACAGACAGGAAGGATAGATAAGTACCTAAAAATGCACAGGTACATAAACTGAAGAATGGCACCATTTTCATTTCGGGGTTTCCCGATTTGACAAGTGAGAAACATTTTCACATCCGACGCTTACTGCTGTGGTACACTTTCTGTCGGTTCCAAACCGTCGCTATCAGCTGCTCTGACTGATTAATAAGCCTCCATCGGAGCTCGCACATCTTCGTCTTCAAACTTTGCCATTGCTCAGAAACTCGAGTCCCCCACTAATAATTCGGACCAAGCAACTGCCGGAGCTCCTGGTCTATTTATTTGAACAAAAGTGCCATAGGACTATGATTTGTTTCCAAAATACTCACATTTGTCCCTATCATCAAAACATCTTGTAAATTTTGTTGAGTACTTCTAATCTGGCCGTCGCATCAACAATTTGTGGTCCTAGGCAAATGCACCTCATAGCTCAGTCTATACCCCATGGCACCAGACACCTTGCCCGTCACCAGCAAGGCCCTAGGAATAATATCTTTACAAAAATAAAATCAAAAATTTGAGTGCAGTGAAAAAAGCAGTAAGCCGTGTAATTTCAGTTTGCCAAGACGTAACCTGGATTGGGAACGCGCAGTCGACAAGGTGATAAAAAAATTTACCCAAATCATACAAATTAGGCATAAGGTCCGGTAAAACGAAAACTTTGAAAGACGCCCAATTGAGCTTCGCTGCTAAAACCCATGAATTAGGGATGCATGAACTTGTAAAACACTTCGAAAAACAGGCTTAATAATGTGTGAAGTACAAAACCGAAGTATTGATAAAGGTCAGCAAAGTACAAGGAGCACTTTGAAGAACAAACCACATATGAAACTGAACGTTGTCGGAGACAAAATGTGCAAGGTTCAGTGACAAATCTTTCTTAAAATGTGGGCGCCAGAAGCACATCGTAAGAATCGTCTCCGAAACGTTGAAAGATGCAACCGAGGTTGATATTTGCAATGTTTCGTCAATTCCACAAAATCTTCTCAGGTGACAACAAAAACAGCACAATGGCAAGCTATTATGTTTTTTGTTGATTTAAAGAAAGCTTCCACTTCCATTGATTCTAACTCATTCTCGTATTCAGTGACTTGGTTCCCCACTCTAACTTCGGGTGCATTGGAACTGGTTTGTTTCTCCTTAGGTGCAACATCCGCATCCTAAATCTACGCAGCTCAAGCAAAGTTCAGTAGCATCGCAGTTGGTGAATGATCGTCTTATAGCTGTAAGCATGTCCTTTGATACCGTGCACATTCCTTTTGATCCCAACTGATCCCGGGTGCCAAACTTAAAGCCTTCAATTCCGAACATCTTTAGTAAAGTTCAATTCATGCATAACGCGTTATTTTTGTCTAAACAACAAAGTCTGTATAAGTGCTTTTCCCCCATTGTTGAGTAGTTGTCAAAAGCCTTAGATTTTTCGCAGACCTTCCTGATGATCATTTACATAGGCAGGGTCTGCATCCTGGTAATGTTTTCTCAATTTATTTCAGCCAAACGGGCCATTTAATTTACTCGGACGATCCCAGGTAAGTTAGTTGTGTGTGCTAAAATCAAATTAACCGTACTAGATAGTGCTGTCAACAGTTCGCCGTTAAACGATCTTTCCTGTATTTGCACAACAAAGCCACAATGAACCAAGAGACTTAAAAACTTGACTTTCTATAGTTTTATGTTACCACAAATCAGGTCAGAGGCCCAGCCGAAACACTAAATTCTATCCCGCGTGTGGGGGCTTAAGCAACTGACCCTAATTTTTGTTCAGTCAGAAGACCCTCACGAAGCGACAAAGCGGGCAAAACCTTTGCTGGCAGGTGTGCAACACACTTCTTTCTTCTGATGTTTTTTAGAACCTATGCTAAATCACTGTAGTTACTAATATGCTGTCTTCCCTATTCTCGCTAATCGGCCTGTAAGTTACAGTTAGGTGTCCCTTTCAGGATTGGAGGTGCGACCGATAACCACAATCTCATATTTACATCAAAGTTAGTAGTTCCCATGTGCGAGGGGACACTCTTTAATCAGGACTGGGCCATCTCTTTTAGCACCAGTTGGTTAATATTATCGGCTTCATTCTATTTGCTTGAGTCCTTAAGACATATATGACAGATCAATTTGTACCTGTGCTACGCTAGCCATCGTAAGTAGATGCATTGTCAAAAAACTCAATCTCTGGGTCCATTCACAGCTACTATGAATCGCAGCATTCTCACATTGCCTTCCTTTGTATCGGACATGCTCTCTTGTGCACAACTCCCTGGAATTCCATAATCAAGTTGTTCAAATGCCATTTGATTAGCCATGTCATGCAGAGGAATTGGTCATTTAAATCTTCTACAGTCACTCACCTCGCGAGTGCACTCGGCAATGGCAACTTTTGGTCCGCGTCAACAATCCTTTACATACCTTTAACATACGTCGTTATTAGAAATTAGGCCGCCAAACTCGATTTTCAATAACAGCATGCGTGCTTGAAGGCTTGCTCTGAGGTTTTGAAGAAGCCATGTAAATTTCATATAGGCACTATCCCATGTTTGCGTACAAAAAACGGAATTCCCCCCTACCCTAGTTTTCCCAAAAGGAAGTGAGTTGGGAACGAAATTGCCGATGTTGTTGTTAGCACGCCGTAAGTCGATCCAGCCAACTACAGGCGAGTCCCACGGATAGCGTCTTGCAGTCTGGACCGGGCTACCAGTATCTCAAGGCCATAGGAACCCTATGTTAGGATGGTATAAAAGTTCGTGCGAGGCTACCTACAACCATTCCTCGCTTGTTCCGCTGCGATGTCATGCTAAACGCGACTGGTACAGTATCAACTACGGTACGGCCGGCGCCTATTATGCCGGAGCCAAGTACATCCTACAGTAGATTGTTGTCAGGCAAGCTGGTCCTGTAGTTTAATGTCTTGTAGGCTCACAAAATGTATCCTCGGATGAGCTTAACATAACCAAACAGACGCTGGAGTACTTTCCCGGCCGCGAGTGTGGTTTCTTTGCGGAATTTAGTTCCAAACCGCGAGAATTCCAACGGGGAACGGGCCCGTGTTATGCCCGACACAGTTCATCGGCGGCAAAATACGAACAGAGTGTGAGTGAAGTGCTCGTACCATCAGTCTGTTATGCGTTGATGGTGTACAGATGCGTGCACGCGCGTTCACACTGGAACGCTAATAAGATGGGTCGTCAATATGTTGATAATTGTCTTCATAATCATCTAATTAACTTATGTTCAGGTACGCTGATTTCGACTGCCGGTCCTTCATGCGTGTAGTTCACCGTGGCGGTCGTCTGGTAATCGTCAGTTTCAACATGCAACATTCAGATGATCTCCGCAGGTCTGACTGGCAAGTGTACGCTGCAAACCGGCATCTGAGTGTCCAGCAGGAATGCGTGGGTTGTTTTGGTTTGTTGAGGTGTTTTAAGTCTTTCATGGAAATCCATAACTATGTCCAAAAAAACTATGGAATCTACTTAACCGGTGACGATTTCCGGGTCCCGCGCGATAAACTGCGTCGCTTGGATAATCCTGTTTGTGATCTGCAGGGTATCCGAGAGGCCTTGCGCCCATTTGAACCAATGACTGTGTCTGTTTGCGATGATGGAACTTTGAATGTTTTGTCGTTTATTTCTGTGCGCCTGCGTGGTTTGTTTGTGAAGTACGGTGATGTTATTCAAGCAGATTCTACTTATCAGTGTAACAGAGGTGGCTACTACCTTTGGCACGTGGTAATCACCGATTTTAATGGTGTTGGACGTAGTGCGTTTTACTCCTTTATCCGAAATGGGTCACAGGAATGTTACGATATAGCTGTGGAACATTTTGTGAGAATGATGTCTCCCGTGGGTTTTGTCAGAATGGTTATGGTCGATAAGAATAAGTCACAGTTATGTAGCCTTAGGGCAGCTATGCCTAACGCAGCTGTCGTTTTTTATTGTTTTCATGTAGTACAAAGCTTAAAAGCTAGGATAAATAAGCTTAGGGAGGTGACTCATTCGAATAAATAAGATTTGTTTGCCTGGTTCAAGAGAATGGTGCACGGTAGGGAAGTGGGCGAGTTCGAGGTCTGTGCCACCAGCGTCAGAAGCCAGAACCAGGAGTCCTGGTAGCACCTCAGCGAGCATTGGTTATCTGACCTGAGTAGCTGGGCGAAGCATGCTGTGACCCTTGGTAGTGAAACAACTAACCGGGTCGAGGCAATTGCCTCCCTAGGTTCGTCTGATTTTGATGCTTGCTGTCGCTTCTTGCGAACGTTTGCTGTAAAATCCATCCCCTCCTCAATGTGGTGCGACAGTGAAAACCAGTGCGCTTCTTTCAGGTAGGCTAAGCCAACGGGGCTCTGGTCATTTCCATTAGGTTGATTGTCACTAATTCTCTTCCCACTTATTTTCCAGGTACAAATGCGGAACACATTTTTAACGATTCTGTAATTTGCTTGCCATCGGTCACAATTAATTTTTTCCAAACAAACTGCTTCATATTTCATGGCAACTCGAGCGTCTCGGCAACCAGGGCATTCAAGCCTTGCGTTGAAGACAAGCTTGCGTAGGTGAGAAAACGAGGCGTAATTCTCCAGTTTCGTACAAACCTTTAGAGTGGTTCGGATACGTAGTTCTCCCAGGTCAACATAGGATCACCTCTAGCAGTGTCTAACGCAGTATGTTGAGACATGTATGCAGGAGATCCGCGGCTCACATGTGACTGAGGCACTGACCACGCTTCTCGGGTGCTTCACTTCAGGCGTGTTACTCGTTAACCGAAACTTCGTTAAACACTCATCAAAAGTAAAAGTTATCCATTCCGGGCCGTAGTCGAATAAGCGCCGAAGGTTTTAGGATACAAGTGTACCGTAGACTTGGGGTACAATCTCTATACATCTTCTAGTTTGTTACTTATATGGCATATGGGACCTCCAATGCGTATAGTCACCCTGGCGCAGTCATCAAACACGTAACAAGCACTTCATGAAAGCAAAAGAGCATGGTGATTTTATGAAGGTAGAGGTTCACGGCAATCTATGTGGACGAAAACTGGAAAGAACGCTTACCAGCCGAAACTGAGTGAGCAAGGTTCCACGCCAACAATCGTGACATATAAATAAACAAGCGTAGCAGGCACTGTTCACTACATACGTCAACAATTGCTTCTTCGGGGTTTTCAAATGATTGGTAAATCTCCCTTTATGTCCACAAAAGTTTGCGTTAAAGGGTGGACTACCAGAACTAGAAAATAGGTGAGCCTCTGTGACATAACCGCAGACACTATCGTTGATCCGTCGGCTGCGAAGGATGCACAGACAGTTTCGTTATCACAAACCAGAGTTAGGGCGGTCAATGATAATACCGGTTCCTGTACCTACTGAACACAATTTGCATGTTGGAAGGCTTTTAAAGTGTGCACTTAGGGCAACACATATAATTACACGTATTCAAATCGTTTTTATCTAACGGCAAACTGTACCATAACCGTTAATCAACGCTGAATAAAACATTAAAAGCACCAGCAATAACTGCTAACTTTGGGCTATTCTACTTATTCACTTTTTATTAGCGACATTACACAAAAAATCACCGTCCATTTGAGATACAGTTAAGGACAACATGGACGATTGCATTTGTCAAAAGCAGGCTATGTTAAACTACTGAAAATTCCATATTACCTGCCTTAATTACATTTGGAAATCTGTTAACAATGTAAAAGTTTTAACAGATACAACCCCATTATAATTTTATATTATATATATGTATGTATATATATATTATAATTCTATGCTACGTTCACGAGGGTCAATCATAAACCTCCATTCGGTTACGCTCCCGGCATATATAAATTTCAGCCAAGCAGAATGGGGATGACGCCGCAAGACGCGTAATCGCGCTGAGCCCCCCGCCGAGCCCTACCTGCACACCCAAAATTTCTCTGAAACCATGGTTTGAAAGACGGAAACTTAAACATAAAGTTTAGTATTTAATGGTATGTATTCGGTCCTCTAAAATCGCCAACTGCGGCTGCAGTTTTATTAGAAGTTGTTTAAACGAACTTGGGGTCCCTTGAGGGCACGGAATCCGTATTTTAATCGCTGCTAATGGCCTCGCGCATGGTCCCTGTAGAACGGTGGAAATTTTTGTGGAAAAGCTGGTTTCCTCGCGTGTTTTCTTCTGTATTGGATTTGGAAGTAATCTAAAAACGACATAAACAATAATCACGCCCTTTACGCTCGCGCAAAATCAAAATGGAGTAACCTTTCACGACTTGTATATGAAAAATTCTTTTATCGTTGCGGCAGGCGTTCCACCGAAGCCAAGGACTTCGGCGGGTGGTCAGCACACGCTATATCTGGCGCAAGGCAGTGTTTGATCCTCACCGATATACCGAGCCACCAATAGTGCCGTTGGATGGAATATTGGGTTTGTTGACAGAACAAGCAGACGACACAATAAGGTGACCACTGCTTTCAAGTCCCTGCACAAATTAAACGGACTGAGATGGTCTTGTGGGTGCACGTAACACGCTCGTCCTTGAAGTATTATGGATGTAGTGAACTACGGGCAAGCCATTGGACTGGGTATGGTAGTTGCGGTACCATCATTGCGACGCCGTGCATGAACATCTTGTGTGAGCCGTTTAGGGTTGTCATTGTAGTTAGGATAATTTTGGGTCCATCGAGGGTTCACGGTGGTTCATTGCTGCTATTCAAACGGAGCAATAAGGCAGCCGTATCTACAATTGGGGACTCAAAATAGGAAAAAGTGTCAAAAAGGTCTGCTAGAAAGCACTATGATGTGAGTTATAAATGCGGCCAGAAATAACAGACGGTCAAAAGTTGTCACAATTCCTAAGTACTTCA
The DNA here is from genome assembly GCA_004794785.1 of Opisthorchis felineus. NCBI lineage: Eukaryota > Metazoa > Platyhelminthes > Trematoda > Opisthorchiida > Opisthorchiidae > Opisthorchis > Opisthorchis felineus. The sequence continues at coordinate 478,611 of SJOL01006434.1, read as the reverse complement.
ATGAGGCGACACTGATAGATTTCAAAAACGATGATCGATGTTCAGGTGCATGTAATAGGTATGTGGTGGATGCAAACTTCCTGTACCACACAAGGCAAATTATGCGGTTCATCATGCGGTAGAAGTATCTCCACTCCTACTTAATTTCGAGGATCTAATGAAACGATTGCTGAAATGTCTTCTGGCGAAAATCTTGTCATTCTGGAGAATGCGGACATCATTCTCATCTTCGAAAAAGAGGAGCAGGCGAATGTGTTCTTGGATTAACCGACCAAATTCATCCCGTCCTTTGGTATGCACTTTGTACCCACAAAGTGTAAGGTTATCATAATAATGTTTATTCCCAACTGGCTGTTGGCCTACCGTCAGACATGATCATAAGGTCACAGTCAGAATAAAGCGTGAGTTTGTTCGTAGATGCAGGTAATGAAACAGGTGGGCGATAGGGTACAGTCAAGAGAAGTAAGGGAATAGTTGCGGGTGCGCTATCAAACTGGGTATAACAGTGCCATGCCAACATTGCACTGAAATACTTCGGTTTCTGGACAGCTCCGTAACGGACGTCATTGTTGAGGTGACTGGTCTTGGATGTGCAATTCTGTGAGCAGCGGGATGTTTTTGATTGGCCGAGGGAATCCTCAGAGGTAAAACAAAGCTTATGTAAGATCGCAGGTATTTTTCTGGTCCAGGCAGATACCGCTGTAGTTGTAAATCACAAGCCAGGTGGAGTAGATAACAGGCAAACAAGGCGTTTGAAGCAGGTAGTGCCAAAGATCGAAGCTTTGGAAGACGGGGGAATAAGATGAGATAACTAAAGCCCGGTGAGATTGAGGAGACATCCGATAGGATAGAGTGCATTAACATAGAGAAAAAACTTAACGTTTACCACAATTAGAGTGGTGACAACAACTGATTAAATGAGACAGGATAGGGGTAGAGTTTTACTTAGCAGACTAGCGATGAGGCACGGGATGAGTTTGCTCATATATGCTATTACAGTACAAGAGATCTAGAGCAAACCGGTATAAGCATGCAGAGAGATTGTGTGGTGGAGTGTTTCATATACATTCGAAGTTGTATTAGTTTTGATTGTAGCGTGACAGATGAGTTCAATGCATGAACCTGCAAGGCTCGGGTCGCGTTTGCTAACTTGAAACATCAATGACGTCAAAGCGGTATATCTCTGAATATCAAGTAACGTGTATATCAGGCTGCAGTATGGGCTGTTCTGTTGTATGGCTGTGAGACTTGGCCTGTTTGAGAATCGAAACCAAGGCGTTTTCAGGTGTTTGACAACAGTTGTCTGAAAACCATAGCTCGTGTGGGTCGGCGTCGGCGAATCCGTAAGGCGACGTCTAGATAGCGAGTTTTCGGTTGTGCACCGGGGATTTCCATTGAAGAATGTGTCCTTGCGGTCCCCAGCTAGATCATTATCATTATCTGAGACAGTTGGATCGCATCAGGTTTGGCTGTCTTACTAACTCATTAATTCGGATATAGTTGACATGAATTCGGAAGTGAAGATGGGTTGCAATACTTCGATATGAACGATGAGTTGGATGAGGCCCAGAAAGGAGCCCCTTGTTGGTGAGATTGATACTGTGGTTGAGTATGGGATGGTTACGAGTTTTGATGAGGAAGACGGAACTTTCGATTTTATTAAGCTACATTGTATCGGTATCAGGGAGCAGAAATGGAGTGAAGTTGGGATTTAGTGCTCTAAATGAACGGATTTGACAGCAGGCACCCGCCCACTCAACAGATCTCCTCTACGGCTGCATCCATGTGTGCAAGTTTGTGGACGCTTGTGGCCCTTGGATCCTAGAGCTCAAGTCTATACCACTTGGTCTTGAGACTGACAAGTATACACCCCTCTTTAGCTTTCACTTCGCTGCGCCCAATAATGCATATGGTTGCCGAATCCCGCTATCGATTCATCTATGTACACACGGCTCCCTCATTATCGCCAATGGGACTAATTGAGTAATTAGTGATTTAACCTTTATAACAGTAAGACTCCAGCTTCAGCGTGGACACTGACCGGGAATTGCGGACAAAGGAATTTATTAAACACTTGCTGAGTTAGTCACTACAACTTTGTTTAATTATGTGGTTTAAATGATGTCGCGGAAGATGCGTATGAGTCGTAATTGATTATACATTTTTTTCAGATACCCTGTCGAGTAAAAGCTGCTTCCTGAATGAGAAAGGGAATGACCACACATTACGTTTGTACCGATGCAATCAATGAACAGAGACATGATTTGTTAAAGGTGGTTGTGTATTTTTTAGGCATGGTGTTGGCAGACGGACGACATGTGTGGATACGAAGGACCGCCGTTGGTCGGTGGATTAGTCTATTATGTATAGTTGGGGCATTATAGCCAGCTACGAGCATGTGTACCGGCCCGGGAGTTACTATAAGTAGCCTCGGAAGGTGATATCGAGCACAGTTATGAGTATGAAGGGCCGTCGTTGGCCATTGGATTAGGTTATCGTGCATAGGCGAGGCCTCATAATCAGCGTCGCACATAGACACGGGCCTAGCAGTTACGATAAGTAGTCGAAGTGAGTAAAAACGGCCACCGTCATCATGGTGGCCACTTTGTGACGTATTCCATCTATGGAGCGTAATATTCCTAATAGAAATGATAGCATTATGTTGGAAATTTACTCAGAGTTATCTTTTGACGCTGCATTGTCCACAGGCTAGCTATGCATATCTAGGAAACGGAATCATCCACAGAGATAGCTATCGCCTCTCCATTGCACAATTCATGCTGTTGTCTAACAATTTTTCACTTTATGGAAACCGACCTTCGTAGGGAAATGTGTTATGATGAAGTTCGCTGAACAAAATCATCTCATTTGTCAAAGCTGAGGAGTATAAAGCAAACAAACACCAATGATCCATTTTTCTGGGTGGAATTTGCATTTTATATTCCTCAGATGTTATTTGGTTCTTAAACAACACCGAAGAACGCCAAAATATGCTAAAGTGCGATTTCGTGATTTATCGCTCGTAAACCGGTGACAAAATGCGAAGCCGTGATAGTACGTGACCTTGAAATTTCGCTCACTTAAACAAAATGCTATGAGCAATATATCACCGGAAGATGCAAACGGATTAGACTAATTTCCCTTAAAAGTAGCAGCTTCGAAAAACCTATAGCTTCGACGAAGTTAATTTGGGTGTGCTTCTAGTGAGCGGCTGAGCCCCCATTTATGTGGATGTACGGTCGACATCCGCGCCTTCCATTTGATCAGGTAATCCGGTTGTGGCCAACGACTTGCCTGTCTCCGGAGGAGCTACGAGAGGGAAGAAGGTAAGCTTGAGAAAATTTGACCGCTGTTCAGAATAAAACTGGACAGAGAAATGCAGGTAAGAAGGCACGCCCATTCGTCCCAGGCGCGAAGGTCAAATGCCACCAGAGTCCCTGGAGAAGTGGACTTGGGTCACGGAATTTGAGCAGTCAGTTGCAAGGCCCGTTTTTCGTTACCGACCGTCGAGAGAACCTTCATACAATTCAGGACGGTCGAGGATCGAGAAGAGTATGCGGTCCTCAGCTTCGAAAGTGACATGATACACGCAAAGAGATGCCGAAAAACGCCAGCTTCTGAGCTCGTCCTGACTAAGGCAAATGGAACATCGGTGGTGTGCACGCGATTTTTGAAGTGGGAGGGTCTGTAACGATATGCATTAATGATGAAGCAAGGTGGTCTATTGTCCTGTGTCCTGTGTCCTGTATCCTGTGTGAAGGTTAATGTGGAAATTTAAGAACTGCTTTGCAATGTTCGCTCATTATTGTTTAATACCGAATGAACGTCCAGGAAACTAAAAGGACGCTTGGGAATGCTCACTCATCAAAAACTGCAGTTTTGCGGCTTAAAGGCTGAATGAACACATGTTCATTCGGTTGACCAGCACATCCCATAGGGGGTGTGCAACATGAGAAACACGACCAAATCTTTTAGAATGGATGTGGAGGGGTGTAAACCTTAGTAATGCACGGATGACTGTCAACAAGAACTGCACTGTCTCGTGTACAACAATAGAGGGAAAAAGAGAGGATCAGTGAACCGCCGGATGGAACGGGTGCACCTCTCTCAGCCATCTGTCGGCAGCCAGTCCAGCTTGTCAGCAGAAGCTGATGCTGACCGGTCAGCAATACTTCGTTGTAGTTGAACGGCGATATCCCGCATCCCGAAATCATCCTTTCCCGCCTTATCCAAAAATAACCCAGAGATAAATGTGAAAAACCGATTCAAGGGTCCATGTGCCCTCAAATCATCCGCCAAATGCCTCTGGTCCGCATATATTGGAAAAGCTTGTAAGAATAGACTTGGTACGCTTTGAACAAAATCAACTTGATCAAAGTAAACAAATAGGGTGAGAAAATAGATACAGCAATAAAATATCAAGGAAATTTCTATAAACGGCTGTGGCAACCAAACCTGCATGTACAACATGCCCCATGCGAAGTAGTGTTTCAACTCAGTGAATTTCCAGAGACCGCACTATTACACCTGTGTCTATTCTCCCACGCAGTGCCGCCTCCACAGAGCAAATAGACTCGAGAAGATAATTCACGCTTTCGAAAATGAAAGTCGCACTACGTTTATACTTCTGAGGATGCTTAGAGCAAGCACAAAACCGTTACTTGAGTGCGGTACGTTTACTAAACACTGGTCGACGATCGTCGCAGAGGTGAACGAAATAGAGGAACAAGTGAGTGGATAATAATAATAATAATAATAATAATAATAATAATAATAATAATGTTTATTCCAAACTGGTGGGTGGCATGCCGTCAGGCATGATCATAATGTTACAGTCAGAATAAAAAATGACTGGCGGAGTTTGTGGGCACAGGGGAATGCTCGGAAAGGGGACAGTGTCATAAACATTGGGCATTAATAATAATAATAATGGTAACTTGTAGGGAGTATGCTGATTGAGGCATGATCAGGTCGTTACAACCTGAACGCGTCAGGTAACAACACAATGGGCATGCCTATTACGTGAAAAGTCACCACAGTTGTGGTAACCGAAAAAAGACGAGGACAATGGGCATGAGGTACGACTAGTTGAGAGCTGAGGCCTGCTGATCCGAACTAAAACTGGAAACCGTTGCAGGCCATGAGTGACCTTGGGCGGTCGAGTAAGTGACTAGGGTTACCAAATGCAAAAATAGAGATGGAGGTACAAGAATTCGATCAGGAGACAAATGGCAAGTTTTGTCTCAAAAATATGGTTTACATTGAAACTGAGTAGACTCTCTGGTGTCACTGTTGCAGGAAGGCCAGGCGTAAAGGGCAGTGTTGATGAGGAGATGGTGCAAATGCATAGGGCCAATCGAACACCGTAAATAAAATTGAACTTTTGGAAGAGGCGAACCGAAATTGCGGCAGGACTCTAGGTTGGTTAAGTCCGAACGATATGTTCAGCGGTTTAGAACGAGGCGGTTGGGCCCAGGTGAAAAATTTGTTTATGGTTGCGATCACAAGCTCGAGTGAGCAAGAGGCTGCGGTCGAAATTCTGAAGAAAGTAGTTGCGGGAGTGCCATCAGACTGGGTACGGCAGTGCCATGCATCACTGCACTGACATACTTCGGTTTCTGGGCAGCCCCGTAACGGTCGTCAATGTTGCCGCGATCGGAAAAGGGATACGCATTTCCGTGGCAGCTGTATGCGGGCTAGACGAGGAGATTGACACAACTAGATTCAGATCGATGCAGAGTCACGGGAAAGTTCCAATCAGTATGAGGACATGTGAGTGTAGACTGCGGACAAGCCAGATTGAATGAATAAGGGTTGCACGGGGCGTTTGCACAACTACATCGAAGTTTGAAGCATGCACTAATATACACGGCAGAGAACCGTATAGAAACGGACTTTGCACTTTACATAACACACTGAATTGGTTGGGAAATCAAAGAAACCAGTTTCAAAAATGACTTTTTATATAGGACTCCAACATCCAACGAATCCCGTCTTCCTGGCTCTAAGAAGGCTTTTGTGCAACGACCAATGTCTGCATGCCTAAGGCGAATCAGCGATAACAACGTTGCAAAACTTAGCAACCCCTGGCCATCTTTGGACAACGGCGGCCATGTTTTTACTGGGTGGGCAGGTGAAGTATTTACTTTCCGTTCTGATAATAAGTCTGCTAATAAGTAACTTCCCTGCAAAAAGCCTCCTTCATTTCACCAGTTTTAACAGGACGATTAATCTCGATAACCAGTGCAAATGTAAAGCACACCCCTGTTTTTGTCGAAAGCGGCCATACTGCACACCTCATATTTTCTGCAACTTAACTCATTTGTTTATTTGCCTCTTTGCTTATTTGCTAGTTTGCTCGTCCGTTGGTTTTCTGCTGCTTGGAATATCAACAATTCGCGCGCCAGGGTGCAAGACAGCTCTTTTCTCAATCCGATTATTCCTAATGTGTAGATCCTTGGCTTATTTGTCGGGCAAGCATTTACTTAATCCAACAAACCTATACACCTTTGACGTATGACAGTCTACCAAGCGATTCAGAAAGTAGTGGACAGTGGCATATTTGTGACCAACTGCTTCCGATAATTTATTTTGTGATAGGTAAGTACAAATCGTCCGCCATGAAGTAGATAGAAGGCTATACAAATCTTCGTAAAACTTTGATTTCGCAGGTTTTGGCCAAAACCAAAGTTCCCAAATTATTACTCGATGGTGCTCGTTTCAACACTTGCTCAGCTCTCCAGCAGACTGATTTCCCAGAGGATCTGTTTCCGCAGTATCTACTGCACCTAGTTCGCGCTTTTGCCCCGCATTTGTTAACACCATTTTATATACAACTTAGTAACTGTACAGGATCTCCCCAGTAAATAATCAAACTCTATGTTGTCCCGCGACAGCTGTTCTGCCATTAGAGACGCTTCCAAAAAGCCTCCCTCCTTCTCCTTTCATCTGGCATTCAAGTAATACTTTTACTGACGACTAAATAGGTAGCTGCTTGAATCTACGTAACTGGACAGTTTGGGGACCTTTGTTTCACTAAACGGACCATCCCAACTTCTTTGGCGTATAAGCGTAATCTTCATATTATTTTAGAATGCTTAACTGCTGCAGGCGTTCCTTCTCTGGGGTCGTCGTACAACCCCAGTTTGTCAAAATTGAATTTTCAGTCCTTCCAGAAAATTTGTGGAACACATACTGGTTGCACGGAGAAAATCTGCTTATACTTTACTCGTATTGTCGGCCATACATTTCGGTTGTATTGGATGTTCTTCCACCGCAGTTGACAACTGCCCAGGGCACTTCTGAGATTCAAAATGAGGAGCAGTTTCTAAGTCGCCATTTCACAGAAATAATTTAGCACCCAGTGGAAGGTATATTTTGCTCCCTCTAGAATAATAAACTATTTCTCTGGATGCTTCTAACTGTCTGCTTTGCAAGATATATGCTACAGGCAATTGTACGGCCATCTATCAGCATATAAGCAACTGAATACCAGCAAACTGAACCGATTCCCATAGTTGCTGCATTTCTGAGCGTCTGAAAAAAGGGAGTAAAAAATTCACTGTCGCATATGAAACCTTACTCGGCGTGATTGGTTATAAGCCAACCAAATTACCCTTTAAACTTTTGGAACTTCATAGCATCAGGAGAGTTTGCCCATAAGACCTCAATGCTTGAAAAATTCTGACATTATTTAACGAAATTGCACCTTAGCATAATACGCCGTGCAAGAGTTTGCGCAGAGTGAACCTTGTTCTTCAACCCCCGTGAGCCATTTCAGCATGCATCTCGGAAAACTTCCAACATGAGTCAATTATCCAGCTCGTTGGAAGACATGTGTTTTCTGTCGAACGGGCTTGAAATCGCCTATTCATCAGCAATTATTAGATATAAATCCACACGCATACGAGACGCGGTTCACCTGTCGGTCTCTGTTTCGTTAAAACGTATATTAACAGTCAAATCTTTTTAGTGCGTTTGGACATTTAATGGGCAATAAACAAACTGTAGATCTTTTGAAATACCCTAACACGCACTGTGATAAAGGCTTGACATTCTATAGCTTGTTCCTCAGACTTCCACTTACTGCAATCAGCGCGATCACAAATATTTGCCTTCGCAGTATCACATTGTCAAGACGGTTACTGTGATCAAACAGCCATGGCTTACGAAAATAGGTACCAAATGTATAAAATGTTAAAAAATACAAAAATCGAGGACATTTGTTCCGTTGGACATACAGCTATTGGATGTTTCTGTTTTCAACAAGTTGCGACGCCAGTCAATATCCGAAGAATGAAAATGATCACTCAGAAACCATAAAGTTTTCGAGGTTACTACTTCATAGATATGAGTGTCCATGCTTAATGAAATTTTTGTGTCTCCTTGAGGTAGATGATCTTTTTGGGTGGGCGACGTCTCAAGGTCGACAAAAACATATATTAAGCAACAGTACTTGACAGAGTGTAATAGCAGCTGAACCTATTATACTCACCAAAACCCTTCTGAAGCCATATTTTGTTCAAAATAAACTTTCACGTGATATTTTCGCATTCAGGTGTGCATATTGGAAGCTTTAAAATCTCTTCAGACAGTTATACTCTCGGTAAAATGCATATAAACGTGGTCAATGTCTACATTCTAATAGCTCAGTATGATCTGTTTGTGAAGACAGCTAATGGTATTGTACAGAAGTTGGTTCGGGAGAGTACCTAAACAACCACGTCGATTTTTGTCCGCGTAAGCATAAATAGTAGAGGTCATTTGGGGCTAATTTATGAGGAGGTTCTCTGTCGTTGCAGCAGGTATCGCGCCAGACAAATCTCCAAGGCCGAGAAATTAGTCGCAGTCAGTAAGTTTGGTGAGTTTTATATGACAAACGGCGCTGAATGTACCGGCTGCCGGGCGAGGACCTACCTCCGCAAGTACGATGACTCCTGCCGGGCACGTCCCACCAATCAATAGGCAAGTTTTGTCTGGCCTGCTTAATGTCAACCAAAACCTGACTTACGCTGAGTAAAGGGGCCCTACTGAAGTACGGATCTCCACCAACAGAAGTATGGCAATGCGTTGCAGCTGGATTTGGGAAGAAGCCGACCACCCAAGATATCTACAACTGTCGTGTCAGGTGCCGATTTCCATTGGTAGACTTGTTAGTATTTTTTCTTTGCTTACTTAGAAAGATGAACTTTAGTTAGTTTTTGCAAAGCTCTGTGAATATGCCACGTGCTGGTGGTGGAATCTAGAGTTGGTGATCTTAGCCGAGTACATTTTGCACGCACGCAACAAATACCTGTGTCTTGATGATACCCGGAACCCGTAAACGTTGATGCCACGCACGGCGCAAATCGTCTCAGGTAAATTCCTTTAGAGCACTTTACTCTCACTTTTAAGGTGCCAGCCGTGTTCCCTTCTTGTGGCGGATGGCACGAAAATCGGGTAGCCGGTCGTGTATGCCCTCACCGAAGACCAGTATTTTACGCCGTCGCGTAAACTATTCAGCTCGATAAAGAACGCTGTGGATGGACGGTACTGCATCAGCACGTTTGTGGTGGACAAAATGACATCACATATGCTGACTGAAAAGATGTGTTCTGCTGCAATACAACGCTGTACTACTTTCACGCACGTAGAGCTATTAGAAAGCGCCATTGTTCCTTAAACACGTCATTTTTCTGCAGGGTATTCCAACTGTAGCCGACATATTTTTCAACTTGTGGTTTTCTTCTGATAACGCAACCGATTAGATGACCATTTACCGGATAATGACCACCTGGGTTCTTCAGAGGAGCAACGACCCTGGCATATCCTTTACCTAATTGCTCAGTGGCTGCACATTACTCGCAAGTGGGTTATTTATGCGTGGTACTGGTTGGTTCGCCTTGAAAATGTGATTAATAACAATCTTGAAAACGAAAGTGGACGTTTAAAAAGGCGTACATACCACGCCGGGAGCCTCAGGTAGGAGGTCTCCTGCGCAGCGATTCGCACATTCGCGAGTGTGAGATACACGCTACTTACTGCGGACGTCTGCGAGAAATTCCTGAAGCAACTGTGTTCCTTGAGTGGCTTGCTGAATGAGAATATGTCTCCAACCTGGTTCTAAGGCACATTAGCACACGTGTTGGTTCTGCCCTCTTTTTCTTATCATGTACAACGTGATTCCCCGTTTTTGTTGGTTCGGTTTTGCGCCCAAACCACCTTGGCCTAGATGTTAACCTCTTTTTGACCTTGTCATTGCACGTGTTGTTTGAAGCAACTTGTTTTGCTATCTTGTAGTCACGCTGCCTTGCGTCGGTGTAGATTGGGATACCGTTAGGGACCAGCAGTTCCCAAACCGGTGTGTAGAAGCCGGCGCAGCCCCACGATTTGAGGTTTGTAAAGTTTCATTCTTATTGTATTCATGGTACCCCATTTGTTGATAAATGTTTGTTTGAACGATTTGGCTTTTGGGGTTCTCCGCGTAACCCACCGTAACCCAACTGATTGCCGGAAACATGAAATGTGAAGCGCCACTAAGTTGACCGCTGAAAAATGAGAAGAGTGTTTTTAGTAACCAAGAGCATTTTGTTGCAAGATGTTCTCAAACGGCTCACATCCCGGCTGGTAACAACATGTGTAACTTCTGCCAATCTATGTGGCCGCCATTCATCAACGGTGGTCGGCCCGATAAATCCAATGATGCTAGGTATTTATCCACCTCCGGCTCACAGCAACTTCCATAACCCATAGAAAGATTGCACAAGCAGCATTAACGTAGCTAGAAACACGCAGGCCGACAACCTGCATGAAGCACCTAACTGTGCATTCACAACTGATGGTACGCCACTATTCGGAAACTGGTGTAGGCGGTCGGCCCCCAGTGTTAGAGGACGAATATCTCCAACCTAGGTAGCAGTGTTTACCAGCGGACGATGTACCTTGTGGTACCTGTGGCTCATCGACTGCTCCGTGGATACATATGGCGTGAATACATATAGAGTAAATATTTACGTGCCATAGATTATTTTTTTCAAAAGGTCCCACGCAAATAAGATTGTTGCCCATGTCCCATCGGTATTCATGGAATCTAAGAAACAATAAAACAACGCACCCTGCTGGGCTCTGGCGAAGCCTATGCGGATAAAGCTCGTTTCCCTCAATGGCAGCACTATTTCCCACCCGCATTCGCGAAGCTTCGCAAGGATCGAATATACGTCTTCTGCCACAGTGGAACAAAATTATCAGTCACTCACAGAGGCCGGTTGGCATTTCCGGCGGAAGTTGTAAAAGTCCAGAGTGGTAAGGTCCTCTCAGAATTGCCGGGACTAAATTGACGACGTTTAGTATTTCACTAAAGGACTGCAGGTGCCCATATACACTTCCTTTAGCCACTGCTTTGCAGGCAATCGGCCAGGTAATACTCAGTCACCGTATGATTGGGAACAAGATGAAAACAGTTGATCGATAGATGGGCTGCATCCCTTCTTGTGCAAAACTCCACTATACAACCGGTGTTTCACTTACTGTTTGTAACCGGCAGCGTTAGTTCTTGATCTCTGAACGCACAAATATCGCATATTTATCCTTAATTTTTTCTTTCCACTCCAGGTTAAAGTCCGTGGAAGCTGAAAACAGGGCGGCTCCCAAATTATTGCCAAACATCCGTGAAGTCGATTCCACACCTTGCTGCGTCATACCAGTGCCCCGACAGTTACAAATATAAATAAATTCAAGTTTAAAAAAGGTGAAGCAAACTAGTGTCTTTTTCGTTTTGGGCATATACACAGAGAACCGCCATGTATTAACGTCAAAGCTTTCATTATGCACTAAGCGGTTTCAAATAAAACCGTGTGTGCCGGGTGAGGAACAGCAGGGTCAGCAGTTGGTACTTACGCCAGCGATATATTGTTTGCGGATTCACAGAGTGGTACACGGGAGCAAAACGTTTGGGCAAGCTTGCCGCGCTGGGTTTGTTCTTGTCGTTTTAGAGGCCGGTTCATCTAAACGGCACAAGCAAAAATGTGTGGCATGACTCCTTAAGCTCCCAGCGATGAGTGGTGAGCTTGTCAACAGGAGGATGCACGTAAAAGCATTCAAAAGTTACCTGAACGGGGTCCTATGTGTAGCGTGGACGGCAGTCGGAGGGAGGTTATCCCACTCACCAACTAACCAAACTAAGAAAAAAGTGCGTGCTGCAATCTTGGAAATCTTACCATGTCCTAACTGTGTATTAGTGGGGTCGGCGGTCAGGAACCTATCGGAAACAACCCATGCAAAGAAGGCGTAGCTAATTATCTTGTCCCCTCCGATGCAACAATCATCTAGATGTAAAGTGTTCGAGCTTCCGCAGACGCGTTTCACATTCGACGAGTTTGAGACCCACAACCGTCTACGTAACCGTTGGACAATATCAATGCATTTTACGCGCTGCTTGCGTTCTGCGTAGAAAAGTTGGTTGGCGTATTCAAGAAGTGGTCTGACGTAGGCCCATAGGGTAGCTGAAAGCCCATGCGGGTAGTACGGGGAAAAATCGTCGAATCAACAAATGAGTGGTGAAAGCCTTCTGGCGCAAGCCATATATCCACGCCTCTCGTGTTATCTTGTTCCCAAAGATTTTTTGGACCATTCTCAAGAAGTACGAAAAAAACCTCTGCTGAGCCTCCTCCAAGAGAAACAAGGACACGCGCTTCTCATAGAGATGCCAGTCCCTTGACCAGTGCACTATGGTGTCGGCACCAACTTGCAGTGCGTCGGTGTTTGAACTCCAAAACTCTAGACATGGACTTGAGAGCACACAGTAGAAGTCGTAGACGCGGAACAGAAAGAGACTTGGGCCCAGAAAGAGCCTCAAGGAACCTCAAAGAAGACCGGCGCGGAAGTGTAGATTAACCGCATCCTCACGGGGAACGCTCCAATTCAAAAGGATACCTTATCCCGCCGTAGAATTACCCCCTTCACCCCACAAGTATCAAAGTTGTGAGACAGTTGTACCCATGGAACCAGAGCGAATGGTTTTGCGAAATTGAGAACGGTGACGCCCGATATGAGTCCATCGTCCTTGGCTTGTGTTAGTCATCTCATGAACCCAAGCACGTCTGCCACGCTCTGCGGCATGAGGGATAGCAAGTTATTGGTAAAGAACACTTCCCGCCAACTTGTGTTATACGCTGGTGAAGCTAATGGGCAATAAGCGGTCCCCGGATTTGCATATTGGTATAAAGGTCGCTTACTTTTAAGCTGAACAAAGGTCTTCTTCGTCGAGCGACTTGCGGAGCATTAGATAAAATGTGTAAACTAGCTGGACAATGCTACTTTCAGGATCCTCGAACGCAAGTCTTATCCGAAAACGCTCGTGGGGTTCGCCTCATGCAATTGCTTATGATAGTTCTGTACCGTAAGGATCAATCTGTTGAGAGACTGACTTTGGTCTATCCTTGTCAAAATTGCGTGTAATAAGGTCGCCGCGGCACGGTGCAACCCGGGACAATGTTCAATTTACGCTTCAAATACCGCCACCGGGTCACTGGTGAAATCTCCTTTTCTGTTATTCAAGGAGGAGGCCATTAATTAATTTATTCAGCTGTGTTACGTAATTGAATAGCGCATTTTTAACTTTTTTACCGGGTAGCACTCAATATGTGGCCTATTTTCATATCCCCATTGGGTGGATGACCGATATACGGAGGTTCCGCATGTTAAAAACTGCCAGCTCGTTTTTCGGGTCTCCTGAATTTGTCTTTCTGGAGAATAATTGATGTCATATTTTCAGACGATGCCGCATCCTCCTGGGCACATTTTGTTTTTTTGAATGCGTGCTGGTTTTTTGGAAGAATCACTGAATCAGCTTTGTCAATTCTCTGCAAAATAGTGAAGCCATTTCCAGCTTACGTTGGTCAAAGAATAAACAAATTCATTGAAAATGTGTGCACCAGACGTTTTGGGTGCACGTGATTTCCAGCTTTAGGCAAAATTATAAGTGAAAACAACTACAGATGGACAACCTGATACCGAGAAGCTCAAACGTGCCACTTACCGCTGACCAGCGACTTACGATGGGCTTTCGATGAGGTCTGACGGGCCAAATTTTGTGAATTGAGAAAACTCAATTAATAAAGTGTACACAGGTGATCACGAAATCTTTAGGAGCTCATTGGGGAGGCGAAGCCATTTAGGACGCATGGACACCCCAAATACCCGTGCATCACAAATGGGTTAAGTAGCTTTTATGGATCCTCACCGCAGGAACTATCTAGCAGAGCCCAAATCTACCTAGCAGGCAAAAAATGATATGCTCATCACCAACACTATAATGATGAGAGAGAAACCTACAATGTGGGGCAGAATTGTGTACAGGAGGGGTGTACAATTAGGCCACGTACGATGGGACTCAACCAAACAATGCGAAGCTCGTATAAGCATGAACAACCCATGCACTGTATTCCACCACCAGCTAGCCAGGGTAATATCGCAACAGGTCGGCGGTCATGAATTCACCATGAGGCTTTCATATTCCAGTTCCCACTGATCGCTGGGTAATTTTGGGTCCGGGTACATTAAACGACTAGCCGGACTCCTGAAACCCATTATTCCACACGGGGAATGACCATGGGAGGAAACCAATCAACTTTTCCTAAGCATCATCGACACGGGTCTTCAGCAACTAGGCGGCACACTAAGATGAGCAGACAAGTGTGTAGACCAAAAGTCACTTGACATACTGGGTGTTAATCGCCAGGCCTTCCGCATAGAAACATCGCGGGATGGTCCAATTCGTGTGGTTACCATGAAAATTCCTTTCACATAGACCTCCAACAAGTTAATTGTGCTCTTAGGCGTGGTATCGGAGACTGGCTGGCAAATTTAAGTGGCAAGACCAAGGATATTAGAATGCTAGGCTCCCAATATACAGAATCTAAAGTGGGCTGACATTTGGGACCTTACAGCAGTGGGACAACATAAGCGTGGTTGCAGCAACACGGATCCACTGAAGGTTCCTGTTCGTCCGAATAAATGATACACAGGGTCGGCCAAGAGGGCAGGCAGGAGCGGTACAAACTACGCGTATGGTAGTTGACCAATACTTGCAACAGATGCAACTGATGCGCTGAAATAATCATGTACGTTTAAGGCCCGAGGTTGCGCTCTGCGCCCTTGTTTCCGAAAATATGGGGGCTTTCGGTGTTGAGACCAGCAGGAGAATTGAAGACGTCCATATGCGACTTCAACCTGGACTATCGAAGGTTTCTAGTGAGATTATCCTATCAGCCACTTGAAACTTAGAGTGACAATGCTTTCAATCCTGGGTCGACTAAGAAATGGTTTGATACGTGAAACTTTTGACGCACACGTAGCGATGACGCCGGAGCTGGCCCTACCAAAGATGATGTTGGTCGCTCTCCGTCAAAGTAGGACAAATACAGTGGGGAATGGAGCATTGCGCCAAAACAGATGCCACTTTAACCCCAAAAAAGTTACGCCATTCAAGTTGACGATGCCAAGCTGATGCGCAGCAAATGGGTCAGACCCTGCAGGCGACCAGTGGAAAAGAATTATAAAAGCCTTGGCTTGGGTTCGCGCTAATTACGCCAGTACATGAGGGTAGCAGCGCTGTGACGGGCCTGACACCCTCAACTGTGAAAATAGGTGTTGCTTTAAGTTGCGCACACTTAGTTACATCAAATATACGTGAAACGCAAAGTAACAAAAAATATGGCCTGCGGAATGCAGGGGAAGGTTGCGAATCGCGTGAACTCGTAAATATCAGGAAGGCCCACAAGCGTGCCCCAGCAAATCTCAAAACAGCAGGGTGGGTCAGGGTCATTCACGCGAGGCAGACATTTTATGTCCCGGTGAAATGCTTGCAAGTGGGCTTTGAAAGAGCTTGTAACATCACAACGCAGAGTTTCCAACCGGGTCTAACTTCGTTCCTGGCACGTATTGGTGAACAAGTGGGCCTGTTAGCAAAGTCATCTCAAAGGTTTTTGGGTGCTGGTAGGTACTCGGAACTCCAGGGGTTGGATCCAACTTTTCCCCAGTTTGGGAAACGTGATCGGACAGCTGCAGCTGCCAGCGCGGAACCAGGAGCTCCACGCGATCAATAGCCGACGATAAAATTGGTTAACTAACGTATTTCACTGTTTCGATTAAAATACTTGTACGCCAAACTACACATAAGGTTTTTGAAAATTCTTCGACAGCCCGCAATCTCTATTGTTTCCCTCTTGGTTCATCACTAGGTCCAGTCCTCGAGTTTCCGTCACCCTTGTACGTGAACCCCAATCAAAGCACCTCACTAGAAGTAAATCCAAATTATTTTAGGCGAAACTGTGGGGTTTTCGAAGTTGCGGCTTTTACGAGGAATTAGTCTAACCAGTTTGCACGTTTCGGTGATATCGTATTCACAGCGTTTTGGTTAAGTGAACGAAATTTTAAGCCAACCGACAACTAACAATTCGCATTTCAGTACAGGCTTACGAGACAAAGCACAACATAAAACTAGCATTTCGTAGCACTCCGCAGTGTTTTTTACAAGTGAAATAACATCCACAGAATACGCATTGCAAACTACATCCAGAAAAATAGTGTAATAACGTTCGAATGCGTGAAACCCCTAAACGTAGCAACTTAGGTTAATTTGTTTAGCGAACTTCGGCACAACAGTTTTTCAGAAGCTCGCCTTCAGTTCAATATAATGATGAAAGAGAATTTGATGCACCGTGCAGTACTGATGACAGTATGCACCTCTGTGTGTGATCCGCATTCTCTGATATGCACAACTAGCCCGTAGATAGCGCTGCATTATGAAACAATACCAATATCTTTTCCACTGGAAATAATCGCGCTTCTTAGCTCGAATACATCATCAAGCGGAAAATGGGGCCAACCACTGCCGGCCATCATGATAACAGCACGCGCTGTCATCTAACTTGGCTAATTACCGTAACTGTTAGTCACGTGTCTATGCACGACGCTGCTTATTAGGCCTTAGACATGCATGTTGACCTAATCCAATGGCCAGCGACGGCCGTCATACTCAACCGTACGTGATGCTCCCTACCTTGGCTAGTTATAGTAAACACCAGGCCAGTATCTATGCGGATATTTTCGATGGGGTGATACTCCTAATGCATAAGGCAGAACGAACACCGTAAATGAAATCGTTGAACTTGTGGAAGGGGCAAACTAAAATTGTACCCGAACGAAAGATTCAGCGGGATAGAACGCACTCGTCCCAGAGGCGGTTGGGGCTGGGTGAAAAATTTGTTCGAAGTCGCAACTACAGGCTCGAGTGAGCGAGAAGTGAATGTCGATGGTAGGAAGCAAACGGTTGCGGAAGTGCCGCCAGACTGGGTATGGCAGTGCCGTACCATCAGTGCACTGACCTACTTCGGTTTCTGGACAGCCCCGTGATGGACGTCAAGGTTGGGGCAATCGGACGGCGGATGCGCTTTCCTGTGGCGGCTGGATCTGGGTTAGACGAGGGGACTTACACGGGCAGAGCCAGGCCGACGTAAAGTCACGGGTGATTTTTCTTTAGTTGGAGGACCATGCGGGTGTGGTCCGGGGACCAGCCATATTGAATGAGTGACATCCGTACGTGCCAACGTCCGAAGCTTGGGAAAAGGGGGAATGAGGAGGGATTAGGATGAGAGCAGTAACGTCTGGTGAGCGCCGGGAGGCATCAGATAAAACTTTGTCCAATAGAAAAAAACAGGCTAAAGGGGATGACAGCAAGCTAAATGAACCTGTGAAAGGGTAAATTTTTGCTGGCTGGCCTGGCAGCCAAGGACTGGCTAAAGCTGCCGATGTAGTATGAGGACACAACAAATCATTGTTAGTGGGCTTCTATTCGGCGTGTATACAGTACATTCAAATCCAGATGCAAGAGACTATCACTGGTGGCAAGAGTTGTAACTGTTATCCTTCCGTTTAATTACTCCTCCAAGCAATTTCACACCAGCACCTACTATCCACCTTTTGTTTTGTCTGCCTCACAATCACGCGTCAACTTCGTGCCAATGAATACGACCTTTGGCCAACAACAGTTTTTATGAACTAGTTAAGGGCACGGTGGATTTCTCATTGTTGTTTTTCATGGTCCATTAGGCGCATATAATGACAGAACTGAACCAACCAGCACAGTACACATAACACAGTCGACAAAACACGGTCGCGACACACAGACTCGCGTGCGCAGGGAGTCAGGAGCCAGACAAACACTCCAAGTCAACCGAGTTCCACAAGTCTCTACGGTCAAATAAGGAACACCTGTAGCAGCTTTACTGCGGAGAAAACAAGTTCCTGCAGTCCGGACTTTCACCAAGGGACTCTCACAAAAGATAAGTCCCCTTCTGACCTGCTCCACATTTCATATTATCTTTATTTTATACATGATGCGACTCGCTTCTGTAAACTACTGTCAACCACAGTAAAGACTGTTATTAGTGCATACACCCTCTGAATTGTATTATGTCTATCATATTCCGTGCACTAATATTGTGTCTCCTGTTTGCAGTGAAAGTCGGTCGATCATAAGACGCAAGGCCATGGAAAGGGTGGCTGCGACATTTTAGAAACGTGAGGGCGTAGCCGCCGAGGTAGCGAGCAAGAAGGCTAGCCATCGGATTAGTTGGTTCGGGCGATGACAGAGTGAGTAAGACAGGGAGTTGAAGTAGTTTGCAGCTCAGCCAAAGAATCTAGCCAGAGGGTCTCCGTTGTGCAAAATGTCAGGGGGTTAATGTGAAGAAGGATGGCAGACAGATAATGATTGGTTGGACGAGGGCTGCAGAGATAATGGATAGGAACTTTAATGTAACTGGAAGCTACTACTTGAGCTGAGCAAAGGGTAAGAGTATGGTTCGCCAGTCACTGGGTCACTGCTGTCAGCTTCAAGCAACGAATGGTGCATGGCAAAAACAGCCAACAGGCGCTAGCCGTGACTGCTCGTATTCAGTGAATAATAGGGTCTTTAAATTTTGTGTGTACGATCACTTCGTGGAACAAGCGGGAAGAATGTGTGTCATATCTGGCTGATGGAGTGGACTTGGGATGGTGGAACTCTAACAAAGACGAAGGTGGCAACGTCTTGCACGTCGATGTTAGCCGTGAGCCTCGCAGAGTATTTTCAGACAACCCCGTGCACCTTTTATATATCAGACGAAAAGACAGCTGTCCTCCTCTTGTATTTCGTGGTTTTGCCAGATAGATGACAACCGGGACAAGTCCAAACCAGTTACAAACAAACAACTACTGATACGGTCTATCTACCCCTGATAATGATGGTGCTCTGGCTGAAGACTTTTTTCTATTTTGTGTCCCCAACATATACACGGCTGCATTACTGCCTCATTTGAATCGCAGATATGAACTACGCCGGACCCTCGATCGACGTGAGAATATCCCTGATCCATGCTGGTCTTAATTTGCCACTTGGCCAGTCTTAACTGTTATAAGAACCCAAACTGACTCACACAAGACGTTCATGCTCTAAGCTGTCCAAGTACGACGCCGCGATGGGGGTGTCGCGGCTACCACACCCGGTCTGATAGCTTGCCCGTAGTTCAACCTATCCCTACTATTTCCTGACCAAGCGAGTTACATGCGCCCACAAGACAGACCCAATGCGTTGGATTTGTGCCAGAACTACAACGCGGTGGCTAGAGTACTGTACTCTCTGCTGTTTCTGCCCATAAAAGCACTGTTTCTTATAATGGCACCATCAAGGAGTCAGTATACCATTAAAAGAAAAACTCGCCGTGCACGCGATACAGCGTGTTCTGGTCATCACAAAAAAGAACAAAAAATTTACCAGCTGTGATGAATTCCTTTGCTTTGTCTGGTGGGACGCCTCCTGCAACGATAGAAAACTTTTTCCTATACAGGTCGCGAAGGCTGCTCCATTTTGCGGTTGCATGCAAAAGATGGCATAGCTATTGTTCATGTAACCTTCAGATTATTTCCAAATGCAAAACAGAATAAAACACATGGCGAGACCAACGTTACCACAAAATTTCCCACCGTTGGCATGGAGGCACCATGCTAAGCCATTGTGAACCGAGTGTGCGTTTAAACAACCTCCAACAAAATTGCAGCTGCCTACCGAGATTTTAGGGTTTTTAATAACTACCATCACGTGCTGAAACTTTATGTTAGAGATTTCTTCGTCCAAACTACGGTTCCAGAGGAATTTGGAGTTTGCGTCTAATTGAACGGAAATTGCCAAATGCTTTCAGTTGCATGCCAAATCCGTCCTAAAGTTAGGCCCAAATTAATCCAGCTGAATCTTGCATTTAGGATGGTCTTCTTAAGCTGAATATGCTGCAAGCGGTCGCCTGATTTCTTAGTTGCTACTACATACGAGGTGCTGCAGTACATTGTCATGAAATTGTTGGAAACACCCAGACAGCTCACAATGAGTTTGGGCAATCTTTTGGCCCATCAGACAGGCCCAGTAGCTGAGTTTACGTCAACTTCTAGGTCCAAACAAACCCGAATTTAACAGAGTTCACTGAATCCTCCGTTTTTGCACTGGATTCGTTCCACCATGGAGCTCAAATTAATCCAGCTAAATCCCTCTATTATTGTGAACTTCATCATAATAGAAAATTAATACGCAACTCAAGGTGTTTTGCAAAATTATCGGAAGATTCAGATGGGTAGTGTCTTGAAAGTAAAACGCTCACAGCCAGACCTGAGAAGCCATCAGTTTCGGTGTAGGTCGCCAAAAACAGGTTTGCGACGCGCTCCGCGGAAGGTTAGCTTAGCGAAACCAAATCAGCGTGTGCTATGCTGCTATGGTGAAAAAATTTCGGGGATAAATGAAACTTAGAAGCTTATGTGGACATAAGTGGCGCTACTGAGCAGTTCCAGGAAGGATGGGGCTGGAAGTACGTCGAACATAACCCACAAGGAAACTCGTACGCAGTACGGTCACCGAAAAAAACATACCATTTCTTTACTGAGTAGTAAATAGCTCATCCTAGGGAATAGGATGACGCAAATAGTGCAAGCTCGCTGTCAAACCGGCAGGTAGATCATGTGTGCGGAAAAAATACCCAAAATTCTTTCTCCTGAAAGCAACTTCAGCGCAGAAAAATTGTGCATACTGTGCACGCGGGATTGGAATTGAGCCGTGAATGGCTACAGCTTTACGTTTTACACAAAACCAGGGCGGTGGACCTGGGTACCCCTCGGTACCCGGGTTACTCGGCAAGTGGCCATATAAACGCTGGGTGGAATTCTTACGGGTGTAGCTCAAGGGTAGCCACGCCCCGAATGCCCTGTGCCCTGGTGCAGTACGACTGATGAAGAGTCTCCTTCTGGCTGGGCAAATTATCGACTTCAGTGTAACTTCTCGAATCTATAAAACCATAGCGAGGTCCCACGTGTAGTAGTGGATTCGTGTGTGGTAAGTGTGACTGGTGAAGGATTGTGTAACGGACAATGCAACTGTGTAGTTGAAAGTTCCAGTGATTCCCCGCATACAGGTATCTTCTGACGGTCAGTGCACTTCTCTTTTTTTTCAGGGAAACGAATAGGGAGCCTTCATGGATTTTAAGAATCCCCTGGTCACACGAAAGCTGACCCCATGTAATTTTTTCAGCAGACTCTTAGTCTAGGCTCCACAGACCTGGAAAAGATTCCTGGGTGCCCAACTGAAGAAAGTATTTTATCGAGCGCACTGTGAATTGCTGGAGCATTTAGAACAATCTGATGTTGGTAGCAGCAGGAAATTTAGGCGACTAACAAAAGAAACCAGATACCAGAGGCACTCGGGGCCGGTTTTCCGTGGCGGAGTAAGAAGGACATGCCCGGACCTAGCTTGATACCCGTCCTATTTGGTGTTCAGTTCCATTATGACTTGTACTGCATTCTCAGTGTGCGCGGTTTACCCACACTCTTCTGTGGGTAAACAGGTTTCTTCCGTCGCCGGGTGAGAGGAGACAGTTCGGTGGTCATGAATGCGCTGCGAGCGTTTTGTTTTTCCTTAAGTTTTTTGGTTCTGAGCCTGTGGCACAGCGAAACCTCTGGAGCTAGGTCAGGTGCCTTTGAAAAGCCGAGGAATATGGTGTTAGATATGAGTGGTCCGTATGTGGCTTGTGCTGGTCCTCCTTGTGCCATTGATGTCAAGTTGTTATTGATCAGGTGAACTAGAATATTCCGAGTAAGATTGAGTTCCGAAACCTTGCACTACGTGTTCGCCAGTTCAGCAGTCCCGTAGCTGCCGGGTAATAAGTGGTTGGCTGTTGTCACTTGGCGCGGATACCGCTTTCTTCCAGGTGGGAGGAAGTTTGACTTCGTCCAGTGATTAAAGAAATTTTATTCGCATTATGCAATATTTGGTTTAAGACTTATTATGCGTTTTGTTCAAACCTGGTGAGTCTAATTTGTCTAATTCTTGCATACTTCCGCGTACGTCGATCACCGCAATGTGCAAATTAGTTTTCGGATGTGAGTAGTTCCATGGTCGGGCGTAATAAAAAGCACTTGGCATAATGCAAGCTTGCCTAGTGCACTTCGCAGGTGACGGATGCCATTGCCAGGCCTTTCGGAAATTCTCTAGTTTCATTCAAGGGGAAGGCCGTTGACATATTTCTCTGGTACTGCCACATGTACATAAGAATAGCTATTATTTGTCACCCGATAAAGTCTGCCCCCATGGCCTAATTTCGGAAGTCCGGCCGGAAAATCCCGCCTGATGGCGATTTTGCATTCAAAAGGCCAAGAATTTTGCCAGGTCCCTTGTAGTTAGTTTTTTGAAGAATGGGTAGACTTTGAATTTGAAATGCGCCAAGTCCACAGAGGCAAGCTTTGGTCCCTGATAATGCACGCTGGTTTATTTGAGATGAACACTGCAAGGGCTTCTTAATTTCTGTAAACAGGAGGCCAGTTCAGGCTGGTGAAATACACATGCCCGCAAAATATGTGAGGCGCACGTCTCGAAAAATCGCCCGAGGTTGATGGTTCCCGGTCATGTATCGGACAAAATCAAAGGTCATCAAGCAACCACCACCATGCTTCTAACTAACAAATTTTCTCTCACAGGTGATGACCAGGCCCAGCTTTCAGCTGTTGTTCAGGCTGACTCAAATCTATCCTGTTTTTAGCGCGCTTAGCTCCACGTACGTCAGATGTCTGGTTTTGTCGGCTTCATGACCTCGGATTCAAGACCGTCCAGACGGACCGCTTTCAATGGCATGGAAACTGTATTGGGTGATTATACACTTTCAAAAGAGGGATAGTCAGTGGCTGCTAGTTCTATGGAAAAACACTGAGACCAGCTCTGACCAGCCGGTGGGCCTTTTTGAGAGCTGCGCAATGGTCCTCATTTTTTGTGTAGCTGCGTGTGATTCATTGTCCAATGGACTTCATGTAACTTTCTGTCAGTCACACCACTGCGGTCGTTCAGCTGGTGATGAATTCCTGTGCGCTGCGTTCCTCGCCACTTAGGGTCGAAGGTCTCGATTTGTGGGTCTTCTTGTGCTTATCGCGTGTACTTAATAGAAAGCTACCAGTACTGGATCTCACTAGGTCCACCGTAGGGGGTGGACAATAAACCTTCTGGTCAGGAATGTCTATCAGAAACAGTAATTAGCAAGTGCTACATGTCTGCCCAAATGTTGAGGATTACCATTTAAATCCGCGTCCAAAACTTTCTTGCGCCGCCTAAGAAATGGCGTGACATGATTTTTGCTAAGCTGTAGGACGATTTTCGGCTGTTTACGTTATCCCTGCAAAACGTTCCTATTAAGTGTAAGCAAGCTCCAAGTCACGCGTATGACCGTTGAAGCTGCCGGAAACTAGAACCTCGGATGCCATTTTCTTCCATTCTCTCAAAAGTTTTTGAGAGATGTGCCTACAGCATCCGCAACAGCGTTAAATATTTAATCCACCGATCTTTTTGGAAGGGCGCTTTAGACGATAATCCTGAACTCATGCGTCTACTCACCTGTGATGCTTCTGGACATTTGGTCAGAGAGCTGGAGTAATATTTTTCAGATAGCATTCCGAGATAGGACTAGATAAGGGTTCGGTTTAAAACCTTTGCTATCAGTTTCCGTGCAGGCTTATCCGTTATTTCCGGCCGCATCCTCAAAATCCATAGAAATAATCCCCAAGCATGACTTCGAATGCTTCTGTCCTGAAGTACGAATTTGCTATCCTTTTTAACTGGAATCCAGTTGTCGGAAGAAAGCGTAAAATTATTTAAGTAGAGAAGGCTGGCACATTCACGTAAACAATGAGTGTTGGTCCACGCGACCGTTCTTCTTACCTGCATATTTAAAGTACCACTGAGTCACACGCGGGTATCAGAGCACTCCATGTTTACCTCTGCTGCATGGATGCTACGGCCACATTTGTTAGGGATCACTGATAGCCCTATTGGCGAACAGTCTGTCACAGTCTGGATCACGTTTGTCAATAAATGAATGCTCAGTAAGGAAGGCTTTTATCTGACAAAAATTTATCACTTATATATTATACCTTTATGTGAAACATATGCGCTTACTAGCGCCTGAAGGCGGGGGAGCGATGGCGTAGACAAAACAATCGTTGACAAATAGACACTTATTAAAACCATCTAAAATCCTAGTTCACTGTGCCTATTCAAGCGTACATCCGTGCTCAATTTACCTTAATTATTATATTAATTGTGAGAAGCGTCTGAAGTGGGATGGCTTGTCGAATGGACCAGCTAGCAAAATAAGGGATAACAAGCATACTGTCGGTCATTTCTTGAAGGTCGGCAAAGCTAAAACTGTGGTCTTCACCGGATCGTGCGCATCCAGACTGTTCGTTAACATCTAACTCATTTTTGTCGATGCAGACCTAGATATTTATGTGGATTCTGGTGCCGAACTGAATGCAAACGAAGGTCACTAAAAGGCGGGTGAGTGCCGTTGTGGTTTCGTTTTTGTGGTCGCTTGGTTTCCTTGCTGAACCTCATGTGACAGGTTTTTCTTCCTGCGTGATAAAATACGCTCAACAGATTGAATTTTTTTTCAGTGTGTATTGCTTCGCCTCATTCTACCAAAATTCTGGACAAAGCTGAAAAATCATCCACAACTAGCCTAGAGACAGTTGGCCGATTCTCAAGCCATATTTCTGGTCAATCGCTCAATCATATTACCGGTGCATTACGTGATCCAGCCTCACAATGGAACGCCGGCTCGACGCTGGCACAAAAAACAGACCACCTAGAGCCTGTTCGTAAAGAGGTTTTATCGTGAGTTTTCCTCCTTGCTAATGTTCTCAGTATACTTAATAAAGTCACCGCCGAAAACTTCGAACAACAGGCAAAAAATATTTTAAATGTTGGCATTCATTCTTCTTCCATTCTTAATGTCATTGTGCGACTGGTATGTATCGAGTTTGGTAAACATTCTATTTCCAGATTTTCCAAAAAGCTATTAATGAGCCCAAATTCACTTCATTGTACGCCCAGCTGTGCCTAAAGTTATGTTCTAGTGCGCCCAATTTTGAGCCAAAGGGTAGCCCGAAATCGGTAAGTTTGAGCGTGGTCGTCCGAAAATGCTGTCAGACTTTTCGAATTTCTCTCTTGAAACTTTGTGAAGATGAATTCAAAGCACGCAACGGTGCCGACGACCCGGTCGCTCGACAAAGAAGCCTGGGGAACGTTCGCTTCATCGCGGAACTCGGACAGCTTGGTTTTATTCCGGAGAAGATTTTGCACCACTGTGTTCGAGTCATGCTCTCCGGACACACCCGACCAGTTCAGTCTGTCATATCCAGCTCTGGATCAACTGTGGAGGATACTACCGGCGGATCAGGTAAATGGTAACGGGACGTTTTGGATCTTGAGCTTAGGGTGGGTGAGTATGCGTTTGTTAGGATAAAATAGATTATACATTTCCCGACTGAATGTACGCCGATGCACGGTTATTGGTAGAGTCTGTGACCAATCAACCCTGTATCAAGGGTAACCCGCCTGTAAATCTTGCTCATCGAGTTGTTCTGGCATTCGGACAGACATGTTTGTCGTAAGTGCTACACGTCACCGGATGTGATTTTCGAAAAGGCCAGGCCATTTATTACGCATGCTGAAGCATCTTTTGTGAGGAGTGGCGCTGTTTTCTGTGCTATTCAGATACCCCGTGTATGGTTGGAGACACCTGCAGATACATCCGCTAATTGATGTCATTGGCGTTCTGGTCAGTCTCTGTCGAGAATGTCTGAGTGTCTGGAGGTATAGGCACCTGGGATTGATTGTGGTCGGCTAGCACCATGTCCTTTTCCCCATCCACTCTTATTCTCTTCTTCACAATAAGGCTTTCAGTTAGATTGTGGTTCCTCTTCGGCGAAGCATCAGTGTTGAACACTGATGCTACAGTGTCGGTCAAGGGTGTCAAGTTTCCGCCATCACAGTTGCCCTGTCGCCCTCTGTCGCGTTTGTGGTGTCCTAACGACGGAGAACATCCGGATGCAACACAACTGCATTGGAGACGCTCTACCCGGAACCAACAGCCCCATCCCTTGAAACTCGGGCAAGAAGGGACGATAAACACGAACGATGGCCCTTGTCACCATCATATCCGGGAACAGCAAACTGAGGCGGAGTTCGGGCCAATCGGAATGTCAGTATAGTTCCCATCGTGACAAGGCTTCCATTCCAATGACTACCGTCTTGCGCGGGACCTTTTCCCATGAGCAGCAACGAGATTCCGACCATACAGGGGATGTATCGCCACATATTCACTCCGTCAGGTGTTCTGGCGGCGACAAATGCACGGATGACCTGCATTCTTAACATTTTCTTACTCCAGGGATGCATTCGATTCTGTCGACCAGTTCTGACTTAGCAGGGACTCCTCGGATTTTCGTTTACCTATCCTTCTTTTGGTGAAACGCCACGTATTTCCGGAAATGAGTCCCGAGAACTGAAGGTGCAGATGTTCAGTCCCATAAACCTTGCTCACACGAGTGCCTTGCTTACTGAGACTCATCAGATGGGCGTACGAGAAATCGTTCAGCTGTAACACCCTTCCGGTGCCTAGTTGCCATGCCACCCGAAGGAAGCACGAAGGCTGGGATACTGTCAGGTTGCCCAAGCATAGACAGGAGTAGTCGAGATGCAGAGGTCGGGTTTGAACCACGGACCTTCCGGTCAGTAAATTCGCGTTCTAACCACTTAAACTATCTCGCCCCGTACGAGAATCGGATAGTAACCCGTTGATTAACGGTTTTACCTGTGGATTGCTTGCTCAGCGTACCACCAGCTGTTAATTTGGCATTTAGGTGTGAGTTCCGGTCTAACCGGCCACTGACCAATTCGGAATATCATCCGACTGCTGGCGAGTAGCCAGACTAGGGAAACTCTCCGAAAGCATCCGCAGATTGTGTTGTCTGCCAGAGATGTCCTTTTTTCCTCTATTCGGTTTTGTCATTAGTGAAGTGCTGAGACGAGCAATCGAGGACCTTCGAAAACCTGGTGTTCAATTTATTGCTCGTGGGAATCTTGCCAGTACTTGATACACAGACAACATCATCCTGATCGTTGGCGATAAACAGAAAACAATTAGATTAACTATCATCATACCACCTATCGGCATGTGCCTTGCGTTTGCAGCATGCAAGGTCATGCCTCTGAATGTGCAATATTTGAGCCTCGCAAATCAAGCGTAGTTACGGGTCGTATTAGCTCTGATGAAGTCAGTACACGAATTTCAAAAGCGCGAATCATGTTTGCCGATTTGCGTCACTTTCGACATCACAAATGCATGTTGAGTCTCAGGGCATAGTACAGGCAATATTCTGTAGCTGTGAAGCAGCCTCTGTAGGCGGATAGCTTGGGGCGTCTTCAGGTTTTTGACCACCAATGTCTCAGAGGCGTTGCTGAGATTGGGTGGTGTCAATGAATTTCCAGCAGGATGATTAGGAAACGGATGCTCGGTTGTGCTTTTGTGCTCCCCTCTGTCACGAATCACGAGGTGGAGAATAAGGTGGAATTCATGCGTTCAGTTTCTCTTCAAGTCTGGAGTTGTGAGCACAGAATAATTGCATAAGCCCTGTCCACTCTTGTTTTTCCACCTTGTTGCTATAAAGTAAACAATAATAAGCCTTGTGCTAGTGTCAGTGGAGCTCTAGTGTAAACACTGACGATCAATCTGATGTTCGAAGAAGGTTGAGGATGGGTAGAGGTAGACTGCAAAATATGTGGGTCCGTCGGGACATTCTCATTTTCCTTCGATAAAAAGATCACCGTGGTTCTGAGGTTGGCCACCACCGTACAATTGTGCGCCCCGAATTAATGTGAAAGACAAATACCCCTGTATGTTGACCAGACATTCGCCTTCCAAGATCTTACTACGGAAATATTGCTCCAAACGACAAACTTGGCGGCGTACAGTATGGTGTTCGAGCAAAGCTAATGAACTTGTAAGCGTCATTAACGACCTTATCTGTTAGAAGGACCTCAACAGCGAAAGCTGCTGTGTCTGTGATGTTATCGTTATCACTGACCGCAACATCAGATGAGGAAACTGGTGCTTCGCTGCCGTATTTAAATAAAGCCTTCTAGTCGAAAGAAAGTGTGATAGGCAGGGAGATCGAGGGCTAGCCTACCACAAACATCCGAGGAGCCTACATCTCCAACACTTAGGCAATCTGGATAGAAACTGACAGCACGAGCTCCACTAACATCACTGAGCCACCGTATCGTTAATACCTCCAACCAAACGCAGGGAGGGTCACATGGACCCCATCCTGGAAGGCGAACAACGCCAACATCTCCCAAGCATTTCGTAACTTTTCTTCCCTTCTGACATGCCAAATTCCGTTCGCCTCTAAGCTTCCGTCACTCCGAATTGGGCACGGTAAACAGCGCTCGTCTTAGTATGCAGTAGCCCTGCATGTGCACCACATGGCTCGGTCACCTTAGGTTGTAATGCTTGATGCATTCACCGAATACCCGTCTCCTGGTCACCCCATTTCAAATTCGTTGATTCCAGCTGGTTCCAACTGCACTTCTGAGGCATCTGTAGTCAAAGACCCAAAGATGTCTCATTCTTCGCCCAAAGTGGCCAACTCTCGCAGCCGTACAACAATGCAGCCTTTACTGTAGTCTGATGCACTCGTCCTTTGAGACCCAGTGATATGTCTTTTTGAAGCCACAAGGGGCGCGAAATAGCAAAAGCAATTCTGGCCTTTGAGATTCGTGCGTTCATTTCGTCTGTCAGGCTACCTTAATTACGCTATAAGTATCCCGGAGCGTCCCCTCCAGATAGCTCAGCGGTTAAGGCACCAGTTTACGAACCGGAAGGTCCAAATTTATGAACGGTTCGAGGTCATGTAAGTCTACTTTATAAGCGATGGTCAATAGATTGCCTAGGTATTCCGTTAATTAATTGTCAACTGATTTCATTCCGTGCTTCACACCTGTGTATATGTATTCGTTAAATCACCAGTGACTGGTCCATAGGAATTTACTGCTAATATTTTACTAGTCCAACTGGCATTGGTAAGGTGCATAGTCTTGGGTATTTTTTGCACGGGAGCAGCGTTGTCGGGTTTGAAACGGCCAACTCAGGCGCATGAACGGGTTAGAAAGACATTATTTACCCGACGCGTATATAGGTATGTGTACATTATTGCTACTTCAGCATCGTCCAGGTGTAGCCTTTTCGGTGCCTATCTGCCATGTCACTCGAAGAAAGCATAAAGGCTGAAGTACCGAGATTGGCTTCCAACCACGGATCTTCCGGCCAGTAGGTCCGCGTGCTAACCACTGCGCTATCTCCAGCTTCGGCATGATAAACACGTAAGCGCAATTTGAACTTGCGATGATGTTACCGAGAGTAAAGGTTTTTTTGATGGGTTCATGCGCGTGACTGAACTAAAAGCTAGTCTGTTGTAAAATTTCAGCTAGCTTTTCTGTCGGATTGTTTTGCTTTGACAGTTACTTTCGCCGGTGATGAAAGTGGATGGTAGTCTTTGCTAGGGGAACTTTACGGTACGGGTTATGCTTATTAACATTTGCTGTATGTGTGCCCAAATTAGTTTTCCCCTCAGGTGTGCCTAGGTGGACCGACTCTCGTGAATGATCTTTGTTCGAGTACCACTTTCTGAATATGTTTGAAAATATACGTATTCATTCGTCTACTTAATGTGCTTTCGTTCAAGGGCCTAAAATTCGGGAAGAGTCCCTGGCAACGGACATGGAGTGTCTATGCCTTTTCCTGAAAGTAGTGGGAAAATCTATGGACACACCGAAGGCACACAATCTAATGAACCAATATTTCCAGCGCCTACAGCGAATTCAAGCACGGGCAACTGAAGCTTCCTGTCTACACGGAGAATCAGAGGATGGGTCTAACTGCAGCGGCGGTCGACCTAGGATGGGTTCAGGCCATGAAGTGAACAACTCACCGAAATCTTCGGGTGTGAAATCTCATGTGGAAGTTTTGCCAGCTCGTATTCGCTTCATGATCGATGACATCCTGGACTTAAGGAGTAATGGGTGGGTCCCACGGCGGGCCGGTCAACGCGGGGAAACAAACAAACCTCGGTATCTGCGGGATATTCGCATGGAAGTATTTAAGGTTAGTAGTTGTGATTTCTGTGTATGAGGATTGTTATGCCCTCACTTTTGGATTCAGGTTCGGAACCGCTTTGTCTGAGTGTGGTAACTTGTCGTCCATACTTAGCGTAAACAGTTGATATTGGTTCAGACGTAATCACATTGTGCAATGAACCACAATATATAACCCCGCAGGTAGGAGACCTGAACTATTCTTTGAATTGCTCGGCCCATCGCTTCAGACGGCGATTGAGGGAGTGAATTGCCGTTCCGTCTTTTTTGCATATTGTTTCACTGACACCCGCTTTCTTTTGACCGTTTGCTTGGATCAGCTGAAACAGGGCGCGGCTGTTGCCTGCAGCGAAAGCCTTCTCCATATCCTGGGCCTTTGAAATTTACCAGCGTTTTCTGTCATTCTTCAAGCTCCTTATTATCCGGATTTTGAGGGATCTGTGTGCCCCATCACAGTCGCTAGTTACTGGTATTTTCTTTGTGGCAGCCATAAGATCTGCTGATCTCGAAGATATCTAGTGTTAATTTAGTCGAGTCAGATGGCCTGGATAAACAGTTCCGAAAGGTAAGACCATAGCTTCTTTAACTGGCCTCCATTCAAACTCCAAGCAGTCTTCGTCATCCGCATGAATGCGTTTCCAGTAGCTTTCTAGCCAGTTAAGCTCGATACTCTTGAGCTACTGAAAATTGTCGAAGTTGATGAATGGAGCTGCTCTCCTTTGGCACGCGTAATGCTGGCGGAGAGCGAAATGATAACCGGGCCCGCACAATGGCGTGATCAGAGTCAAGTTGCTTACCCCAGAAGGAACGACAATCCTTAACTGAGACTCTCCATCGGTAACTGATAGCCACACGGTCCAATTGAGCCCACGACTGTCTTGTGGTACGTGGCCTCCAAATGACTCCATGTGAGCGTTTTTGTTGGAAGTTCATACTGACCATGAACAGACGATGATCTGCACACAACTGAAGCACTCGTTCCCCATTATCCGTACGCAGAGCATTGACTCCAAGTATACCACCTAATTGTGCTTCTTCCGGACTTAGTCGTCCAACTTGGGCACTCATATCACCCGCCAGGATTACTATATCCGTCCTTCTTGCCGACCGAAGCAGTCGTGACAGATCTTGACAAAATCCGTCAGTTTCAGAACTGCAGTCTGTTGGGGCGTATGTTGATACTATACACCGTTTACCGCAGTGACCTGCATTGATCTTAATTGAGCCAGTCAACCGCACAGCGCATAGGCTGTTTACTGGGATCCAAACCAGTAAGGCGCTTTCAGCCCTGGGACTGAGTGCAACTCCCACACCATAGATGCCACGAGCCATTGTGTCAGAATCACCGGATACCCGAAGAGTGAAATGTGTAACAGTTGAGCTCGTCCTTAGCGGCTTGAGATGCACGACCGAAGTGGGCTCTTGTATGCGTGTTTCGGAGACACAACATACATCGACAGATAGGGGAAGCAAGGTCTCAGCAAGGGAGGCCTGTTGCCCAATCTGAAATAGAGTACGGATAATAAAGCCTGCAACGTGGATCAGAACTCTTGAGGTTAGTAAGTGATTATTTTGGTTTATTTTTCTGGGAGACGGCTTAGACACGTAATAGTGGCTAGGGGGCTGGCAGATGGGTTGGTGGCACTGTATCGTTTGACGGGTGGGGAGGCGGTATAATGGAAGGCCGGTGAGCGAAGAGCTGCAAGGGCGAATGATATTTCTCGAAGCCGAAGAAGGGGGGTTGGTTTAGGTAACACACCTTGAGCCTTTGACTCAAAAGTCTGACCCACAAGGCAGTGGAAGGATGTAGGGTTTTGTTCAGGGACCCTGCCCCTAGCCTCTGGCTCAAAAATCTGAACCGCGGGGCAGCGATCGTTAGGGTTTTCTTGGAGAACCCTTCCCGGTGCCGGTGACTCAATAGTCTGACCCACTTGGCTGCAGGGTGCCGGCCTGGTCGCCCGAGGACGCAGGTAGTAAGGCATTACTGTCTCACTCCTAATTGGAGTGTGCCGTTTTTAGGGCCGGCCTTTTCTAACCCGTCCTTCCTCAGGGGAAGGCAGCATCGCTACTTCCATAAGTATGGGCATGCTGGTCGCCTGGGGGAAACGCCTTACTGGCTTGACACTCCTATCGCAGAGGACAGTACGACTTTGCCTCCAGACCTCCTCGTAGTACCATTACTCAATACGGGGACTCTGTTTTCGTCGGGCTGCTCCCCGTTGGCTTTCCTGACATGGTTAAACCTTAAGGAACAGAGTTCCAGCCAGTGTAGCTCGCAGGATCGTTGCAGCACAGAAGCCCGACCACCACGACATAGCACCGAGGACTTGAATGTATTTCCTCGGAGAAGCACAACTCTTGTTGTGATCTGTGGAGTAGTGGGATAAGACGCATACAGTGTTGAACAAACGACACTTTCGTGATTTTCGTCTAATCTTTGTAGTACATTGCGGTGTCCATTTTTTACAGCACGACAGTGATTTCTATGGACGTGCGATGGCTCAGTAGCAGTTGGCTTTTGTTCACTCGGCCTCTTAGTACTTCAGACAGGCTGTGATCGGTCGCGTATTTTGATTAATGGTTGGGTAGAAATAAATGTCAACGTGCTTGTTTACTGGTTTTGGGCAGTCCGAAAGACATCTTGTTTCCTAAAATCTCTATGGTATGATATCGGGCGGCGTGCGCACAAGTCAGTCTTGTTCGGTATAATAAACGCTACTCATATATCGCAACAGCCGGTTATTGTCTCTTTACTGACCATTACAACGCTCGAATCAACTCAACAGAACACAACCAGTAAACTTTCGTTGAAGAGTTCGGAGAAGTGATACTGGCTACTACTACTTTTTGGGGCGGTTGCTGGACTGGCTAATCTTCGTTATTAACTGACACATTAATTGCCATAGTTCGTCAATTATCTTAACGATTATGCGTATATTATCGATGGGAATCAAAACAACCCGGTTAACTGTATGACGATTTGTAGCTGGCGCGCAGTGGACTTCGGTCAAATGCTGACAATTTTCCTGTGCTGATCGGGCTGATAGTGGTGCATTTTATGTTATTATTTTTACTCATAAGGGATTTCCTCAACGAAGTCAGGAACTCAAGGTGCTATTGACTCCACTATTTTGACTTTCTTCGCTACCTTCCTCTAGACGGTCCGCTGTGGTGGTAGTTATTTCTGATCGTTGGGTCTTCAAATTTACCTGTGTCGTTCTGTTCTCAGTCGACCGACCGACTCACCGTATTGATGATCCATGGGACTGGGAGTAATCTAACAAGCTGTGTGCATCCAAGTCATTGAGGCTGTTTATAACGATTCGGCAACTTTGCTATTGGTGAGGGATATACCGGTCGTTGTCAGTGAAGCCTCCTTTACAGTTCCATATTTTTGTGGTTGGTATTTAGTATCCAGGACATTTTATTTGTACTTACCTATTGAAACTTGATAAATGTGGTCGCGCTCTAATTGTTGAATGCCACAGCTGACTCAAACCAACCTTTTATAGTGTTCTTTGGGCCAGTGAAAGGCATGGAAGAATAGCAACTATTAACTTCTTTTGTGTCTGGCTCATTTCTCCCCTTTCTCACGTCTCCTCCTTTCGGCGCAGCCGTTGATGCTTTTGGTTGACTAATTAGTATTTCGTCCTGCAGGTAATTTCCCATTCTCAACGAGCTTCTGTCTGGCGTTGATTAGTGTTTTACGTGAAATTTCAGGATTCAGGAACTTTAGTGGCGCCAACTCCCGCCGAACGCTCAGTTTCATCAAGGGATGTGCCCGGAAGTGAATATGCAAACCATTTGTCGGCCACATCGAACGCGTTGGCCCCTTTTAATGTGCCGTTCTTTTCCGGTTCCAAAAGTAGGATGGTTCCATTCTGTCCGAGTGTTGGAGACTCAAGTGGTGTGGAAGCAAGAAATTGGTTAGAGTTGGCACGACTGGGTGAAGAACTTTGCCGCAATAGTCCTGCTGATGTGGGAATTTTGGGTAGTGGTCGGAGTTCGATATCAAGTCGTCAGGAAGGTGGCTTTTCGGTTGCAAATAAGCGATTGGTTTACACGAAATCTGGCAGTGGTATGAGCGCAAACAACAACAATCATAACAATGGTTACTCCGTCAGTTCCAAATTCGGTGGTCCGGACACATGGAGCTCCAGACGAGAACGTGGGACAGATGGGTCGGACAATGGCTGGACCCGTGGAATGGCTACGGGAGCCCGTAGACAGTCAAGTTTTTCTAAAACAACACTGCCTTTGGCCAGTAATCTGCCTCCTCGTATGTTGCGCAAGATGGCTTCCCAGAATAGCACTACGTTTACTCAAGATACTTTGTTGGAACATATGCCGTTATCTACTGCCGAATTTTCGGATGCATCGCAACCTGAGGAAACGGAGGCACGTTCAATGGAGAGCAAAATTGTTTTGCAGAGTTGGAATCCACAGACAGAAAGCGGCATGAATTCGGGTACAGGAGCGGCTACAGTTGACGAATGTCTGACGAAGTCTTCCGAACTCTTTGAGGTTAGTGACGTTCAAGATTTAATTTGTCCTGTGGTTAGGCACTGGAGATAAGAGGTCCGAATTTCGTTTGGTTTGTTCTGCTTTTCGTATGCCTCAGTGCCCGCCCTGCTCTTGATTCAGTGCACCTTCTTACTCTTGTCCTTATGGACCTCGCCCGGCAATGTCACTTTCGAAGATCTACTACTACGCAGCTTGTTTTGTGTTGTTACGTGGCTGCTCACCTCCGATGTGTAAATGTTGGGCATTTCAGCTTACCTTGGGCATGTGACATGTACGTGGACAGAATTTTCACCAGGTGGATATCTAGGCATTATGATGCCCTTGACATAGTTGACAAATCCCCTTGTAAAGAGCGAAACCCGTCGGCTACTTAGAATGAGATCAGAGACGAAGGAAAACAATATTTTTTGCCGCTGTTGATGTCTTCAGCCCAACCATTAGCTCTTTATCTCTTTTCCCGTAGCCAACCTATCTGAATCAAGAGCGCACACCGCTGCTCAAATCGGAATCTGCGATCCCATCGTTATCAGCAAACACACGTCTAATCAACCAGCCTTTTCAGAGGTCAGTGGGCACCAGCTTACGTCCGAACGTCCCTCTCTCATTTGGACAGTCCACGCCTGTACGATCTTCACAGAGTGATTCTAAAACTGTAACCCCGTCGAGTCGTGCTACGCTACAGGCGCCCATTGTGCACAGTGATCCACCGGACCTACCTGATCACAAAATAAGTCGCTCTCCAACAAGTTCTGATGAACAGAGAAAATTGTCGAAACGTCTGGTACGTGTCGTTGGTGTTTGTGTTTTGTCACCTCCTCTGGTACGGTTACTTTTTCCCGCTAGTTTCCTTTTCTAATACGCGAGTCCTCTCCCGAAGGTTCCAAGAACCGTATTTTTATCTTGAGAAAATAATATGCGTGTTCACGGTGGGCATTGAAGTAAGGAGGTTTGCTACTGTAACCATTTTAGATCGTGGGATAACTGATATTAATATCCTATTCAGCATTTTCATGAATTATATGTACATATGTATATAACATCATTATATAAATATATATAATATACATATTATGTATAGTACTGTTTTGTCATAGCGAAGTTTTGTCTTTCGAGCTGTGGTTATTTTGGTACTTTTGTTTCACGCTGTTTGATGCTAATGGTGCTCAAGGTTTTTGGATTTTAGTTAAGGTCATTGTAAATCTGTGCTTGGACGCGCAATGTTGTATCCATGTTAACCTGATCTGAGTTTGTCAAGTTTTTCAGCTACGAAGATTCCTAGTTAGTTATCTGTCAAAATTGACCGGTCTCTGAATGCTTAAATCTCCATTCTCATACCAGATGCAACTGTTTGAAGAATCTAAGACTCCCGGGGATCTCCTGAGCTGCCTTCAAACCCCAGAGTTTTCAGGTCGTCTAAACGTCGAGATGCTTGCCACATTTCTCTCCCGCATCTGTGAAGAGGGTGAGTTCTGTTAATTGGTTTATGTCCCAGGATATCCTTCATCCGAAATAATGTTTTTTTATTACGCGATCATACTGGTAAGGTTGGATTTGAGCGTTTTCCCCTGTTTGAGTGAATCACTTTATCCACCGAACATACGCTCGTGAGGATCGTTCGTTTCTGATTTGTGTTTGGCAGCTTGATCTCCTCACGCGTTTGGGCACTGTAATCAAACTTTCCTGTAAGTTTTTTTCCCTGCGAGAAAATTAGTGAACTGTAGTGATAGTAACATGGAATCCCGTTCACTCTTGTCCGATTAACGCAAGAAGTACGACGCTCGTTGACTGATACGCTTACTTGCTCCAAGGGTTTTATAAACCGATGAAACGTCATGGCGTGGGCTCAGAATATGGGCTAAATGCATATGTCAGCCAGTCACTTTTTGGTCACTTTGTGTACCAATCATACATTGGTTGCAGCTACTACAGATTCGGTCACCATAAATTGAGATAGCAGGGAAGATGTGTCCAGACACTGGAGGCGATAGCGTAATCATTTAGTTGGTGTTGAACCAGTCGAATTGATTGAAGCTGGATAGCTATGTACCGAAGTCAATAGCTTTGATGCAAGAGCGTCACCGACGGCGTAACTGAGCCATGTCTGCCCGTGTCACGCTTACTCTGTCAGTGTTGTAAAAATGTGATCCAGACTGGAAATAGACAATGGTGCAAGCGCCGAAGCTTTCTATTGAAACTTGTGATATTTTCCTCGCTTGTTTCATAAACAATGGGGGAACGTCTTTATTTATATCATATTTAACCTCCAAGCCACTTCGTACCTGCTTTAATTTATATCTGACATGTCCCCACCCCTAAATGTACGTTGGCAATAATTTAGGCAAGATTGGTAGCTGTATTACTCTGGTAGAGCATGCCGGATGAGTGTCGGACTCCTCAGTTCCGTTATGTATAATCACCATCTTAAAAAACAGATGAGTGTGAGAGGAGTGAATAAAATACCATGAAAATTATGTGGCAGCTAGGACTAGCGTGCCACCTATGTACAGTTTGTAGTTGATGATGCTCGAACAAATTTGTGGTTCCATAGACTGCTAATCGCTGGTATTACGTCTGCTGCGAAGCCCCAAACTTGTGAGTTGATAGAAACCTCCCTACTGTTTGCGATTCGGGTCGACAAGT
The DNA here is from genome assembly GCA_004794785.1 of Opisthorchis felineus. Classification (NCBI taxonomy): domain Eukaryota; kingdom Metazoa; phylum Platyhelminthes; class Trematoda; order Opisthorchiida; family Opisthorchiidae; genus Opisthorchis; species Opisthorchis felineus. Next base: position 440,918 of record SJOL01006434.1, on the reverse strand, counting down.
GCACGCTTCGCGACATAGATTGAATTTCGTTTGACTTTTCTCATACCATTCCTGAAAGCAGCAAGGCAGTTACCATGGCAACGGTAAATAGGACAGGATAAGCGGACTTTCTTACATCGACCTTGATGCCATTTTCTTTGACTTCATCGTATATTGAACGGACGGAGACATGATGTACAAACCCTCGTCAGTTGAACAAACTGACAGCGTGGAAAATTTGAACCAGCTTCACCATAAGCTGATCAAACAGCCTGTTGTCAATGTCCGATTACGTCCTTTTAAGTCAGGCCTGAGTATGTGAGTTTTCAAACCCTGTTGCTTGACCACCCTTCAAATCCTCCTAGCATTGTTTGACCGTTCGTTATCCTTGAGCCTATTCCGCTGCTTCAACGTTTCGACTGATTGTCTTGACCTCCCTAGGCTTCATTCATATGCATGTAACGGGCAAATAAATAGGACTATTGGTTGTGATCGTTGGTTTGTTCGCTGAGCTGGACAATTTGATTGATGTCACCAATCGAGGTGACATCATCAGTAGGTTAGGAATCAGAGTGAAGTGTAGCAGTGCGTCAGTTATTTTCGCAATATATTGCCCTTTCACATGTAAAATTTCACTAACTACCCCGAAACGGGTCGAGATAGCAACACATGTTCCGACCGCACATCTTCCTTTATTTGCATATAAGCCTTAGTAATCAGCATTTGAAACGGAGAAATACTGTTTTTCCAGATTGTTATAAATGTTTGTTTCCAGCTTTTTTCCAATTGAGGGTCAGAGACATGTTTATAGACCTTAGTATATATGATTCTTGACCTAATTCGGAATTTTCTAGCCAACTGGATAGATCAATAGTCCTGACGAGATTTTGGAGAACAGTCGTTTAGAGCGGTGTGTCCGTCATTTGGTAGAAACGTTCCACCTACTACCTCGATACAGGTTACTGGTGTCAACTGTTTTCTCGATCACTTCCCGTCCGCATATGAGCTCTTATTCTTCAGAGTAAACTCTAGCCACTTGGACCTTCGCTTTTTCGCCCTACACTAGCCCCGCCTGTAGGGGACTAGAAAGAAAGTTGACTGCTTTTGGTTGTTCAGTGTCGTGTTTGAACGGTGTGATGTATTAGCCATCTAAATGCCACTGAAAGGCGACAGTGTATCGCGTACTATCGTAATTCATGCATATTTTAGAATACCTCGCTCCGTAGGGAGAAGCGCGTCAGAGGTAGAGCGAGCAAACAGCCCTATAGCATGTTGAGCGTGAAAAATGTCGTAGTCACCTTGTGCACTAACTGATTTACATCCATACCTGGTGTTTTCAAATCCCCATTGTTCAAGGTGTCATACTTGTGATCCTTTCTACGACAGTTGGCTTTTGATATCCCGTGGAGTCAGTTTTTATCCAGTTTGTGCCATTCTACCCACTTGTGTTCAGACAGCAAAATGGTCAGAAGCCCAGGTTTATCGTCATGTCCTCCCTTTTTTTCTAGGTGCTGTTTTTCCCCTGTCTACGTTGGATCCCATGGAATCCGCACAGTTGTTCACGGACTGCGCCAATCTTGTCAGTATGAAAGATACGAAATTGAACAAAGCAACGAAGGAAACCACCCGACCACTTGCTTCTGTGTGTGCGCATTTACTGTCCAAATTGCTTCAGTCCACTTCGGTCATTTTTTCCAAGTCAAAATTTGCTTCCATAGTCGCCTCGCTGTTATGGATTGGTGCACTGCAACTGACAGATTTGACTGAACCTCTTCATGCTGGGAAACACCATCCACTGTTTCTGCTGATTCTTCAGCAGCTCGTACGTATAACCGATGGGTCTTCACAAGCCAAGCATAGTGGAGCTCCCGATTCGTTTGGTACCCAATCTGTAGCCTGTCACACGGTCGAGGAGCGTCGGCTGATGATGATTCGCTGGTTTCGGGACAGTGGAATTCTCATGAGCCAAATGTTACCAGGTTGGTTTTGTCGGGTTTTGACTTCATTCACACGTACGGTACATTGATTCCATTAATTGTTATTGTTTTCTTGTTGTTATTTTAGATGGAAATCAGTGGAATGAACGGCTGTTGGAAACTTTGGAAGAACGTGGTTTGAGCTTCCTCGTACCCAATCTTTGTTTGTCTCGTGAGCTCAATAAGTTGTTGGCATCAGGACCACTTTCCACCGAGACTGACGATGAACATATGGCACTGACGCTCTCTGAATGTCTAAAAAAATGTGTTCGCCCGGAGGATCAACAATCCCCTGACTTCATTCACACCGTAATGCTTGTGGTTTATGAGTACATATACCGAACTGGCCTTGAGCTCTCGTCGCAGTCTTCGCCAACAGAATTAATGTCTCGTGAACGAGCCGCATGGAAACGACTGGTTCCCGCTGAGTTGACCGGGGTACTGACTGGATCTTCAAGTCGACAGCTTGATGCACTACATGCCCTCCAGATATTCTGGATGAGTAAAAACAAGCCAAAAGGTATGTAGGAGAATCAGAAACATTTAAGAATTCACTGTACCGGGCATTCCTGATAGGGGCTATGCAGACCGTGCGCCTAATTCATGTCAAGATATTGCTGACTGTCGTTGAATTTGATACAGTCTGGCTACACGGTTCAGTTAGCAATTTCGCTAACTGTTGCAATTGAGTTTGAGCGGTCCGTTTATGGTCGCACTTTGGTTAGCCGTTCTGCGGATTTGTGGTCATGGGTCACTGTTGGATTCTAACTTACCTCATTAAACATTGCATCCACTCCGTTTCCCTTGTTTGTGTATAAGTTTAAATGGCACCTGTTCGCCTCACGTTTTTGTAAACTTCTATCTTCTTCGCAACAAACAGGATTTCTACTGCGTTGCTTCATCAACCTGTACAACTGTGACTTAGTGGACGAAAACACGTTTCTAACGTGGAAAGAAGAACTGAATCCCGATTATCCGGCCAAAGGCGAAGCACTTTTTGAAGTGAGCTTTATAAATATCTCGTTAGTTTTGAGGCGCATAATGTACATGGTTTTCAGTCTGAACGAGAAGTCGGTTACTCCGAGCAGCGCTTTTGAATTGTTTCTCCATACACTTGTCGTAATAGGGTCGTCCTTCAAAGGGGCAACACTCGTTGTGGAAAATTTTCATGACAGAAGTTTTCCTCGGCCATACCCGTCAGGAAATGCCTCCCCGAACAAATGGCGCGTCTTAGATCGGTTGATTACTTCACGGTGTCAGTGCTGTTTATAACTGTCAAGTCTGCACAGTTAGAAAAGCAACCTGTGTTGCTGCTGCAGAAATTAGCGGGCTTCTGTCAGCTGCACTCGGCTGTACAGATCAAACGTATAATAGGGGTGTTAAAAACGTATTTTTTACAAGTTTCCGGCAGTATCAAATTATATCTCGCGTTTTGGTCGTTCGTATTCAGGTACGGCTAGATGCCCTGTACATTCCTCTTTCGTAATGTATCGGGAAAATAACTGACGACCCGTAGAATATACATAGTAGTGTACTTGAGTGTCTCACACATGTACAAGCTTAGTAAATATCTGGAAGATTCACTGGGTGCGAAGCAAAAGCATCACGACACATTGACATATCCTATTTGAAACGTCCACAGGTAACTGGATTCTCGTCGAACAACTGCAAAAAACGTTGAAAATTGTTCGAATTAGTTGAGTATCGCCAGAGATTTTCACTCCTGCCCGCCACCGAATGTATTTCCTAGTGCAAAAGTACTCTACTGCTTGGTTTTCTCTAGGGTGACTGTCCTACGTTCGATCAACATGGCCTCATTGATCATCTAGTTGACATTGCGCAGTGAAGTTCTAAGCGTTGTACTGGTCCAGTAAACAGAATCTGTTTGGGGATCGATGAGGCAAGTTTTCGGGTCGGACGCCATCGGACGGTCGATTACTCGCCTGACTGAAATGACAAGGCAAATGTTCTGAGACCCGTTCGTATAAACTCCTGTCTCTTCTGCCAATGTATATTTGACCGCAACCGCATGTGAACTGGTACACCACGTGTGGGGCAGAGAGATTAAGTACAATACGCGACGCACATAGATTTACTTGCCCCGTTCATGAGAGCAGGATTAGTTGAGCGGATGGGTACGTACTACCGATTACAACACTTGATTCGTGTCGCATGAGCGTGGTTAGGTGGTCTGCAGTCTGATAAAAAAAACCTCATTTTCTTACTGAGTAGTCAGCCTCCCGCTTAGGCCGTGACGTGCTACGGACGTTGGTACATTCCTCTGGGTAGCCGTTAGAAATTGGCCTCCTTTTTAAAATCCGTCCTAAAGACAATCTAGAATACAAATACATCTGGTGCGGTCGTACAAAGTGTGCAGCAGGCTTTTTTCTAAGCTAAAGGAAAGGAAAATTGCAATTTCTCCCAATTCCACGTGGGCTTCGTTCACGTCTACGGTAACGGTTACCAATCTCGTATGCTGCATGCCTTTGTAGTTTGAAATCAGGACTCAATCAACTTCTTCAGAAGACAACCCATGAATTGTGAAGTCGGTTAGAGCTCTGGACACTCACTCGGATGTCTTGACGCCCAGTTGTGACGGTGACTGTATAGTTTTGCCGCATCTCGGGTTCGGAAGTCAAGCGTACATTCATTGTTGCGTGCTACTATATCCGGGGGCGGTGGCGGTTGGTGCATTGTCCTTGATGTTTTCTCTGTGGTTCCTTCAGGTTATCTAAAGCCACACTTTCATTGGTGCAAGTTATTAATCGCACCTTTCATCGAGGACCTCGATCTGGACTGAGACCCTCCATCTGCAGTAACCAAAAACTTCGTTAACGTTGGTTATACTAGATTCTGCATTACTTCTGCCTTCTTTAGTATGATCTTTGGTCTTTCTTCACTTATTTCAGGTAAATCGATGGTTGACATGGCTAGAAAACGCAGAGGAGGAAGATGAAGAAGAGGGCGATCTCAAAGCTACTCTTGGTAATCATCTGGAAATGGTAGAATCTACGGAGGATAGTCGGTCATCGCCTCCTGTAACGCATCAGGCTGACTCACATGCAGCACTACCCTGTGTACTCGGTAATTCGGAGGCAGAAACCATTTGGAACACGCAACCAATCGCAACACTATAGGTCCATCGTCCCCCAGAATAGGCGGTTAACGGTGCGCGTCGTTCGTCAACTGATGAATTCTATTCACACTGGTCGAAAGTCGATTGTTACTCTTGTTTGTCCCTTGGGAACGTCCAGGCACATTACCATCACTACAACGGGCTCCAGAGACCTGATATTTGCGCTCATTCATCCGTCTTCGTACATGGCTGACAACTTTTCTTTTGACTCCCAATTTCTCTCTTACGTCGCGCGTTTGCTTTTTCTCCCCTCTTGCCGTATGTTTACTTCCGGATAGGTTGGTAATTCTACATCCTGCAACGCTGCAAGTATTCCTTTCCCTAGCCGATGATCGTATTTCAGCTAATTAATGTAATAAATTGCGTGTTTGCCAACCCATCATATCCGTCGTTTTAGCCTTTAGTACATCTCTTTCGGCTGGAGTGCGTCCGCATAACAGACGGATAGGTTGGAGACTATTTCACCGTCGGTTCTGAAAATACTGAAAATAGTCAGGCTCGGTCAATTTAGCAACAGTGTACGAATGTACAGTGCTTCGGGTCGCAGTGGGTAGTGGAAGATGGAGGGGCCCAAAACTGTTCATCAGTGACAGAAGCCTCAGACACCTGTCCCTGGTGCTCTTTCTTGTCTACCTATTGTTGTCGGTAATTGGCAGTCCGTGGGTTTTGATTCTGGCGAACAGTCGTTTGGAGGAGTTGGTTGTGACTCTTTCTATCTTGTACACCTTGATATGCAACGGACGGCAGTACACAGAGTACTGTAGACACGGGGGCGAGATGGCTCAGTGGTCAGAGCGCGAATTCACTGACCGGAATGTCCGTGGTGCGAACCCGACCTCTGCCTCTCGACTTCCCCTGTCCAAGCTTGGGCAACCTGGCAGTATCCCAGCCCTCGTGCTCCCTTCGGGTGGCATGGCAGCTAGGCACCGAAGGGGTGTTACAGCTGAACGATTATCTTTTTTTTATATTATCTGCACGTTCTCACAGTCTAATTAGAGTGTTCAATTGCAATACCGATAACTACGACGTCCGTTTTCTGGTACCACAGTCTCTACCTTCAGTGTCGGTCCATCCGGCCATCGCGCTGGGTGAAAACAAGCCACTCTTGTACTCTGAAGGTTGATGTTGCCAAGAGCGCAAGCTTCCATATTCGTGTCAGACCTGAGTATCTGTTGGCAGTTAACGTTCGACAACTAAGACTGCCATGCACAACGCTGTCAAAAGAGCTACATGATCGACTATTATACACCAAACCAATGAATCCCAAGAAAAACCCCTTTCTGAGGAAGTTTCCGGAATTCGCCTACATCTTATTAAAATTGCTTCTCCCAAGGCAGCTTTTCCCACAGCTGAAGTACAAGAATTGTATTGCTTTGAACCACTTATGTCATACGAATCGAGTGCCGTCGAAAGTCTCGACAAATTTAACGGTAGACGAACAAACTCACCGGAACAAAGATGTGCACTGCAATAAAACTTCAAGCAAAACATTCCGGATTATTAGGAAACATGCGGTAGTGTCGTGTGCCTCAATAAAACTTGTGACTAGTCAGGGGGCCGAAATGGTTCAGTAGTTAGAGCGGAAGGTCCGTGGTTCGAAACCGACCTCCGCATCTCGACTTTTCCTGTCTAGGCTTGGGCAACTTGGCAGTGTCCCAGACCTCGTGGCATGGTAGCTAGGCACCGAGAGAGTATTACAGCTGAACGAATATTTATTATTTTCGTGAATAGTCAGTATGTTGTATACTCCTACGATTACTTAATATAGCCATGCCTGCGTTGACTACACTGCCACTTCAGACGGTGGCTCGTCTCGATCGTGAAGGTTCCATCCGGTCCACTGCTTCAAATAGAACCTATTTGGGTCTACATGCTCGGCATTTTTTCACCCTGTGGCGATTGTCCGCTCATATCTTTTTTGGCAGCAGTTGAGTCATTAATCCACCGTACCATGGCTTACAGTTACGAATCATTTTCAGTTGTCTACCCTTTTAACGTGTGATCCTCTTGGTGAAACAACAGTTTGTTCACCAATGACAGCAACACTCACTGATGCGTCACTGCTCTACAACCAGGTTAATATACTTGAATAAAACCATAAAATGAAAAGGGGAGAGATGATAAACGGGGTCCAAAGCTAGTGTCCCACAGATGCCTGGAGTTGAAATTGCAGTACTACCCCCAAGGAAATGCCTTTGTGGAGCAATGGTTCCCAATGCTTTCAATTTCTGGTTCCTTTCCTTCAGTAATGAAGGGTTTGGTTACCCTCCAGGCCTCGCGTAATTAGTCACTTACTTCGCCTTTTATTGGAATTTTCAGCACTGTGGATTGTGATCCAGTTGACAGCAAGCGTAGAAATGGGACAATTGATTTCTCGTTCTGTTGGTTTATGAGTCCTCAGCGTGCGTGACACCAGTCGTTATATTTACTGCGCATGTTCGTCAAAAGTTGTTAATCTCGTTTAGGCATTCAGACATGTGATTTGGTTCGTTGTTTGTCAGAATCGTTTGATTGATGTCGCACGAATAGATGGGGACCGTATACTTGGATAACCATATCGCAGTTGAATACAGCTGTTTCAGTCTGCACGATCTTAGTACCGATGCAGAATCCAACCAGTGAAATTACTAGACTGAGCTTACTTTGGTATGGGTCCGTAGGACCCGAACGCTTGATGTAGTATTCATCTTTTGTACATGTTTACTGTAAGTGCCAGGTCAACAGCCACCTCATCAACAATCAACCATGAAATCTCTCAGGTTCGCCTTACCACGATTCAAGTGGTCGGTTTATATTCTCATCCTATCTACCCACTTACCGAACAGAAAATTCATATTATAACGAATTCGATGAGTGCGTTCTGTTGGGTAGACGTCATTCACACTGTCACGTGAATATTTACGTCCTCAGCGGAGACAGCAACGAACAAATATATGCGGGTTGATTGATGAACGCCACGCCGGTGCGCTGTTGCAGTCTGCATTCTCACACCAGAATGACGTTTGGTTACGAGCATCTGATCGAAGTGAAGTACAACCACAGTCAGAGCTGACGCGTGTCGTTTATGTAATCGATCTCAAGCAGAGTCAGGGGAAAAACAATTACTTTGAAGAGCAGGAGAGAATACGATTAACTGAGTGAAGAATTTCGGTGTTTACTAACCATCAAAATACAGAAAGGCTTCTCACACGTCTGTGCATCTCGTACAAGGAAATAAGGATGGCCCGTCAGTTCAGAGGACAAAAGGTAAGGGACAGTGAGGTGTAAACGAGCTTTACAATGATCTAAGTTAGTCAAAAAAGAATGTGCGCTACTCGTCGTGTTTATACGAGATAATATTGACCCATAGATAACATGCTATCCATGTTCGGATGGCGTTCAAACCAATAACAATGCCCAACACTCAAATGTAGGGTGTAACCGCTGTCTGTTAACAATTGAGTCGATAGTTTTGAGACTGGAGACAGTAATTTTCCGGGGCGATCAGTCTTCACAACGGACCACTGTCAGTCGGTGGGGCTTGGTTGTACAAATTCTCAGTTTGTAGTAGGATTGTACGCCGTAAACTGAACTGCGGACGGGTGGAGTCCAAAAAGTGCAACGAGATGATCCGAAAACGTGTCAGACAGGTCAAACATACGCTCACTAACCGATCTGCGGGAAAAACGAGGTCCTTGTTGGTCAAGTAACACGGTTCAATTGTCGAAGCAAACGTTTACGAAGCTCTGTCCAGGCTATTCAGCATGATTAGTATGAGTCATCTACCGGATCGCTTACCAGTGAAGACTATCATACATACACATTCCTAAGCGACAATATACTGCAGTCACTAGTGAATCTGCATCCATGATGTGGTTTGAAAAGCGCATCTTCCCATTTTCAGTCTCTCTAACCCCACTTTCACTTGTCTTTTCAATCCATTTTTTCTTTGTTCTTGTTGTTATCCAAATCAGCGGTGTTATGAGCCATATACTCAGCTGAAATTGCTGGTGCGCCATTTCCTTACACAATCTCAATAGTTCACTTTCAACACTAACATATGGTTGGGAACACTTAGGTCACAGTGGCTAATCCTGGCAGTTGACATAGGTGTGATCATATGCATAACGTGATCTCTGACTGTCCACGTCACGTATGCTTCACGCACCCTTGCGTGGCAATGAGAAAATGTGAACAGCATAAGTTTAAGCTACTGTATTCATTTCTGGACTGCCATGGGACGAAGATGTTTCGTACCAAGTGGAAGAACGTACGTTTTTTCTACTGATTCTCAGATAAGTTGAGTGACGTTAACCATAATTCAGTAGGCTGCTACGGTTTCAAGGTTGGTTGCTTTAGTGAAACATGAGATGAGCCTGATATGGAGATTATCAGATTTCTGTGCACGCCTTCTGAACAGCTCGAAAAATGTTCCTTAGAATAAGTTGTGTTGATTTAATTTACTTCATTGTCACAGCGCTTAATTACGATAAACTTGAGGACAAAATCAATGCTTCTTCGACTGATTCGTCTGATACATAGCTTCCGGACAATTCGCGTTTTTATTTTTCGGAACTAGCAGCAAAAAATTCGCTCCGTCTTATTTTTTTGTTAAGGACGATTGAAAAAATTACGGATGTCTATCTCTCTTCGCTGTGCTTCAGGGAGGTAGTTCAATTGAGCATCGGACTTCTAAAATACGTCAAGTTCAGGGTACTACGGAATGTCTCAGCGGTCGGGGTGTTTGTTTTCATGTGCTTTTTTGTACTAGGGCGATATTAAATTGATTACTTAATAATAATAATAATTAATTAATTAATTAAATATGAGGCGGGTTCTTTTGCTGTTTCGAAGTAAACGTTCTGCGAACTTATTATCATGTCCTGACATAAGTGGGTAGTGCCCAAACTGGAACACCAGAAAACCTTCCGCTCTATTGGTTGGTAAATAAACCATTAGTTTCAAACAGTCCGGTGTGTTTATGCATCCAAACTAGCGACGGGACACAAAACACCATCCAACCAAGTCATGCTAGTTGTTGCCGCGTTCCGACCTATGAATTTTGTCGCGGCATTCGATTGGTATTTTTCGCATCCGATCGATTGTATGGTCGAAGAATCAAAGCATTTTTTAACGGAAAAGGCGAACATGGCATGTTGTCAACATTCCACCAGATTTATACTGCACACTACGGACTGCACTTGCTAGGGTGCATTTGCTGACGTCCTTTTTGCTGTGAGACACAGTTTTCGGAAATGCTTTCGTAACACCGGTCACTGCCACATGAATGCAAAAAAATATGATAACAAATTCATTGACCACAGGAATAATAATACAAAAACTTAATTGTGACTTTGACCGTGCGTGGCTGCAGCAGATATGCATACGTGATAGACTGGTCGTAAACTGGTCTGCCCATCAACGGTATGTGATTCACCGAGTACGAAAGTTCGTCAGGCCACTCTATCCAACGTCAGGTTTTCCCAAAATCTAAATTTTTAATTATACTTATTTTTAGACCTGCCTGCAGGCCGTCGCACTAGTGGAATTTCGACCAGGTTCGCATCCGAACTGATCGTGAGTCGTTTCAGTATGCGGCTGTCGGCCATCCGAATGATCTAAAATGGGTATTTTGAAAGAAATCTGTCAAGTATTCCAATGTGTCAGACGGTATGGTGTCTAAGTTCTGCTGTTGTACAGTTGTGAAAATAGCATGACGGTCTGTTACATAGCGAATTCATTGGTCATACATTGTTACTCGAAATATTTTTATGTAGGCGGCCGTTTGCCAGGATAACCCGAGCACTTTGTTCGGTATCGGTTGTAAAGTTTGCAGAGTGGTACCGTAAGAAGCAGCGTACAAGTTTTTGACTCGTGCATTTTTACATTCGCCATAGCGCGCTGCAATTTGAAGATATGACCGTCTGGACGGTGCGGGATTGATACATCATCTTCGAGGTCTCGAAACACTTCTACAAGTATGGTAGTCAGATACAAAGCGAACAAAATTGGGCTACAACTCAGCATAACCTCGAAAGTAATGGTGGCGGTCCCAGTGACCCGTACTCGGGTCTTTATACCTGAGTCAAGGAGCTTGATAGTACTGGTAGTTTTCCCGTGGCAACTGAGCTTTTGACGTGCCATCCACAACACCTCTCTGCTCACTCAGTTAGAGGCTTTTGTGGGGCCCACGAACGGTGCGTGTAACGATCGATCCTAACGCAGTCACTTTTCTCGCGAAAATAAGGGTAATCGTGCTGGACCAGCTTCGGAATCCACATGCTTCCTCAGGAATATTCTCCTCCTGTAGGTGAAGTGCTCATCTCACGAAATTCCAGGGGGTGTCGAACCCAAGACCTCCCGGCTATCATTTTGGACGAATAACCTTTCGGCTACACGCAACTGATTAGTAGTGTGATTAACTCGCATTTATACAGGGTGTAGCGTCTCTCATCCTTAAATCATGGGATCCAAATCATGTGCGCACACTCGCTGACTGGCCTCTAGAGTGGCGAACTCTCAAATGAAAAAGAGATATTCCAGAACATCAGTGCTCAGTCGTTTGAAGAAAATGCAGACCAGAACTTTAGCTGCAGTACAGAGAATCTGATTACTTTATAGCTTCCCTTTTTCTGTCAGTCTCCATTTCCTTGGAATAGTGGCATGAACGCAGCGTCCTTTAACTCTATAAAGCGTTTTCCCCCACGCAGATTGTGCAGACCAGGTGGAAAAATCTAGTGTTCCGGCATCGGTCCACCTAATCCGAACGTCTCCGTAGTTAATCCATCTTCCCTGTTTATAATTTCTGTTTTCGTAATTCGCAGTTCAACATTCTTAGGTGAATTAGGGGGTCCATCTTCACAAGGCAACTGTGAAGATCTGAATCTAGGCAATATGTCAAAAACTTGGTATTTCCTGAGCGCCAGTTAGTTTTAGAGCAGGTGGCTGTTGACCTGTTCTCCGAGCTTGTGAATTTGCTTGCAGTTTGCTTGAAAACACCTAATCTGCAATCTAAATCCAAGTTGGATGGATCCTAAAGTAATGTTGAGGGATATCTTTGGACTTACGAACTGTTTGCACTTTCCTTATACCGTGGATCTACCGAAGATATTAGGTTTTCAGTCCTTATATTTTTATAAGTGCTTCAAAAACTTTTGATATCGTCGATCTGCACAGGATTAGATATTTTGACTTCTTTTAAACCTTCATTCGTTCTTAAATCTGCGCTGATGGTTCAAATGCTTGGTGCTCGCATCCGAAAGCTGTCCTCGGGTTAGTGAATATGACGTTTCCTGAGATATTTTCATGAAAGTCATGTTCTCCTCATCAACCAGAAAAGGTGTAAATGCATAGTCTTCACGAAGAAAGTCCGCTTTTTGGAATCAGCGGTTTTAATCGCAGCCAACTTGACATATTCCTTGATCGAAGTTCTTTGTTCTTTCAATGTGTGTAGCACCATCTGAGTGGACAGCATGTGACTGGCAGCCCCTAGGAAATTCCGTAATGTTAGTTGGCCCAATAACTGCTTGACGTTCAGCCTGGTTGATAATAAATTCTTCTCTCGAGGGGTCTCCTCAAGGGTCAGTAGCACTTTGGACCGCATCAATGCATGACCATTTTGTAGTTAACACCGCGCACCCTCTTTGTTATGTGAAATCTGTAATCTCCTTGACGAACAAGATTATAATTCAAATGGTATCAATGTCCACTCGCTTGATGCACCGACGCTCGGCGAGCGGTTTCTTAGCACTGAACCATGTATTAGTGATGGTAAGCTGGATTGTCGCACGCATCTTTACGGCCCCGATTTCGAACGGCCCGATCAACCCTTCCATCTTCATTTGAGCATTAAGATCATCAGTGAGAGACAGAGGATCGGCTGACCCAAAAGATGTAATGACAGATGACAACTGCTCGTTCAATTCTTCATGCTCAGCTTCTTGAGAGCATACTCACTGACAAAAGTGGTAGACAGTGTAGGACTTTTGAAGATGGATAGTCATTACCATCGTGCTGATGCACTTTTTTTCCATTCGTATGATCAGCCGCTGTAAATCTAACGCCAAGTCCCCGTCGACTATTCTGTGAGATTCCAGCCAAATGGAATGCGCGCCTAGCTTTCTTGTAATTTTTTCTATCTACAGCCGGATTTTGCCGAGAGAAGCTGCATCATCATGACAGCGTTTCAAAGCCTCTACGCTATTCGCGTCCCTCGCTTCCATTCCTGTGGAGAATGGATCTAAGCTCTCACAGTCCGGATCGAAGCTGTTGTCTTCACTTTTTTGTTTTGGGTTGTTAACTTAAGTTTTCAACTCTTCAATAACGCTAGGCTGTTCCTGATTCTTTGGGTTCATCGAGCGAGCAGTAATCCTATGGTTGATTCTCTCTTACTGAAACATCTCCTTCGAAAGCAGCGACTCGAAGACCTGCTTCGCTTGGTTGGAGATGACCTACTCAGCCCTTGGACGCAGAGAGTGAGCCATATTTGTCTGAATCCCAATCTGCTGCGTACAGCAGACGCATTTTGAGCCTCACGCCATATTTGGCTCTTGACATTATTTCGACCGTATAAAATAATCCACCGTCGGACACCGCCGGCCGTTGGGCCATCTGAGTATGCGCATTTAAGACCGACGTTTTCGAAAACTTTGACCCTTTGAGGAAGGCTGTATCACTACGTGCATAATTATGGAAATGCTGGTGGGTTTTGGAAATAATATTACCATCCTCACACTTCTGCTGAAGCATTCCATGCAACTTTGTCTTCAGGTGCTACAGTTGCTCGTAGCACGGGCTCACTGCTCTTTGTGTGATCGCTCTCAGTTGGCCTTCCTGGCATGATGAAGCACTGAGGAAACAAGCTCCAGACAGTCCAGCCTGCAGGCTCATTGAAGCAGTTAAACACGACCACCATGACAAGGTAACAGCCGGTGTTCTGCACATTATATATATATATATATATATATATATAATGTAGTTTGCCCAATATATCTATGATTGGTCACTCAACAAACATCACGTCTTGGGGAATTCAGCTTGGAAGTAATAGCTTTGAGTAAAATATTCCTAACTTCCAATAAGGACTAAGTATCTTTCAGGTCCACACACACTGCAAACACATATGTCCCTGTGGCAAGTGCGTATCCATGCCTTTGTAACATCACCGCCTCCTGACGTCTTAGTAGGTATGTTACAGTAGAATTCGTCGAAATTTTCAAGTATCAGTGGATGGGGCGATGCTCCGTATTGCCATCTAGAGGGTTTGCGTTTTACTGAATAGTTGGGTACCTAACAGGACTCTTTAACCTCACGCCTAGTCATCCTTAGGTCTCTTGCCGTTCAGCAGAACTTGACTAACTCTTTAATCTGATTGGGACATCTCTTGAAATTTACCCGGGCATACTGACACTTATGCTAGTAAGCGGTCTAAAAGTTCAGCCATTTATCATTTAGACTCAGCAGCTACATCCTTAAACTTCTATGTATTTATTGGCATTCATATCCCACTGAGCAGATTTCACACAGCTGGTCACAGGTTTTGAGGCCAAGTGCTTTTTACAAGGGATTATGCGGGGTGACAATTAACCTAATCACTCTCCAAACCCAAATTCTATTTTGTAGCCTTAACGTTTGTTTGAAACCGGAAGGTGAGTGCGTTGGAAAGTTGTGAAGTTACATTTCCCCTTATTGCGTCACTTTGGACAGAAGTTTTGCAAGCAACGACCTTCAAAAACGGACACGGGAACTAAAGGTCACTTCATCCAAGAGAAGAGTGGCTTTTACCTTATAAAGGTTTTTGAATAGTGCTTACAACGCATTTTTGTTTACGGACTACCAATAGATCACATAAAATTGATAAATCTCCATTAAGTAAAAAGCTGTCAAAGCTGACCTCTCTAAGTTTTGGTGAAGGTAGTAGATTGCGACCTGACGCGGCCGCCTCTATCATGAGAACTAGACAATATATGGCGAGCGTATACTGTTTTTAAATAATTACTTATGCGTGCTGAGTGTTTAAGCCCAGTGTGAATGTATCTCCGAGTAGGTTTTCGAAACAAGATGCGTAAAGTTCATTTACTTGTTCCCAACACCTCAGGTGTTTCAGTTTCCCTGATCTCATTTCCTATGGTCTGCAAGTTGTGGACATAATTCAGAAGTCCTAGAGCTTCCAGATAATAATGAATGAGAAGGAAATCCTCGAATTCGTGGGTGACTATCAGCCACCAGGGCCGGTTAACTGGCTCATATACAATTCATGATACATGGGTGCCCATTCATGTAGGGGAAAACACGAAGTCACTATAAAAAACTGAACTGATTTCAGGGTGTGGTGGAACAGGTCACAAAGTGGGGTGACGTTCATTCAACTATGAGTATAACTTCCTAGAAGACATAATTGACTGGATGAGAATGCAGCTGTGCACAACTAACCTCGTAAATGAGATCAGCTGAAGTTATCCAGACATTCAATACTGCTGGAGCCCTGATTTTCGGAACAGACGTGCAGGGAAAATAATAAACGGGCGACGGAATGTTTAAATCTGCATTGCGCTGAATTATTAAATATGCCCGAGATGGATGGCTTCCAAACAAAGTAACAAGTACAGTTTTAGAGAGATTTGGGAAGCAATCAGTGGATTTATTGCTGGGAAACGTATCGTTTTCAATTCAAATGCACTGTCAAGCCAAGTGAACAGGGTATAAGGTTCATCGGGTTTGAGGTAGACAGAGGTCTCTTTTAGCTAGCCAGCCTAATCAGTGCTGACTCTTACTTAGAATTTGCTGCTCCTTAGTGCTGATGAATAACATTTGTGACAGATCGGTTAGGGGGAGGGAAATTACCAACAAACTGAATATGGTTTTGAAGCCCTGGTTTTCTGGTTTAGTGCATTGTATTGGAATTCTCCTGGGTAGCATTTGCCAATTTTGCTGATCTGTGTGGGCCGGGGGGAACTAAGACAACTATACTGGGGTCGGATACACCAAGTGGATATTACCCTGCCTCCTCGGAACATCTCACTGGTAACCACAGGTTGCCGCGTGTCACCCCGGTTGATCTAAGACCGCTCTTCACACACTTGCCAGTTCTGCGCCCTCTTTTGAATTCACGCTAGGATGCTGGATCAGCCACCATACGCTTTTTTTGGTGAATCTTGGCACTGGTCGGAAAAACTAACACATTTTCCGACTCTTCTTTGCCCCGGGTCCAGTTCGTGCCCCCCCCCGTCACCGAGTATCGAACTATCATCCGATATTAATCTATTTTTATTGGCCATCTATTTACACAACGATTCTGGGGTGCAAACCCAAGGCCGTTTGACACATGTGAACCTTCGTTTAGTCGTTACATTTTATTTCGTAGCCCGCACTTGTGCTATACGATCAGATTCTACGAGTACGGATGGTAGTACTGTATCAGTGGGCGTGGTAGAACCCTGTCCAGCTAGAACTACTGTCCCGCCTTGACAGATTTTGATATGCTAGAGTGTTAAGTTCAATAATCAGGTTTATTAGTGGTCGTCTGTCTAGAATCAAGGACGCAATAGGACGATGTTTTCATAAAAATAGCGTGTGCTATTGAATGTTGATTCCAACAAACCACGCACTACTTCTCTAGCTCAAAATAGTGTAGTATGGATAAACATAACTCCAGAACATCCAAAATGCGCTCTCCTGGTATACACAACATTCAGGGCTCCGAAGGAGTGCATTACAGATGCGTTTCCCGGAAGTGATTTAGTTTATCAGACGAGCAATAGTGTTTGGATTAATAAGCATCCCTAGTGAACTGCTGGTCCGTACTAATCCTGATCATATTCGGTATCCCAGCTTGCGATGCACCATTTTCATCATCGAAGGGTTTTCAGCAAACTTATGAGTAGTTTTCGTTGAAAAAAGTTTTTGTTATGCACACTTTTAAGGCCTGCTTGTGAAGTGCACACACGAGTGTGGCCAGAAATGTCGAATCCAGTAAAGCAACTAAGTTTGCCGGGTCACGTGGACGCCTAAAAGAAATACACGATGCCGCCAGTCTGCACCTTTGTGAAGGTTTATTAAATAGTGTTATGATTTGCAATAGTTCGAGCTGTTTGACATTGGAAACGTCCCGAGAACACAGTGGAGATTGATGAAACTTGACTAGAGACAACATTTTGGGCAGCAAATTAGTTTTGAGTCTCGTAGGTTTCTTGATTTACCTTTGAAATGTGTGAGAGCGTAGCAATAGGGTCAAAAAATAGCTGCTCAAAATACGTCGTTGACCAAAGACCGCTTCTAGCTACATTTCGTGAACTGGAAAATGGTACTGTCCGTTGAATTGGAATCAATAATCTCCAGTTTATTCCAAGTTCGTTTGATACCATACATCGCGAGATATTCCTTTTTTCTCTCATTATTTTCTTTCACCATCCAGACAACATCAAATCCCATTAGATGAAGACGCCAGATATCCCCCAATGTCATTGCTACACATCCAGCGATTATCATTTCTGAAGGGAACTTTTGACCGGAACGTGTCTATTTATCATTATGTCCACATTAGATGTTACTTTTTGTATGGTCGTCGAACAGAATCGATGAGCGTACGTGAGTTTCAAATAAAGCATCACAACATCTATTTATATTTGCTGAAATCAACTCCCTTATCCTCGACCGGTCACAGTATTTCGTGTGACACTTATGGGCTATTATTTTGCCAGCGGAATAGCTGATCAGTGCACCAGCCCAATTGTGTGTGGGACCAGATTTGTGAACCTTAACTCGATCAGGTGTGCACTGACTTCTATGAAGAGTAAATTCATAGCAGCTAAATCGATGGCGACCAATACTTTTCAGGCCGTGGAGAAGATAAATATTGATTGAGAATGTCTTATTTGAAAGTGGCCAAAAACCAGTCCGTGAAGCATTCCGAAAACAGCCTCCTTTATAAAAGGAGGAAAAATACTAACAGCAAATAAGAAATAAAATAAATAAAAATGCCGCGCAGTAAACAGACACGTTTAGCGAAGTTTTCCCGAGCCAAAAGCTGCTATTTTATACAGACTGATGGCCCTACGGAAAAGACCACAACCAAGCAGGTTAATTTTCGAGGACAGATGGATGCTTAGAAATGTTTTTGACTATTTCATCCATAAAAAGTTCCTCTAGTATCATGATCACGGTTTTGGAGAATTATCGAGAAAGTACCGGAGTTTGAGGCAATTGAGGGAAGGGGCTTCTGTCATATTGTTTGAAATTTATTTTAATGCATCTCAGTGGATACATAATACTGCTGTAGCTGAATAGCATCTAATACATTATTATGTAACTGCCCCCAATGCAAGTGGTAGAGTGGTTTTGGTTTTGGAGTCACTATGGGATTCGTGTTTGGCCCTGTGTTTTATATAACGGCTGTCGCAGAAATGCTGACTATTTCTTCAAAGAATAGGTTACAGATTCTGACGTGCTTCTGGTACCGTGGGTAGACGGTTCGTTTGGATGTCATCACTCTTCGTATTCTTGGAAGGGACTTGGTTAACGAAAGACTATCCCTCAAAGCAGGCTTGTTTTGGCTGATTCCCGAAATCCCAACCTAAAGTACCTTTTTGACGGAGTGGTCGCGTCAGTGCTGCAGTGATCCCGCGGGCTACTCTGGCTGGAACTTGGTTCCACAAGGTGCAACCATGCCACGAAGACCAAAGGGCAGTGGGATACCCTATTGCGAGTAACTGTATTACGAGGCGCTGTGGGGTAAATTACTGCTGCCCTCTGGGATAGGATTAAGAAGGCAGTAAAGCCTTTTCTTCAGGTGACCAGAATATCCATATTAATGAAAGCAGCGATGTCCTGAAAACCACACGCTCCGATCGCCCAACGGTTGACCATGACCGCTGGACAGTTGTCCACTACGACGGGAAACATCTAAACCCTGCAATGAGCTCCCTTCGGCTCTAAAAGGGTCTGCTGTGTGCAGAAGCACCGGTGAGACATCTATGTCTTATTTCATGCGCTCTTGGGTTCGGCCAATCTCCTGCAGCCGAGCAAGACAGACTATTGGGTCATCGGCTCGTGGCAGGGTTCCCCAAGAAAAACGTAATGCCCGTTACTTCGCAGGTCAGACTTTCGAGTCAGAGACCAGGGGATGTATCCCTGAATAAAACGCTACATCCCGTTGCTGTCTTGCGCGTCAGACTTTTGAGTCAAAGCTTCAAGGTGGGGTACATCATCCAAACTTTCTCCCTCTGTCTGGGCGACGCGGAAGCATTGTTTACGCGCATAGTTCTCTCTCCACCGATTTTTCCCTCCAACCTTTTTCCACCATACAAAACATTTTGCCGGATCATTTGATTGTCAGTTTTCTGACCGATATGTCTTATACACTCCGCTGTCCATTAACAATAGACAAAACAGAAATTTGCCAGATCCCCAGGATCCTTTCTGCACAGGAGCTTTCAGCTTCCAACAACGCTTGGCCAGAAATTATACCCTTTTAAAAGGAAAGTATGCCTCTGAAACTCACCTATAAGACTCAAGCGTGGTCGTGCGTCCAAAAATGCCAAGGACGATCTCAGCTATTTCAGACTTCACTCTTCTTGTGCCTGTGATCCAGACGCCATCACTCGAGGAATATATGGCGCCAGTAGTTTTCAATCCGCACTCAGCTATAATCCACAGCACAACTAACTGGCAAAGCCTAGAGAATGGTGTCGCACTTCACATCCAGCGTCCAACCTCTTCTTAACACACCCTTAGCCTTAAATCTTGAAAGTGATCTTCCTTAGTGGAATTAACTTGGGAATATGTGGAAGGCAGTTCTGTTTGCTCAGAGACGAAGTGGTAAGTAAACATACATAAGCAAGTATCGACGGTTATCGACCCATTAATATGTATGATTATCATCTGCTGTTGTGAGATGGCGCAGGTGTTGTTTGCAAATGTTGTTATGAATCAGACTATCACGCCGGTAGAAGTTGGATGATTCATGGCTTATGCTTGTTGCTTCAGCTTGGTCGTACGGCATAAAGACACGATTTCCACTATACAACTGTCTTCCATGAATCTTCGTATGGTGTATTACCGCTTTACTATTCGAGATAACACCTTATCTATTATTCTTTCACCTTTGAAATGCATCCAAAGGAAATGTTCATGTCCCAGGGACTTGTTCTAATTGATCGAAACCCCCAACCATCCTCTCACTGTGAGGACTTAGTCCTCAGGGCCACTGTCAGTGAAAAGACTATGTTGAACTCACATAATGATGGCTCATTTGTTTGAATGGATGATTCTATGGTAGGTACCCTCATAAAGTTTATGCCCATAACCTAATGGTGTTTTTATCTATTAACCAACCCCCGCTCGAAATTTTTCTTTACTTAAATTTTTTAACTTCCTCCGGTCCTCATGTTTTTAAGAATTGATCAAAGATCACCCATTTAGTCCCCTGCGACTTAAATCTGTCATGACTTCCTCATAATTTGGTAGTTGCTCCGTTATCCTGTTTAACTAGCATTTCATGTTTCATGTATAGCAATATTTGCAATAATTATTGGTATTTCTATTGTTTTTTTTTGTAGTACTCTTATTTCAATCATTTCTCTCTACTTACTGCAAATCACTCTTACTAGTAGCCGTCACCATCATCACTGACAGTGATACAGCAGTGGTATATACTAGGGTGTAACTGCTACAAAAACTGTACTTGAACTCTGTATTAGAGTTTCAGAGATGCATCCTGTAGTACAGCGCAGTGGGTTACTGAGGCATACAAGCCGTCGCACTAAGATAAGGTCCAGTCTCTTCGCGACGTAGTACAGGACAGTAGTTTTAACTTATAAATTTTTCCACTTACATAAAACACACGATACTTCACCAATGAATGACCTGATTTTACTTAGAAAACGTAATTATTAGCCAAAACACCTGGCAACCAAAAGTAGAGCCTAAGGTGACCCTGAACTGCCGTACTGAAACTGCAACAACAGCTTCGAAAATCCCACCACATGCTTAAAATTCACCTATGTGTTTTCCTAATGCGAACACTGTGAACACTAGGCTGTGAACACTAGGCTCAAATAAAATGTCTTTAAATTAACCTGTCGAATAGTGTGAATTTCTCAACAGACTTATTTCGCACACAGCAGTTCGGTCGCAGATCACCACCAGCGGATAACACTTATCAGACCCATTTAAAATTAATTATAGTAAATTATGAAGCAATGGAATGCCTGTAGTTTGTCTGAAGTGAGACTTCTTATCAATGCATCACCACTACAACCGCCACTTGCCTGGACAAGATATCATGCCTTGGTGCCTGGTCACTTTTAATGGATATGCTCACAAGACTTCAATTAAAGAACAGTCCAAGAGGGGCGATACATCTCACGTACCATACTTGATTCACGAAAATTTGAAGTTAAATGCACAGTTGAGTTTCGAAGCAGTTAAGGTTTGAAGTGGCTACAACTAAAAATCACTGGCTAGCAAGACAGGTTGTATTGTCCAATTATGGCTCTCGTTGGCGAATAGTTCCCGGGGGATAGGCAGTGGCACGTTAACGTTAAATGGAACATGCAACCACAAAACCAAGTGTCTTCCTGACTGAAGTTCGTATGCTACTCCTTCCATGTGGCTAGGGAACCTGAAGGACATACCAAGCAACCCATTTCAGTGGTGGGCACATTGTAAATTCACGTTCTGAATGCGCTGTTGAAGTTTGTGTGCCCAAGTTGTATTCGATAAAGTCTGTAGAATATGCTAAATCAACATTACTGATAGCAACTCACACCAAAGGCGTTTACTCCAATATGTTGAAAGATAAAGACACCTCGGCCTCGGCCGTTTTTCATAGAAACGTAGGCCGTTTTATGGAAATCTTCCTTCTCCACGATTTTAAGAGGATCAAGAATCAGTACGTTACTGTCCAAGAGAATGACGATATCCAGCCCACGGAAGTCACTCACTTGCGGTCGACACCACCAAATAGTTAAATGAAAGGTGTTCGCTTTTTCAAGTGCTACATTGAGTATGAATGTATTTCATTGAGTGTCTTTCACAAATATTCATTTAAGTTTGTAAAAGGAAGGACAAACTTCGAAATCTGTTGAGCCTATTCGCTTGTGCCTGGTGGCAGCTTCATGGAGTATGCGCCAATGTAGGTATGTTAACAGTTAGTATACTGTTTTTGAATAACCACCAGACCCATTCGTTTACCACAGGTCGCATTTCGGCGAATAACTATTCTATCAAACCTAGTTTAACATGTAAGCCTCGGGCAAACCATCAGGTGAGTGGCATTTCGCACACGTAGGCAAATACTCTGGGTCTGTCCATCTGAGGGCTTGAGATTCAAAGCACGAGTTAAACTTACTCACTTACTGACTTACTCCTTTTCTGATAATTGGTAGATTAATGTAAACAAGGAAACAGTGGAAAATTTAGATACTGTCAACGATTCTCATTAGTTTTGTTGTTTGTATCTTCTGTTTTAACAAAATCCTCCTGCTATTCGATGAGCAACTGTTCTTGATTCTGTAGCCTGCGGGAAAACTCAGCTGGCCGGATTACATATCCTCAGCAGATTGGTCTTCGTGACGGATCCTCTATAAGGAGGAGGAACGGGTGGGAGCACGGAGGACAGAAAAAAAATTCAGTGCTTCTTTAGATAGTGGAATATACTCTTTCCGGCGGCGATAAATTTCTCCTTCATTTTGGAGTGAGAAATATGATGCAAAACATCCGTTTGGATATTATCATGTGGCTGTTTTGTCTTCATAGATCTAAACTGTAGCCTTGTTAGCAGCAATCCCTTGTTATCAGCGCTTGTGACAACACACTGTACATTTGCGATGCTTAGTTTAAATCTGCGGGAGCTATCGCACTGTCAAGTAAGGCTGAGAAATTTATGCCATGGTATGCATTTAAATGAATAACTAAGCAATGCGATATGAGCCTGCGCTAAAGCGCAGCCACTTATAAAATAGATAGTGTCAGTTTTGGATAGCAATGCTTTTCCAAGGAAATCTGCTTACGTGCTGCCAAAAAGAAGGTAATAGGTAGACCTACAATGACCACTGTTAGGCTTTGAAGACCGAATTTTCATTCGGGAATCTAGTGGTACATTTAGTTTGTCCCACATACCGTAGACTGCTGAAATTAACAGAGGTAATCTTAACACAGCCTCCAAAGTGAGAATTTCAAGATGTGGTAAACCTTAATAAAAAGGTTATTTTTCAGTGGTCAATTTAAGAGGGAGCTCACTGCAACAGCATTTCCTTTGGGTTTGTGTTCTAAGCCGTATAAAGCTGGTGACATTGTTCGTCAGGAGAACTATCCTCAGAAAAAAGCTGGCCCGTGATCACAGAAGTAAACAGGGGTGATCGGGGGCATTTTAATTGGACGCATACTGTTTCAATAAAAGTCTCTCAGTAAAATATGAACGCGGGCTATTTTTTGCTTTTATATTTATTTTTCTTTAGAAGCTTTACGATCGAACGAAAAGTCGGTAGAGGTTTGTTCAACAACAGCATAGAATTTCTAATGGCAAGTTATTGAATTTGCAACACTGAACGTGAATGAACTGAGCGTACTGTATTATTATTAACTGGAGGAGATTATGGCCAAGAGCTGTTTTTTTAGCAATTAGTCGTTCACAGAAGAACTCTTTACATAATAAATGATTTTCTTGGTGGTTTGCGCGCTCTCCGTAGCTTTCCAGGAGCTCTACATATACATCTTTGGAAGTGCAGTTTAATGAATGTCCCACATAAACAGCTTTCACCGCATTCATGCAAGGTGCTCCAGTAGACAGATAGGCAATTAGAAACCAAGGGTGAACGCAGTTTCCACGGCGTGGCAGTCATGCAACTGGTGGTGGAATTAGCATGGTGGCCATATTCTTCGTTCGTGTTTTCATATGATACCAAATCTTCGCGTTACTTTCTTAGTGCTCTTAGTGAGAAGTTGTATACAACAATGACTCCATATTCCACTTGAACACACTGAACAATAACAGATAACCGCGAACATGTTTTCGTGGATTGGCTTCGTTTAGAACACTAAATCTACCCACGCTACCAACAATCTGTAAGTAGCTCAGAGGAACAATCAAATTCACCCCATCTCATTTCGCCACTCGAGGGGCCAGTTAACACGTGATCACGTGATGCGGATCCTGTGAAGGATGAATGGTGCTGCATCCTGTCTAAGTGTGAGTTAGTTACACTTTTAATCAAGCGCTCGTGACCAAACAGTTGTATTCAGACTACCAGCCAAAGTTCGTAGTTTCACGACTGTGAATTTTCCGTGAGATGGGCTTTGCTAATGACTCGCAATGAATATGAAACAACTGTACAGCTCTTCTCGGCTTTTCAGCACAGATTGGCTTCATTTGCAGGACGAAGTCTCCATGAAACATGTCAGATCGTAAAAAGAGAAACGCCAAATCCACGGTTTTCCAATAGCAAAGCAAGTGATATAATGCATAATTCTTCCCTATGTAAACCTACTTCTCAACCGGATACATGTGGTGATAGCCTGGTCACAGGTACTGGAGACAAAATATTTGCCTAACTTCACCTTATTAGGTCTGTTAACTTAGTGTAGCAGATTTGGCAAACTCTAAGGAAAACCATACACATAACAACTTTCCTCCCCAGAATGTAACTTAAGCCAGATTAAAGACGTGTAGAATGATAAGAAAAGCAATTATATCTTCTTATGGTGTTTATTAAGCTTGGAAATAAAAATAATATTAACAATAATGATCTCTCTGTGTAGGACGCAGTGTGGTTATAGTTGTTGGCTTAATGAGACTTCGGCCGTACTTGTTATCAACCTGATGCCTGAGCCTCAGAGAGATTTTCCGTGCTGCTAGACTCCATGGATGCTCTGGGTGCCAACAATCGTGGGTGGGAATGTGCGTAGTTTGGATGATATTGAGCAGATACCTGCAAAATTGAGAAAATACAAAAATCACTGTTTAGTGTCGGCACTTCCGACACAACAGTTCTTTTATACACACAAGACTGCTGATTGGTTATTAGTTTTGATGAACACCGTTGGGCATCCAATCATTAGTTTTAGGCAGCCATAGTCTCCGATTTTCCATTAACCTTGGATACCAGAATGGGCTTCCACCACTACTAGGAGGTGGTGTTCTGTTGCTAAAAATACTCCGACATCCTGAATATTGTTACAAAGAAAACATGAGGCGGTCATTGTACAACGCATTTAACAGAAGAATATTTGTTGGTGCAGATTTCGTTCTGTAAATGAAGCCAATCTATGCTGAAAAGTCGAGGAGTACTGTATAGCTCTTTCATCATTTTTGGGAATCATCATAAGTGCACATCTCAAGAAACTTCAGACAGTCTCGAACATATGACATCCCAGCTACAAGTTCCAGCTCTTAACCGTTTGGCCACAAGCGGCTGATCACAAGTGTGACTAACTAGCACTTAGACAGGATATAACGTCACCCATCGTTCAATCACGGGATCGAGGAGTCAGTCAACGCGTGCGACCACCAGGAGGTCACGGGTTCGTGACTCTCTGGAGTTTCGTGAGATGCGCACTGCTGATGATTCTCAATGAGGATGAAACTGCTATACAGTGCTTCTCGGGTTTTCAGCATAGATTGGCGTCACTTACAGGACGCAATCTACACCAAAAAAAATTTGCAAATCTCCTCACTCTATTAACAGAAGAATATTTTTCAACGAGAGATTCAACTGAGATTCCATGTAGTAATAATAATAATGATAATAATAATAATAGTAATAATTCCAAGTAATACGTTAGCACTGTCGTGATTGGCAGGTGATCTAATGCCTCGCTTATGAAAAAAGCAGGTGTTACCTCTGTCGCAATGAGTGAATGATTCATACTTCTAAAACCAAACGAAACTCATTTAAATATGAGCCGAAACTTCGGCTACTACGTGTTTATACACTGACGCGAAATTTGTCGGCTTTGTTGAGTTTTACCACAGTGCAGTGCGAACTCAAGCACAAAATATGTGGAGGAACTAGTGGATTACTTAGCCCGCTATTCCGTGAGTTTCTCTGATGTATAATCGGCTCACCATGTAGGTGAGCACATGTCCGCCTGTAATCATTCAGCCTAATTGACCGATGGGATGGTTTCACCAAGCCGGTAGTGAGTAGGGTCATGGAGAACTGGTTTCGTAATTGCACAGCTGCTACTATATATAGTGGTATTGTCAGTTTGAACATATGTCCAATCAAGGTTTTTTCCAACCTTAATGTGCACCCACACCCTAAAGCCGTGCATACAAGGTTCCAAGTCCCATTAAAAACGCGACAGAAACCCAAGAACTAAGAGTAATAGAAGACTTCCCGTGGGTGGAAATTAACGCAAATGTCCTCCTTGCCCTGGGGTACTAGCTCACGCGGTGCCTTTCATCTTCCATTCACTGAGAAAGGAGTGGTGCTTGAGTTATGCTGCCGTGAGTCATTCACCGTTAAAAAAACGTCACTTGGCTTGGCTGCTGTGCCCGTATCTGCACCTGAAAATGCGTGGTGAAGGACTGATTTTCACATAAAATGTAAGCTACTAGGCTGTTCATGAGTAGTAGCATTTGTTGGTGGATTAGGCGTACCCACGGAAAAGGGACCGTGCACAAACACCTAGATTGATTCATGATCCTTCATGTAGTCACTGATGATTCCCCAACTGTTCGCTATGTTCCATTTTCGGCCCAAATTCACACCAACTAGTGTTTTTCGTGCGACTTGCGTCGGTTCCTAGATCTGACGACATTAAGGTCAAATTTTCGCAGACTTGTTCGCACACATGTAGTCAAACGATTTCATCCTGACCCTCTCAATGTATTCGTGCTTCCGGGATGATGTACTGCGTCTCACTACCATCCTTTTTCTCTTATGTAATGGCACACTACAGAGTTCCGAATTAGTCCTAAATCACCCACCTGCTAATTTTAGCGTATGGGTATTCCGCTTCAGCTTTGTTCTGTCTACCTTAGGGTTCTAGTCAGTCCCATGCACCAACTGAATGTACTGCCCTAAATTAAATTATCTGCTTTTATAAAACAATATGATGAATCAGTCCATAGATTTGGTTCAGGTTAACAATATCAACACTGATTAGAACTACACAGACAGTGATAACTTTTGTGTCGCCCACATGTGATCTCAAAAAGATAAGCTAGGCTTTGGACTATTCGGGGGGGGGGGGGGGGTGCGTTATCTAACAACTGATGTCTACTAACCTACTGAGTTCATCTGAAGTTCAACAGAATTATCCAGGGTTCTTGCGTTGCACTGCGCAACCAACTTTACTCAGTTTATTTATCCACTTGACTTTATGGACGTATCCGGCTAACAGTATAGACCTATCCTGGTTACACACAATGTTGTCTGAAATCTGTGCGCTTTACACGTGACCCAACGTCTCTAGAAATTGCTTTATTTCGTGAGACAGTATCACAAGTGCTTGGTAATCACAACTTGCTCAGTATCATCCATCTCGCAGGGTACATAAGCTATGAAAAAGATATACTAGTATGATAACCCAAATAATGGGAATAGGGGCAGTATAAGGTCCCATATAATTGCGTGAAATATTTGTGACGGAACAGCTAAGCCACACCCATTAAACAGTGTTATTCTTACCATCCAGTGTTATCTAGAATTTCTTGCCTCAGTTTGGTGAAATCAGACTGAACTTCTTAACATAGCCTGTGATACTACAATATAAGATAGCTACGAGTTGAATTAAATCGCAATCTTATAGCAAAAATTATGCCAACAGAACAAGGGTTGTACGTAATGGCGATGCATGGTCAACTATGCTTTCAACATGAGATGAGGCTTTTGGACCCATTTCTTACACACATCTTACTATTATTGTTCTTAACAACAGCAGGCGCGTAAGCATGTTAATGGAAAACACCGCGTAGACGGAACAAAGTGTGAAATGGACATGAACATGATGCCTCTAGTCCATCATTATGGATATCCAGTTCACTTTTGTTCAAGATTAATTTAAAAAACCAAAATAAAACTTAAAAAGGTGGACTTAACGTCTATGCCAGCAAATCAGGTATAACTTGTTGGTTTTACGGCCATTACTTAGCATAGGTAGTGCTTGGCTTACTGTACAAAATAAATTTTATCCTTCTTAGGCAGTTTTAATTTAGTTGAAAGTTAGGAAAATCCCGACTAAGTAGAGGATCATTTGGGTTTGAAATCGTTCGCATAAGCATAACACTTAATAAATATTGCAGCCTTTTCTCTGCTTAGCCAGCATGATAACTTGCATGATATGAGGATAAGGAGACAGCATCCTGAATTAAAATAAAAAGAACGCGTTCTCACGGACTGGAGGTTTTGATAACTTTCGAAGAACCTTTGTTGCTCAAAGCTGGGTAAGAGACGGAGAAGAAGTCCTTCGAATCGATACGTCAAGCTTCAGGTCAAATTTATGGACGGAGGATCAGATGTCTTCCCTAATAGCAATTTTACAACCACGATTGGTACTCCCACCCTCAAATTGCGTACTTACATCTGAAACTAGCTGATTATTTGCACTGACGGGATAGCTGACGGAGACGGATAAATTAGTCGTATCCTCAAATCCGGTCACCACATTCTGCAGGTCACCAGCTGTACATTTGGTCGATGTCTTTGATTGTTGCGATCGTCGCCAGGTGTTGCCTCTGTGCCAATCCAGACTGTGCTGTTTTTGAATTAAGGCCCGTTTTGTTGGAGATGGTTTACTTGGCTCACTTGCCTGCAAGAAACCACATTTACATGCATATTTCCTCGCAAAAGGAGGCCCTTGGATTTTCTTCTTAGAATTTGTTTTGCTATCTTCCATATCCTCAGGTACTTCCATTCTGCTCGTATCCTGGTCATCTTCTGTGGCCTTCCAAGTTTTGCCTTTTCGACGGATTCGATTCCATTGAAATGGATGTTTCGAATAACTCAGATGTTTTATCATGAAGTGTGTGGATACTGCCGACGTAGGTTCTTCTGGCGTGCATGGTTCGAGTGGACTAATAATAAATATAAACAGCACAGTGATAAGCAAACAATTCAGTGTGAATGTTTCAGTGTCATCTAAGTGAACAATTACGAGCATTCACCTTTTACTTCAAACCATTGGTCAGATTTGGAACTAACTGACTACCGGAAAACTTACTGTGTGGAACCGATTGATATTATATGACAATAATTATGACACTAATATGCCCGGTATTGTCTTGCTTCAGTTCGCTAAGGTTACTGAAACAACTGAGGATTGCCAGCACGTTAGCCACAACGCTATAACAATACAAAAAGTTAATTTGAGCTGTCCTTAGGTAAGCAAATACCTGCACATATCTCGAGTTCTGTGGAGATGATATTCAGGAGAAAATTCCTTATTTCAGCTCAGACCATGGAAAGTTTTCTTTTTCGAATTACACTATATATGTACATTTCAAGAAAATTCACACAATATTATGATGAATCAAGTATCCAGTTAGTGTAGTAGTGTCTAATAAAGATTAGACCAGATCAAACCAGTTATCCGATTTTATCGTGAGCTATAGTAGAACTTGCAAAAATACAACCGCAGTTTGTCTTGTCACAAAAAGTTTATGGTCATCCTAATCCCACATCTTCGAGTACCCAAGATACCTTCGTGTTAACCAGATATCACTGACGATCTTTCCACCAGATGGTTTTCAAGTACTATTCTGTGCTTTATGTATGCGATTGTACACTTGCGTCAATGATAAATTTCGTTTATTGCTATGTCCTCACGCATTATTCTTGGGCTGAAGGGTGACATTACTGATGACGTTGTCGCAATGAGAAAAAACAGCAATAAACACCACAAGTTAGCCACCATAAAATTACGAAAATATGATAAGGGGAATGAAAGAAGATAACAAGGAGAGGATGTATTGCAAAAACGTTCCCGTTTGGTCAGTAGCAAGGGCCATACAGCTTTAGGCAGTATCAAAATGAACATATTCAAACACCCAAACACCTAAAAATCAATTAAGTCCGATGCTCTACCGAGCCTAACACGGCACGCAGCATATGTGACAACAGAATAAATCTAGTTAAAGAGAACAGGACTTGATATCAAGCTCGTCACCGTGGTCACTTTCATCATCGTCCTTAAAAAATCAACGAAGTACGCTGGCGCACTGCCGCACAGTTATCTCAGTTCACTTGGATAAAATCCCATAATTTGGAGAAGATGGATGAAAACACCGAAAACGACCTAATGATCTTTTCTACCTGCACTCGAGGTGCCCGACCCTCTCCAAATTTCAGCCCGACACTCGACTACAACTGGTCGCATAAAGCCACTGGCATCAGTTAGGCGTCATATCTTGCTATGTTCACAGCCAAGAGCAGTGACAGAAACGGTGGCTCCATCCAGGAAGGCAAACATCACTAAATACCTGACACTCCGTAACATCCTTTTTTCAGGTCATATTTTGCCCACCAGCCGGAAGTAAGGACAAAGAACAGAGCTGCCTTCAGTACGAAGTGACTTGGCATTTGCAGGTCATGGTTGAGCCAGCTTAGCTTGGAGACCTCAAGTGAGCTATCTGCTGCTTCCCTGCAGCCCCACTTTTCAAGCATATTGCTGCTAATTTACTGATTCCAGCAGACCCAAAACAGGTTAAGGCCTGTGCTTGCTTTTGATATTCGTGCGTTAACTTCATCTTCCACGCTATCCGCTTAGCTAATTAAAATTCAGAGGCCATGGTGCTCCATAAACTGGCTTCCCCCCTGAATTCCTATGGACACGTTTAAAGACTGTACGGTCCCACGATATGACTTTGCACTTTGTGGGGATGAAATGTATGTGAGAATTTGGATGTTCCAGCCCAGCATTTCTCGCGCTTTTTTCTTTCTTGAAAAGTAACAACTGCGTGGTCTACGTATTCTGGGCAGACAAGTTTCCCGCTCACAGAGATCTAAACGCCAGGGATTCGGGGAACCTTCACACCACGAAGTGAACAAAAATGTAGAGAATGAGCATCTTGGTCGAAAACTAATCCTTGTGAGAAAACTTTTGCGGAGCTCTCCATACACTTTCACACACCCACAAATGTGGGAATACAAGGAGCACACAATATTCACGGAATTGCTGGTTAGACCATGTTGCGCAAGCGTGCTGAGAAGGGCAAGCAGGTTCTCAGTTCCAAACACAAACTTCTTGTCAAGAAATATCAATTTCAGGGTATCTTAGCGTACGCCGTTTCGACCATCTGGATGGGTTGGGTTTTCTCATTCAGACAGAGTTAGACAAGTGCCAATCGAGGACCTAACCTCCACCCATGAATTGACAGATGAAATTTGGCCAGGCCAAGCAGCTCGGTGGCGCTTGAGGAACAAAATGCATTCTAATAATTTCGAAGCAGTCGGCATCCCGGGACTTCGTCCTAGGGCTCCGTTACGGGCGCGGCGTCCAAATTACTAATACCAAGTGACCATTGGATTGCTGTTAACAGTTTTAAGACCAGCGACTCGGGAGTTCATCCTTTCTGTCACTGATCAGATCACCAGGTTCCATTTGAACCCTGTTGGACGTATCAGCTGCAGAAATTTTCGCACATCTGTTTCTTTGGCTTTGTGGATCCATCAAGCTGAATTCTAGCAGATTGTCAAATCGCATTATATTTTCGGCTATTAAATATGCTTGTCCCAGCTATGAGAAGAGTTAGAGTCCTGTTCACGTTCTAGCACTTAAGTAGTGCGCCCAGCGTCTTGCAGGGCACCATCAAGCAAGAGTCCATATCAGAAAATAAATTGCTTTTAGAAGATCTTAACGAATGGTTTTGCTAAGTCCAGGAGCCCCTCTGTATTCAGGCAAGGTGTGAGAATTTTACTTGCCTTTTAAAGAAAAAAGGAAGAAGCAGTGGTTAACCAGGTAGTCAAAATTTACATAGGTTTTCCAGAACGAGTGGCAAATTATAACGGATCCAAGCAACTTGCAACTGATGATGACGTTGCTTATCTTATCTTGAGGTTGATCCACTTGTAAAGTGCAACACGTGGTCAAGCGACTTCGGCTGTTCCGGAATTTGGCGCCGCATGGAAAAGTCTATAATCAGCACAAAACTGCAGCAGATATTCACCGTTTTGTATATGTCTCGAGTCTAGCTCATGATGTCTTAGGAGTTGCGTCTTTCCTGCTAACGCCAGGCAGTGCGCTATTATGGAAATCGGTGGCAAAGTTATGTTAGACTGTTACTCAATACCAAGTCGGAAAAGACGTTCAGAATTATTAAAACTTGTTGAGGTGAGAACAGGCATACTGTTAACCTAAACCCGATATTTCTATTGAGCGCGACTGCCTGAAATAATCATGGTGGTTTGGAACAAATCTTTCAAGCGCGGATATGAAACTAGAACAGGGTGGCGCCGTATATACTGATCCACATTTCAGTTAATGTTGGTTTTTAGGGGTGTTTTAGCGGAGTTGAAATTGCCACTTAAAAACAACGTCAGGTACATCATATAATACAAACAGTGCTTCTGGTACGCTCTGTAATCTGTTCCGTATTTGGTCACCACCTTTTCCGCGCAAATTTACTCAATCTTTTTCAGTGAATCCTGACCACCTGAAAATCCAATAGTGCTTCCTTTAAAAACTCGAGGCTGTCGAAACCATTCATTTGAGCACTACGGTTCAAACTAAATGGCAAAAGATGATGAAGATATATAAGGTTTCCGTGCCAAGAACATTTAATTGTTAACCACTAAGAAAATGGGCCTTCTCACGTTCATTATTTTGAGAGACTTGATTTTCATCAACACCTTGTGCTGAAGAGCATTGTATAAAATTCAGACGAGGTGCCACGTCCATTCCACTATCGTACTGCTGGCAGCAAAGTGACAAACATTTATACCTGATCAAACAATGCAAACTGTACCACACTTGGTCAAAGATCAGATACCCCATATACGGAACGGTCTTCAACATATCAGTGTGATACCTCATGACTCACTGCTTTCAAGAAGCAGCCTAGTAGTGAAAAAATCGCGCCAGATAGTGGCTCGCTATTTATTTTCACGACTACGGGGGCTCACATTTTTGGAGAGAACCTGTCACATTTAAAGTAACCACAAGGAGAATTTCTTGTAAGCTTCAAGAAATTTACTGTATTCACTTTGAGTTCACTGACCAGACAAAAATGGAAGAACAGGGAGCGTAACCACGCTGCAGTCTGGAGATGTACTGCACGCGTCCGCCGTGAATAGGGATAAAACACAATGACAGTACTCTTTACTACCTGACTGTCACCCAACTGTTGCCGGTGTCACAAGCGCTGCCTATTGACTCCATTTCAACAACAACATTAAACCAACATTCCTTGTTTTAAGCTTAGCAGTGCTGAAGATTTCACTCAACCGGAATGTGGATGGAGTGATGCATGATATGCGTTTTCACTAAGTAAGCTTGTATCTTGCATCTTCTTAAACTTGTCTTCCTTATACAATTACGATTTTAAGGGTTCTATACATGTAGCAAACTTTAACGTTTCAGACGATTATCTCATATGCTTATCTTTTTTCCCACTTCCTATTTTAATGGGTATTTAGAGCATACACTACAAATGAAATGCGGGACGTGATCAAATTCAACGCTCGTGCGTAAGAATACCAACAAGCAACCGACTTCTCATCAGTAAACTAAAAACTGGCGTCGGTGACCATTTTTGGTTTTTGTCCCTTTTGTGAGGACACCCCGCGAAATACATCTAGAAATATGTATGTGTATTCATTTCTCACTTGTGCGTCAATTTGAATTCTTTATTCAAATGTAGAACTACTATGTTTAGGTCCCTCAAACCACCTACCCCCACCTAACTATCCAACAACGATGGTTATGTGGATACTGAAACCTATTTTTCTATGTTCAGTGCCAAACTACTCATGATGTTCATTTTGGCATGTATAACTTATTCGGGATGAACCAAACCAGGTTACCAGGTGTCGGGAAAAATTTCATTTCTAAGTACTCCAAAAGTTAACAAACTATTGGTGTCATAAATTTTCTGGTGGTCGGATAAAACACATGCTCACAACACTATTTATCTGGGAATCATGCCATTGGTTGTTGGTCTGTTCGGCGAGTTCTATTAGAAACGTTTCAGTTCCAGTCGAGGTGACATCGTCATTTTGAACGAACGTTTAAGTAAAAATGCATACAGCTGTTGACTTCTGAACAGATAAAATGCACTAAACTTCCTTTATGTTAAAATAGTCATCACAATTACGGCGCCTATCTTAAATAGACCAACATGCTGAAATTTGTTGGACGTATGCATAACATTTCAACTAGTTAGGTTTGTTTGTCTTTATGGCCGGCGACTTTGCCATATAGGGTAGGCTTACTATTGGTACTAAGGTGTGCCACCAAAATCTCAGCTGTTTACTAGGAAACATCGATGCCAGGGGGTCAACCCAAGCCACTTGAAAATAGACCACTCCTCTTCTGCAATATCCTAACTCTGTCAATAAGAGAGGACTTGGACGGTCGACCAGACAGTACCTTAATCTCACACCAAAATGGAAACTATGACTGAGCTCTCAGGCAATAACCTCAGTGGATCGAATATCACCATAAATTCTCCTGACTGTTAGTTTGCCTACCTGTTTGAATCCCAAATATTGGTTGCCCTAAGTTCCGGAATTGAAATCCGTTTTACTCATTACACCGGTAATTTTAAAAACGTTTGAAAAGCAGAAGAAAATCTCAAAATTTTTGCACCAGCAGTGCTCGGCTATTTAAACGTACGTGGAAAAATAGGCAGCATTACCTTACATACAATACAGCTTGTCATCCTAAATGGTTGATTTTCTCAGGTGCTTCTACGATTTGTATTTCCCTATAGAATCACAGAGATCACCACCACCACAAACAATCCCTCAAAACTTCTGATGTCTTCTTAGTATCTTATTGGAAAATTTGCAGTCCTATTTCCGATTTCGCGCACAAGCAGTTTGATTTGGATTGTTCCGAGAGAATATTGGAGAAGCAAATTGTTTAGTTACAAACCTTATAAATCGGGCACTATCCGTACGCTGAATTAAGGGACTGGTGAATAACGAAAAAATCCAGCACAGGGTATTGGAGGGTATTTTTGGGATAGTTGCAAGAAAACCTGAAGGTCTCACTGAGACTGAGGTACGTCTTGGTATACTGTGTAAACGACCATTCTTTCAGACGGACAGAGAGATTGCAGTCTGACTTGGTAGACGTTTATTAAATAGTTCACTCACGTTAACAAGGAAAAGCTACAAGCTTTCACGGTCTTGACATTTCTCACAATTTCTTATCAATGGGTTTAAACGCAAACCCACTACAGTCCCCTCAAATGCAGCTAAGCCTAATAAAACCCAACCTACCTTCGGAAAAGTGATCACAGTAACCAGCTGACAATCTCAACTAGAGCTGAACCGATGATCACGCCAATTCCAAAACACGAAATGCTCAACTGATAGAGCTAGGAATTTGAGTTTTCAGAGCAACAGGACTGACAAAGCCATGGGGATAAATCCAGGAATTCAACGCGGTCGGGCAAAATAACTAAATTTTTTGGCTCTGTAGGCGTGACAGGTAAAGAGCTCCTCAAAATTCATGACAAATGACAAATGGCATCAATAACATCATTGATGCCAAACTGCACTATATCTCTAAAATTTTAACAGGGCAGTCGTCAAAAGTGAAGGAACAATAGACCTCTCGGAAGCCTTCTAGTAGTAAAGTGTATAATTATATCCACCACTTTTACAGTGATACATTCCGACAAAATGACCAGTCGTCACAGCACCTCAATAACTCATGCGTATAAATGGAAATTTATAGCAGCGGTGGTAGACTTCTCAGCACCAGTTCCTGCGGTAGATTGTTGGCCAGCGATTAATCACTTACCGCTTCCATTGTCTGCTCATTAGTTTGACCTTGAAACTTACTTCGAGGACGTGCGAGCATGAAGCAAGCTTCGAGAAAACCAGCCTGGCCAACTACGTGGCCAGTAACTACTCGCCCATTACCCGATCCACATCAACATTTAGGTGAAACTAGG
Organism: Opisthorchis felineus; assembly: GCA_004794785.1. Taxonomy (NCBI): domain Eukaryota; kingdom Metazoa; phylum Platyhelminthes; class Trematoda; order Opisthorchiida; family Opisthorchiidae; genus Opisthorchis; species Opisthorchis felineus. The sequence goes on along the minus strand of SJOL01006434.1, from coordinate 404,785 downwards.
ATAAGCTTCCTAAATGATTTACTAGACGAAACCAAATCGTCTGATGGTTATTTGCCGCACAGCACTCGAAACAGCGGAATCGATTGCTACCCTTTTACTGAGTCTTTTCTTGTGTCACGGGAATTAGAAATTTAAAGACTTTATACCACCATAGTCACTGACCACATTTCATTTCAAACTGAGAAGATAGCGCTCACCTTTTTAATTCTTTCGCACTTTTATCAACTTACATCGCTCTATATACTTGACAGGATGCTCTCAAAAACTTATGTTCGTAATCCTGTCTGTACGTGGAGTAAGTGCAGTGTATGAGTTGAAAGCTGGGTCCAAATTGAACAAACGTACTTGATCGAGGGAATAAGATTTATTCAATAATCTTTAGTTTACAGTGTGACAAAAATTTATGCAGATAAGTAAAAGCTTGGTTTTTAATCGTCATGTACTGGTGAGTGTACTTCAAAAGCGCAAACGTGAAAATATATATGAACTAGAAAGATTCTATTGTGAGCTGTCCACTTCTGGTATATAGGTAAATGGATCAGAAGAGTAGCCACAAAAATGTCGTTTATTGTTTCAATTCCTTTTTCCATTCATAATTGTCCTGTACTGTAGTTCCAAAATTTCAGAAACAACTTTACCAGTTGACGAAGCTCTCTATATATGATGGCAATGCAGTTCTTAACCTTCTACAGTTTATTTTATTCTAAATACACAAACCGAATATGTTAGGAATTAACATCGTTTTATGTCGAAAAGAAAAGTTTTTTTGTAATACTTGTGGTCATCAGTACTTGTGGGGTAGACATGCTTTCCTGAATTACTTATAGTTATCTTTTGTTCGCCATCGGATGACCTGAATGATGGGCAGAACAGAGTAAAATGCAAGTTCAGACTACTGAGGTGTGCGGACGATTTCCGCCCACAATTTTCACATATTTTCTTCTCTATGTCATACAAAAACCACTAGCGTATCCGTTCTACAGATTTTTCGTCTGCCATTGTCTCAAAGCAAGTAACTGAAAGAGAGAATATTTACACTAGCAATTGAACAATGATGTGCTCAAGTTGGATTTCGTTCACCCGTCAAACGAAAATAACGTTCACCTTGAGGATTATGTTCCCATCATTCCCTTCATCAAAAGCTGATGATCATAGTAATGCAAAGCTGGACATAACGAGTATGCTTGTCAAAGTAGAGGGAAGACGCATGTCGTGATAAGTTAACATTACTCTCACTTCCACAATCAAAATCACAGGCCATTTAGTAGAACCTTCTTCTTTCATAAGGATCACCCTTTGTGAATGCACAAAGTGGTCATTGCCTTGAAACGAGCTTTATAGAGGGTTGCCTGCCCCGTTTAATTCTTTGGTTTTCTGCTTGCAAAGGTTTAGTTACGCGTTTATCTGCATCCCAAATAAGGTTTCCTTCCCATGCCCCCGTTGCGTGAGCGTATGTCGGGATTTACGCACATATCGTCAGGAAAGCATAAATTTTACCCAGACCGCTTAGCAAAAACACGGCAGGCAGCGTCCAACAGTCGAGCAGTAACTTCTTCAGTTGCTTATAAAAGTTGTCCTCATATCGCTTCTTTGACTTCCAATGTACTAATAGGGCCGCCTGCTGAAGTGTGAAATCTCCGCTCTATGATTCCATCCAACGCAACCTCATCAATCCCTACCACCCAACACTGTGGTCATTATCTGTATAGCCTTGATCGGAACAAGTTGATGTGACAGTATGTGTGCGAAGTTTGCAAGGCCATAGTTCTAAGGAAAAGTGCGATAACGATGCTGTAGACAGGTCTTCAGCTGCGTGTACTAGATAAAGTGGTTGTTGGTTTCGATCGCTTTCGGTGTCTTAAAACAGATAACCGTGCCTACGATCACCACTGTCATCGCCTCCAATCTGCAAACGATGTAGCTGAAAAACAATGCTTCTTGGTCACACTTTGTTGGCCGGTGACCTGAAATATAGGAGTGGGTAATTACGCATTGTAGACAGTGGCTGACATTGTAGATGATCGAACTAAGGGATAGCAGCGTTCAGTTCATGGGCAGCTCGGTAGGGAAACTTATGCATCGGGGTCAACAACTCAGATATATGCACGCCATTCGGCGTGCGACTGGGACATGAGAACTACTGTTTCCCAAATCCGGTGCGTCCCATCCCGGCTTCTTTTCAAAGGAGACTGTTCTGAGTAGTGTAGCTGAGTTTGCTGAGAATAGTCATGATACTTTACTAGCGAGACATGCCACGAAATTCCCCAGCTCTGCAGGAGTCTTCGGTGATTGTAAGAAGTGATTTTTTCTCGAAGTCGACCCTGTTGACTGCACAGTACCTGTCCAAGTCATTACAACTCTTGAGGTGTCGTCAATTCATCCATTGACTTATTACCACTGAAGACCATCCACTGTATTTTAACATTGCTCTACTCATGTTTTGCACTGAGATGATTCTCCTAAGACACCGATAGTCAACCACGGGAAGATTGTCTTCATAAGCGCAGTGTGACTAAAATCCTGGTACACATAACAATATTTGACGAGAATGGGATATTGTTTAACTTGGCCAAAAAGTCCTCAGTCGTTTAGTTGTGTTCTCTCTAGATTCGCGTAAACCATTAAAAGCGTAGTTGTCCACGCTATTTTTACTACCTCACCATTCACTACTCAGGAATAGTCCTAAATATTCAACAACTACGTACACCTTAGTCTTTTCAAGTACTAGCAAACTCAAGAGTACATGAATAAATCTGACGCCTGAATAGATATTATTACAAAAATAGTATAGATAATAAAGCATCAATAAATACTTACCATATACTAACTGGTTGCTGGAAGTTAACTTGGGGAAAACTTTGATTGCGTTCGATTGTATGGGCCGGACTGACTTGGTTTGTGATCAGAGCAGACTGAGTCCCTAAAATCACATTTCCCGAGTTTGATTCTCTCAAGGTAGACAGAATCAAATTATCATCGGGAAGGGGGATCTCACACTCACAGCTTCCGTCATCAATGGAGTTATTGCACAGCGAAATCCGTGCCTTACGGTTCAGACTATTTTCAAGTGAGCTGCGGCAATCGATATGGGCTGTATTATGGTTTGGAGCGCACCGCTGTAGTTCAAAAGTGCTGCTTACGGATTTGGCTATGTTGCCACAAAACTGATCGTTGAAGTTCTGTTCCGGTAAAGGGAAGACTCCTTTTACCTGGGACGATCTTCTGGTATAGACATTCAGGTTGTGTACTGAGGATCCAATCATTCCCTAGAGAGTGGATGACAGATAAGTACAGATCGGGAATTCCTTTGGAATAGAAAAGAGATTGTTGGTAAAACACATGAATATCACCGTTGCTTTAGTTCTTATTACCCATCGACCTAAAAATATGAGGGTAGGTTATGTACTGCTCAAACTTGTCGGTGACTCACATGTTACTTTTTCACTGGATGACGAGGCAAGAAAGCTCGCACTGAGTAGAGGTATTTGGAGGCAAAGAAGTCGGTAACTTGGAAATGTGGAGGAAATTTTTCATGCAACAATTTGTCAGTTTTTCAGGTTTAGGCTAAATTGATTGTTGAAACCAGCAACAAACTATATTTATTCCCATTGTTCAACATTACTGATTTTTTAAAAAATAATTCTGACTCTTTAGTAATTATTGATCTGAAGACCCCATTCTTCAGCAAGTTACTTCTTCAAAAATTCTTTCTGGTAGTATCCTTTGGCACACTTCTGGAACTCAATCCTTCCCAGGAATGAACTCTTCTCGAAAGTGATTACCGGCACTCAGTTTCGTTGTGCCGTCTCTTCAGTGGGAAACGACTGAATAGTGTTTACAATAGTACACAACAACTAAATCTAGGCATTAATACGAGTTCAACCACTGAAAGAAAACCGCCTCACTCATAAGGTTACCAACCCACTATCAAATTTGCTGTGCATGACAAACGGGGTTGAACACGTCCAACCGGAATGAAAGCGACATTCAAAAGTTCTTCCAAGTAAACAACGACAAGCTTCATTATCTTTATGGTTTCGTAGTAGAACGCATTCTGGAATACTGTCTACCTGACAGCAGCTAGACATATACAAGTGTAGATTCTTGTGTTTTCGTGTACATTTCACCTAATGGAACACGAACCATGAACAGTCGTATCTTGGTATGCGTGGCCACCGCATTCAGATATCGTAGGTATAGGATAAAGAAATGCATTTTTCGATGTTCATAATGTAAGGCGTGATATAATCGCAACAAATTGTGAAATGAAGTTTAAAAATAAGCTGGGGGATAACAGCTTTTTTGGCCAGAGGGCTTCACTATGTAAATCAGGACCTCCAACTGTTTATGGGAAGGGTTTGTGATAAACTAGCCTCGCAGACGGATGAATGATCAATTCATGCTAAAATGGACATAATCAACAGGCCCATTCACTCCAGGCAGTGATAGTGGAATGTCGGTGCCTTTTCAAAAAAATCGGCGATCTCCCTAGGGAGCACACACTTACAGAAAATTAAAAAGCGCTCGCTCCAAAGGGTGATTTGCAGCCTAATCAAATGTCTAACGTCCCACGATAACACCTGATGCACAGGATAAAAGCATTTGCCTGAAAAATGTTGAAAACGGTTTGCTTCATCTTTGGCTCGTTTCTCACGGCATTAAGTCTTTTCCGAACCTTTTCCACTTATAGAAGAATATTCCGGCTTATGGTGGATTTCCTGGCAACAATAAATGCAATAGCCTTTTCGACTTTGTGGGCATCCTCACCATCCCCTTCATCTTCATCTACGATCCATGAAGTGTAAATGATAATCTAACAAGGAGTGTTTCAACTGGCAAAAAGCTATCAGTGGCTAGGTCTTGTGTACATCTTCCCTCCTTCGGTTAGCTGTTTTACTCCCAATATGTACACTACCTGAAACTGACTAATTGGAGTAAAATTTGCGGTCGCTGATGATATCGGATGTAAATTGAGTGGCTGGCAAAACACGGCAATGCTTGAGCGATGGACCGCATTCATCTACCATACAGTGCATTTCGTACTATATGTCAAATCTGCGTGGAAGGAAAATTTAGCCGAACAGTTCAACGTAAGTCTCCGTCCGCACGAGATAGGTCGCTGTTTTGACTGCCCTGTGGATTCACCAACCTAGTCATACGACGAGAGATATTCACTTCAGCACACAACGCACTTAGCACAGAATACGTACTCCACACTACCACAGCAGTTTGCATGTCTGATAGTTTTTAAACACCTACCTACAGAGTACCGGAGGACTTGCCCAATATTCATCAGAACGAAGATCCGAGGCACTGCAAAAGCTATTTGACTTCGCATTCGCTTTCCGGAATTTTTTATTTACAAATTTCGGTCGACTGACTGCGGTCATTTTCGTCCGACCCTGGAGGAAGTTGTGCACGTCTAATGTATTAAAACTTCTGTTTGTTGCCGCGACGTGAACAAGTAGGTCTAGGCAATGGTTAATCATGAGGAATGTGGGATAAATCAAGCGCTGTCGCAGCATCACCTGATAAGTGTAAAAATAAGGCCCGTTTTCTTTTGGTAGGGGGGAGGTGTAACGCTTGTTTAAAAATTTTGGGCTTATCAGCGATTAAGCCGACATAAATTCCGTCAATACATTCAGCATTTTAGTCGAAGCACTCTAAGAGAATATGACTGGGCTCCGACTGAAACTAAGACGAGATGCATTCAACCGTCAGCAGCCCGCGGTTATTCACGAAATCAGGATAGGTTGTCGATAAACTACATTTTGAACTGCCGTCCACTCCCAAATTAGTTATAAGCGTCCTTAGATGAAAATGCACCCTTCCACAGGAAACGGGCAGTGAACTTATCTACCCCAAATCATTGCAAATACGATCCATAGTTGCAGAGACCGGCTTAATTTTTGCTTGCTTGTGGATCTTTCTTTTACATAAAACGTAATATCTAGAGAATAGGCAAGTAGCCTCCACCACGCGACACAATGTTTGGAAAGAAACGTATCTCAATTACCCAGGCACAACAAACTGGTGTTTCGACAGGGCATAATGAGAGGATGTTTCTTTGAACCGATTACTTCTGCCAGGCAAAAATTTGACCCTTTTCTGGTTTCTGAACTGAGGGCGGAAGTTCAGTAGGTAAATCCTTGTCCGGACGTTGCCAAAATTGCTGCTTATGTGCGGCAAAAAACCTGAACACCCCCAAAGACAACTCAGTATCCTACAGACAGTGGAAAGTGATCGGAAATTCGGGAGCCAAGTCTTCTAAGACGCCATTCAAATGTGAGACTGTATGCTGTTACTCGTCTTCAAGTGTCCCCTCTTTGGTAGATTCATGCTACTGAAACCAAGTAAATGAAGCTGTATAGTCCTCCTCTATCTTCAACTAACATTACACCTCGGTATCCACTTTTACGTCAGCCTTGTTAGTTGTGGTTATTTGTTCGCAAAATGCCAAATGCGTTCTCGGCAAGTTATAGGCCGACGACGTGGAGGGAGCCAGTCACCAAATGATGACGTGATATGGGTTCCATGAATGAAGTATGAAAGACCTATATACCATTTCAACCCCAGGTTTTCAGAGCCGTTTGTGCTCGAACTGTTTAGTCTCCAGCTAATAGCTGGAAGGCTGTGAGTTTGAATCACTGAATAGAATTTGCAATAATAGTGAAACAGTTGTACAGTACTTCTAGGCTATTCGGGACTGACTGACTACACTTACAGGAAGAAATCTTGACTGAATTTTTTCTAATCTTCTTAATGGATTATCCGTTCATTTCTCCCAGCCTGAGTTGAAACTAGGGTTTCATTAAGTTGGTATGTTCCTGTTAGGAGAATAACACTTTATTTCTTTCTTCGGTCTAATTCACTTGGATTTGCACTGATTATAGTCTGTTCAAATCGCCTTGCAAGTTCAGGCTGTTTGTGTTGTGAATTATTACTTGCAGGTGGTGCACCTGAATGCCTGACTTAAAAGATAAATCGGTGGAGTCGTGTCGGCTCAATGTTTTTCCGTCAGCATTTTACGCGTGAAAATTAACTCAAGCCATACATGCGTGACCTTCACTTATTCAAAACAACAAAACAACATTTCTATTGTGTCAGAACTAACGGAAAAACTGAAAAAGATGTCGAATATTTGTCCGCCTGCTGAGTTTCAACACAGCTGAAGTTCTGATTTTGATGCACAGTCGGTGAATACAAAAGAGACAGTAATTTTTGAGCTCCTACTTATTTACCTAGCAGGTTGAATTTTCGAACCGCCAATAAGCCTCCAGAGCTCAGTTTTCCAGATAAAAAATTTCTTCCACCACCGCATGGATATTTAATGGGAACTTAAAAGCTTTTGAATGGTTTTGGACTACTCCGACTAAACGAGCGCCTCTGTAACAGCTTAATATTTTTTGTGACCAATGGGTAGACACTTCAAGGTGCCTGAAGTATGATAAAACTCAAACAATGAGAGAGATGAGAGAGACGAGATCGAAAGCCTTGGAAAGGAACCTTCATGACGCATCCTTTGCGTAATCTGAAGCGTACGCAGACTGGATGAAAAATACTCGCCAAACTAGCCAACCATTATAGTTGCAATTAACTTCACCTTGAACCATGGAATAACAGTTTTACCAACAAATTTCCCAGGTGTTCTAACCAATGTCAGTATTCAGGTTGAGTCGGTCAGGAAGAATTGAATGTTTTAGCAGTATCTGCCGTAAGTGGAACAAGGCCACTTAAAGTGATCAGACAGCTGTAGCAGATGTATGGAAGAGGACGGACTGAAACCATGTACAGAGTTTAGGTTGCCAACTTCACTTTGGAGATTTATATTTTTGGACAGCATTGGCTAGCAATTCAAAGGATCTGGCGGGGTGCATATCAGGTAATCGTCTGAAGTAACTATTTACTATGAAGCCATCAAACGAGACGACTAGTGCATAATGCCTGCTAAAATATTGTAGTACTTCTTTTTAATTCCGTTTTCCCAAGCCCATAACCACTACATAGGGAAGAAGACCGCTAACTAGGTCTATATTTTATGGTCTACTCCTGACCAGAAATTTTAGATTGTTGGTATATAGTCACTAGGCAGAGGCTCACGGTGGCCTTTCGACACCATCTGGGCTCTGCGCGTTAACTCTGTGAGTATCCGTTTGACTTCACCCACCGAGCTCATTTACGTCCGCCCTTTTATCTGCTTCTAACTTGTCATAGGTCGCTTGTGGTACCAAAACGCCATAAGGTTGCGCTTATGCTATCTGTCGGGCACAGTCGGCAAACGAATTTTCGTTGTTCTAAATCGCTTTCCCTGTATAGCCTTCTATCGTTTGACAACCATCGTGGTTACAAAGTCGAGAATTCCCCATTGATGGCGTCACTGGGATTTTACATTATTAAGACCGTCTGGCTGACGGAAAAGCTGTCTTCCCCTCAGCTGTCCTTATTGACTTATGGGCGGGCGTTCTAGATCATACCGAGGGTATCTAGTATCGTCTTCCATAGAAGGGCTTCAGGATATGTTCTGTTGAAACTGATTTATATCTTGTCTATGTCCCGCTTCTTGTTTGCACATCACACTGCTCTTTTAACTTGCTATTACAGAGTGTATCCATCAGCTCCTCTGTTGAAACTCCAAATCTTAACTGACACTCCAAGCCTCGTCATTTCGAACACGCTGAGAGCACTCGTTGCTGATGTTCTGTGGGTGAATCAGCTGGTGACTTCAAAGGTCGAACTTCTATTGATGCTCTGGATTCGAAGAGACATGGTAGGCGTGCGGACTTCTGATAGATATCCCTCACCGTTTTCCTTCTTGCATATCACGATACACTCTGTTAGTATAAAGTAGGATAGTTTGAATAAAAACGGGGAAACGTTTGGCGTTTGCGAGACCAATGAGGTGACAGTGGTTTATCACTCACTAACGCGCCATGTGGTCCTTTCCGTTGTTGACGACACACACCCTGCCTGGAGTTGCGGTCGATATGGAATGTCGTGTTTTGGTTCTAACAGTATTTCATACTGTATAGTACTACCTTTAGAGTAATATATGGCAGTGTTTTCGTCAATACTATTCCTGGATATGTGCACCTCGATGCAAGTACAGGCTGCATGAAACGACTAGATGCTTCATCTTTGAAGTTTGAGAAGTTCATAAGCGCAATTGACGAAACAAGCGTCTCTCACCCATTGGTCAGAATTGTTCTTTGTCAAATTCAATCATTGACGGTGAATATTGGACAAAAATGACTGGTCATCAAGTAGATGCGACAATATCCGTTTTGCCGAGCCATCCTAGTAGTAACCTGACTTGCTCTTTATCCGGGGTATCTCCTGGCTTCATGTAAAGTAAATCTTTGCATGTGTGAAGCAATAAATCAAGTGTCAAACTACCAGTGTCAGAAAAACGAACCCCATTTAAAGGCCAAACTCAAAGTGTTCGGTATGTGCTTACTTAAGCCCTGGGTTCTGTACATGAATGGGTGACTCGTTTCTCCGTCATCATTCTGGTGAGTTCGTCTGAGACTGTTCGAATAGACCTTACTGTCATCATAAGAGTGAGTGCATTAGTTGCAACAAGATAGAACAGCTTCGGTCTGTTTCCAGAGGCCACCGCCATTCTAACCTGATATAATTTATTTCCTGGTTAATCGAAAGGCTAAACCACTGGGTCTTTGTCAGTTTGCCAAAACAGTATGCTTGACTGCGATCACTTCGAAGAAAAACGGTCACCACGGTTGTATCCTGCTTGTCTGACCCGTGAGAAAATTTCGGCATATGTTTGTTGGACAGTTTTCCATGCATAGCAGTTCGAGGCCGTCTGGCTTCTTCACCCAGTCATTCCCGCTATTCGATTGGTTGCATCCTGTCGGCCACTACGTCAATCATTGGTCCATACTGTATTTGCTGGGCCGTGCCAGACAAGCGGAATTGCTGACCTACCGTCGATGTCCTCATCGGGCTTCGGCCTCAAATCTGTCCGTTTAGAGGCTGAGTTAACCTTAGTACGTACTGTTTTGTATGGTGGACCGAGTTGATTCAAACACGAGAGGAGCTTACTGAGCTACCGGCTTGTCCCGACTCGTGAAATGAGTTGATTGACAGTTTACTTCCGCAGGCGTGGGAAGACGAACCGCAAGCCTGGCACAGGCAATGGCATGGTCTGAGTTTGCGCAAATATTCCAGAAGAATGACGGTCTTCCACAGAGGATCGCCGAAAATATCTGGTCTGAGTAACTAGTTGGTTGCGGTTTGGAAGGGGCCATGTGATACGAAGTGTCGGTGTTTGGTATTTACCACTGTTGGCTGATCCCAGAGATCGAATCAAGAAAAAAATATGTCCACATGGCCAATGCGATTCACACATTGCTGCTTCCACAGGACACAGTTACTGAATTGCGTGTAACTCGAAGAATAAACCATTAGGACTTGGCTGCTTTTAAAGCAAACTATGGTAGTAGTGCATTGCATGCATGATTCAGCGGCAATTATCAAAATACAACAAGCAGGGTGTATAAGCAGGTTAGTTTGTTGACTTATTCGATACAGGATGTGGACATTAAAAACTGAGGAACCTTCAGCTCACAATTTTCACCCATGTTCTCTTGAGGTGACCATGATATTCCATTTCGCATGCTATAGCACTCAGATGTTGGCTTCAACTTTTTAAGAATTACAGCTTGATATTTCAGCCGTGGTTTCATGATACACTTCGTAACTAAGAATGTTTATTTGTAAACAGACGAAAGAATGAATGAATGATTGACTGACTGAATGAATGAATGAATGAATGAATGAATGGCTGTAGAAACGCGCCAAGTGCCAGTGCAGTATGTCAAACGAATACCCCTCAAGGCAAACAGGAAGCTCAATGAATTATGGCAGCTTTAACCAAAACGTCCGTTATTGTAAAATGGGTTAAAAATCAGGTATGTATTTCATGACAAATTTTCACCGAGTGTATTCAAGTATTCTATAATCTACAAATCAAAGAATTATTCAGACAGGTTAAAATTTCCACTTGCTTATAAAAGCATTTTCATCACATTACTTGTAAAAAATTATGAACTGACGTCAGACTTGAAGAAACGTAAAAACTCGCATTTACTTGCAATGATTTCTGCGAAGCTGTCGGTGTGTTGAAAGCGGTGCCACCATATTTTGATATGACGCCTTGAAAATTGGAGGGAGCACCAACCAAACCACCCATCACACCTGTGGTCAAAGCAGCAATTGACTTAAGCGCATTGTTCGTTTGTTCCTTTGTGCATTTTTTATCTGAAAGAAAAGAATTTAACTTTTAGGTGTTCCCTTGTGTCATTAGTTGGTCTAATTTTTTATAGAATTACGTGTACTGTGGATTTGTTCATTTCGCACTCTGAGGTCTCTTATTATTTCTGAACATACCACTTTTCTTTTGAGCCGGAATCTGTAACTTATTCCTGACTGCAGACAAGTGGACAAACAACTGGCTCCTGGTGAGTGTTCCTCCAGAATGCCTTATTATTTGAACGGTCCATGATGCGTATAATTACCAAGCTTTGAACTTGGATGTGACCGGTTATCATTCTAGCCAGGATGTGGTTTGAACTGATGAAGATGAGTTATACCAGCTCGTTTGGTCACTATTGTGGCTTAGCAAGTGAACTCAAGGGATGATATATGTAACACTTTCGTAAAGAATCCGAAGAGATTGCCATCCCAACAATCCGACCAGTTCACACAGTTAGCAGATTTCAGTGAAACTGGGTTTAATACAGCTACTGAATTAATCAGGCAGGAATCTAACTCCAGACGAATGGTCAAAAGGTTGCTGCAATGAGAATTAGTTGATCCCGATGAAAGATATGGGTTTTAGACGCCGAGTTAATCCACCGTCTTTCCAGTGAAAGTAACCGACAATAAAAATCCAACACACCCCAGTGCATACGTTCACACTGGGACTAATCGCGTAGGTGTTGTCAGGTGGTATTAGTATCAGTCTCACTGAGTACGTATGCACTCGTGTGGACACGTTTTCTGGAGTTAAACATATATCTGCTAAGTTCAGGTTTGTGTATGTATACTGAACACAGAGCTGTGATTTTTCGTACTAAAGCTGCTCCGGTAGCTGCGCTCTTTATCTAGTGAAACGACAAGTTATCTTTACATCGTACATGAACACAAAAAGTTAATTTACTTAAAGCGCACATCAAACTTTGGGAAAAATTCCTTCCTTGTAAATATGTCTTGATAGTCCAATGGAAAAACGAACTTTTGTATAGAAATACCTGGTTGGGTTGCCGAATAAATTTTTTTGCACAATGGTAGTATTCAGCTGGCCCTTTTTTATATCAGGATCTATTTAATGTGCAGGAGAAGCATTTCTTTCTAAGTAAAAACCTGTGTGCTGAAAACTGGAAAGTGATAGACGCCAGTATTGTCAGTCCGACACTTAACAGATACAACTTATCAAATTTAAAAAAATCGGGAATAGACAGACGAAACAGGTCCCCAATGAAGCATTTCAGTTTAAATTTCGGTGCACGTCCATAATGGAACAGCCAGGCAACTGACAAGCACAACGCTGCTGGGATAGTGGAGCAACAGGGGATTATTCCCGCGCCAGAACTCATCCAATTCTGCTATTCATTTCACAAAATGGCCTTCCATTGTCTCTAGCCCAAAACGGTGTTTTGTTGTGTGACATGCTTCAATAAATCTATTGTTTCCGGTTGTCATAGTCACGAGCAATCCCCTTGTACGCAGGCGACAAACATGAACAGACGCATTAGGTATTCGCGGTTAGGGATAGATTTAGTCCCACCTCGCCAGAAACTGTTATGTTGTCGTGGAAATAATTTGGTTCAAGTTACACACAAATGCATGCACTAAATAGCACATTCAGTGACTCCGAAAAGTACACACCGCTTATCACGGCACTATTGAGTTTGTGAGCAAAAGCGCAGTTAAAAGTAACCCCATGATGGGGATTACCTGCAGACAGTACGATAAGGTACACATTCAGACTAATAACATTATAAAGGAGTGATTCAATTAGGATTCAGGTCAGTATCTCGTAAAAAACAAACAAGTATGCAAATGAGCGTATTTGTCGGATTTCGCGAAATTTGTTTTCATTCAGAATATGAGGTTGAAGAAAATTTGGGGACTGCACCTGCCTAATGAGTCTCAAGAGGGACAACACCGATCGTGGGCTGTCGAAGGTTGCTTTCAGCAACCTTATGAGTAGCATGCTTCGTCTATAAAAATTAAGTTACACCCATTCTATAAAAAGTTTGAAATTGATCAGAGAAAGATCTCTATATTCAATCTATGGACCTCTGCAGATTACAGCGAATTTGCCCAAACAAACCACTCGTCCAATATACACTTGCGTGCTAGCTACTTAAATTGTGCAAATGTTCAGAAGCTTTGGGCGAAATGCTTATTTAAAGCAGGCAACAGCCGAGTAACTTTGAGCTACGTGTGGGCTAATATAATGTTATATGTAATAAGCCAGATTGATCAGTTACGCTTTCGCCATAATACACTGAGGTTTTTTCGAAAACTGTAGCAGAACGTGTGTACACGATACCTGGAGAAAATGCGAATCTCTATTGAGGAAGACTCTAAATTCTGGTGCCCTATGAACTGTCATTCAAATTGCCTGCTTCTTAAGTGAGTTTTTAACATAGCTTAATTCGTCGTGAACATCCGCATCAAAGGTTTTCGCGGATCCACGAATGGTATGTTTATGCTACAAAACGGGTATTAAGCTCGAGATAACCCAGTGGCTAAGGGGCGAACCTACTGACCTGGAGGGCCATGTTTCGAACCCAACTTCGACATCCCGACTGCTCGTGTCCAGGCTTTGGCACCCGGCAGTTTCTTATCCCTTGTGCTTCATTCTGGTGGCAGGGTAGCCATAAGCTGAAAGGGTGCTACAGCCAAACGGCTGAAAAACTGAAAAACTGTATAGCAGTCACGGATTCAAAAAAGGGCCACTGTTACTTAGGAATTGGTTGGCGAATGGAGTACATTCTTGAATTAATATAAACACCCGTTCCTCATTGTAGCCGAAAACTTATCATAAGGTTACTGACAGAATGCACTGGTAAAATTTGCCAAGCTGTGAAATATGCAAGTGTGTGTTCCAACAGGGCGACAAGTTTGGATACGGCGTAAGGGATAACACCGTGCAAGGGAAACAACAGATGATTCTACCTACCCAAAACTGTTTTTTTAACAAGACCAAGAGATATTGAAGTGCTGAATAGTACAGTAGAATTTATCAGCAATACTGAAGGTGCGGGGTAACCGGCAACAGTTCTTTTTAGTAAATTTGAACTTCTGCAAAAGTGAAGTTAGAGTTTATCCACCTGATCTAATTTTCTCGTGTCATGTTACGAATCACTCGCCGTTTGTCTGCATATAAACATAGTAGCAGCTGACGTAAAAGCTTCCTTGCAGCATGCTTCTAGGAAGTGATTTTGCTACAAACCTCGTGAATGCATGTGGTGCATATTCAGGAAGCAAAATGTAGAATTTGTCCCAGCAAGCTTTTTCCACAACAGTGACCACTTTCTCTTGTTCCGTGGGGCATGGAATTGATATAGCTTGAGGGGCACCTGCCAACCATTAGAAATGCAACCTTAGGTATCCCGGTAGCACTATGGAAAAATTCATGGACAAATTCATTCATTGGGTTCACCAGTATTCGAATACCAGAAGGTACCTGAGGAATCACATTAAATGATTTCTTCCCATCAAACCACGAGCAGAAAACGTAAGCGCCGCACCCTTCTCTGTGGATATCATCTTTCAGGGTGCGCCACTTTTTCAGGCTCCGTTGAAATTTGTAGTGCCAGTTGGGTTGGTGTACATGCGCGATCAATATACACGAGTTATGGATAACTTTTGGCGCCAGAACGACTGAAAGCAAGATCTCGGATGCATGTTTCAAGCAGGACACTAATTTTCAGCGGAGAAGAGCAATGGATGGAAGGCAGTATGATCGGGGTGATGGCCGCTTTAGAGGGACGTGGCTAAAAGCCGAATTTAGAATTGTTCAACCTGATATAGATCGCGTTCTCTTATCGATGGTTGCAGCCTATTGTACTGAGTGCTGTTTAACCCGGCACACATTAGCAGGTACACCCCGACACGCCGAAGCGCGTACGCTTTCCACTAATATTACTGTTAAATCTGCAGAACCCCGTTCGTTGATGGTATTTAATGTGAATATGTGGAGTTTTGCGGTTTCGCGCGTGCCTCACTGTGGCCTATATAATTAATGGACTTGCACGGTACAGTATATTTTTGTTCGTTGGTAGTCAGTCTGTTATGAGGTAGTGCTCGCAAGACCAACGATCATATAATTCCAACCAAAATAAAACAGCCGTTTGTTGTTAGTGCGTAGACGCGAGGCTCTGCAGCACACAGTTAGAAAGTACTGGACAATCAGTACCGCCTGACCACGGGTGTTTTGATGGCTGAACAACCGGCGATCTTATCAACCATACGATAAAAAATGCTTGACAGTAACTGCATCGTCTGTCCAAAACTCTTATTCTGATAACTCCTAACGTTGCCAGATCCGAGGAAAAGCTTCACATATGTCAAGCGTGCAAAAAATAGTATGACGCCATTCAGATTCGGATAAACACAAAAACTGCCAATGAGTACGCCTTGAATGTCCTCTTCTAGTTTGCTATTAAGCAACTGGGTTACTTTACTTGAGCATGCTTATATGCAGTTATCTAACCGCAATCGCGATATTTGGCGGCAAATTTAAACTCACAGCGTGGTTTGCACCGCCGAATTACCTCAGTGCTTGCTCCGAGTTCCCTCAGCAGATCCTCTAGAGCGCCGATATGTTTCTGCATTAGAAAGAAAAGGGAATTTGTCTGAGCACAATGTCCATAATTTTTTTAAGAAAATAACTAAGAACATAATTTTGGTTTAACTGTTTCCGGGATCTTCGTAGCCAGCTTTTCTGAACCCCTGGGTTTATGAACTATATTCAAGCAAAATATCCGTATCAGACTGCCGCACCCGGCGGTTGGCGCCTCAAAATGTAAAAGCTTATTAGTATTTCAAGACCAAGGCTTGAATAGTATCCTTCTCACTATGTACCTGTCGAAGCACCACTGTTTGTTGCAACCAAAAATAAGTTCACATACTCAGGAGAGTCGTACACTACCAACAAAATCCAAACAACTGATTTGATCACAAAACAAACCGCAGGTAAAATTTTGCTAAGAAACTGAATAGATTGGTACGTAAAATATTTCCACTAACCAGAATTCACTGCCCTTATTTTCTGGTTCCGAGGATATTTTTCTTACTACTTTCCGTCCAGGTTAGGTACACATGCCATGCCACATTATCTGATAAATTCATAGAGGCATGTCTCACAGAGTTGATTCTTCAGAGTGGTAGAAATACGTACAATCGCATTAGAATTTCGGAATTAATTACTTATGTAGTGAGATGATGTTATACTCACGTCCTGCATTTCTTTTTCCGTTCGAATTATTTCCATCTTCCGGCCTAACAAACGCCGGGCCCGCTTCTGCATCGCGATTCGCAATTCATACTGTTGTTGTTTGTGCATCATTAGAGCTGTAGTAAAATAGAGGAAAGTATGCATATTTTACTTTAAATTTCGTTTATATTTTAGTTTATTTTAAATATAACGGATTAAGTCTACGGATAAACACTTCCGCAACTGATACTCGGAAGTAGCTAGATACGCAGTATCACTGATCTTGTGTTCTACGAAACTACAGTGGGATAGGCTTATAAGTACCGATTTAATTATGCATTTTCCTTAAGAGTAGAGTATCTGGTTGTGGCAACACTTAGGCAATGTTCGGAACGCCTGTGCTTTTTGTAGATACAGTGATCCAAGAAGTACGTACATCTTTCAGTGCTAGTTGTACTAGGTTAGTAGGGAGATTCGAAACAGGTTTGAAAAGGTACGCAGAACGGTGCTATGCGGAAGCGCTGGTATTCTACATACAGCCTGTCTGCGTCAGTCAACACGCCTGTTGGAGTTTCTTAACATCGAACAGTAGCGTGATCTCATCTTAGCGTCAACCCACGTGCATGTGACGGTCATGTCAATCGAACAGCCTCTTGCAGGCTGATCGTCAATTGATAGACACCAGTAAACCCCAGCTTTTTTGTGATTATGAGTGTCTTGCTTCTGATAAAAGTCAGACATGGTGGTAAAAAAGTTCAGTTGTGAGAAAAGGCTGTGCAATTATTGTTGTTTTTTCAACCACCAACCTTAATGAAAAGCACTGTGCTCTTTTATCCATTGCTCAGGTTTGACTAAACAGCAAAAAATCCTGCTAATTTTGCGGTTTTACTCTTATTCTTAT
Organism: Opisthorchis felineus; assembly: GCA_004794785.1. Taxonomy (NCBI): domain Eukaryota; kingdom Metazoa; phylum Platyhelminthes; class Trematoda; order Opisthorchiida; family Opisthorchiidae; genus Opisthorchis; species Opisthorchis felineus. The sequence continues at coordinate 387,416 of SJOL01006434.1, read as the reverse complement.
GACTCTCGAAACTGGAGTTAGATGCTCATTCAATAAGGCCTGTACGTGATTTCGCAATGTATGAATGTCGACTAAATGCAAAGTAAACCGTGTGTTCGTTTTGACCAGTATTACAGAAGGCTGTTTATTCCCTTTCGACCGGTGCATCGTTGGTGGTCCACGTTATCTCGCATTTAAAAGTCTTACAATGAAAAGTGTGCCCACATTTAGCCGACTGAGGTCATTACAACAGAAATCCGACTGCACGAAAAGCATATTTGGGCAGTGCTTTCGGACAATAAAAATGTAATGAATCTTGGTCGGTATCAGAAAACAGGGGTTTGCCAAAGTCCACAAAAGTACTGGCTGCACATTTAGCATGTGCTGTTTTTTCACATCGCCTAGATGAAATTTCCTGGAGTTTCCTTTTGTCCTCTGTCCCGCAGTGACTCGGAAATTATGTCAAGTATCGGGGCCTAAGATCGCGTTGCGACTTTAAAGGATGCGTTGTCACTCAAAAGAACCATAATCTAAGGCGAGTTTTTATAGCGTTCACATCATGGTCGATCATGGATTAGAGCAAAAGTCATTCTGATACATCAAACATGTGGAACGACCAAACAAATGCCCAGATGGTGCCTAATTGAATCCTTGAAATAACCCTTTGGTTGGATGGATGCCATCGGTGCAGATGTAAAATGATCTTGGCTACGTTGTGATACACCATAGAATGTCATATTGCGTCTTTTTAAGTGACTCTAGGCTTCATAATCGTATCGAAAGGCTTTAAACAGGCAGTCGATGTATTCACGCTGGTGAAACGTTTGACAGAACTTTAGGGACACAACCGTCTTCATTAATTTATAACACCACAGTGTAGACATGAGTTAGCGTCCGTGGACGCTTTCAGTGCCACTTTGTGTAGAAAAAACTGAACAAAGCCTGTCTCCCCTTGGGCCTATCTGAACCAAAGAAACTCCAAAATACCCACTATTTTGCGTTTCCTAAAGCTGGACAATACTTAACCATCGCCCCATAATATAGAAGAACCTATTCAGGAAACTTGCTTTACAGAATTTACACTTGTATGTTTTTGACTGGGCTGTGCCATATTTTTTATTACTTAAAGTAAACCTTTTACCTAAATTAAGCTAAATTTATTCCAGTGAAGCTGGTATATGTAGCTGAGGACATTTTGACACACAAAATAGCTTTAAAAGTTGTCATAATGGTAGTCCCAAGCTCCTCTCAATTATGAAATAAAAGAGAAATAAAAATTCTTGAGGTTCAAAAATTCTACTGGCTTGCAGTGATCAGTAAGTCAGCGATAACTTTATGGTTTAGTCCTCAGTAATTGTTTAACTTGGACAGGTAGTATATCAAGTCGTTCTCGATTGATGGCCACATAGGTTAATTCGTCAATACTTATAATCCAAAATAGCCAGTGTCAAACCATATTAAATAATAAGTGGAAACAGCTCAAAATTACCAACGACAGGAGGCTTCAGAATACACCCGGTAGTGAGAACAAATGTTACTGGCAGCTCTTGCCATATCTTTCACACCAAAAATATCAACGTAATATTTAGTCGAACTAAATTGCATTTGATCAGTAAAAGAGTTATTCATTAGAGTTAAGGTGCCTTCGCGGGTATAAAAAATCACTTAAAACAGACCTGAAACAACATTTTGCTGCCACGATATTCTTGGGGATATATTTTAATCCGGTTTTTGATCAAATACAAATTGGGAAAGCGTTTAGAACTGAAATGCGTTAGCCGTCAACTGCTGTTTTTTGACTGGATTGGTTCTTTACTTGCCGTGTTTAGCTACTTAATCGTTTCAAACCTTACCTCCATTTAGGCGCCGCAAAGTTAGTATTCGCTCGCTTGTGCGAGTTTGCTCTCAGGATTGAAACCTTTAATGGACAAATACACTGACGCTTGCGTATTTCTTTATCATGTGCACAGTTGTATTCTTGTCCAAAGTTCTGTCCCTTAACCTAAGGTATACGAAACGCTATCTTTACAGAGAAAAAAATCTACAGCTGTAGAAGCAGCTCCAGGGGAAAGAATGACAAGTCATTCACGGTTGATCGATGTACGAAATTAAAGTAACCAACGGATTAAACGAAATGCATTTACGTGAAAAAAACTCGCTTGTCAACACAAATTATCGTGATATGCGGTGTGCTCTCCAGGAGCTCAAGGGTAATGGGTTCTGGTCTTGTTCAAAATAGATTAATTTGATTAAGCTTAGCCACGAATTTACAGGAATGACAAGCCAATCAACACATGTCGATGACCCTCTGACGTGTGAGCATGATTGGCTGTATTTACAATTTAATAAAAAATGCTATGCGGGATCTGATGACCCGGCTGAACTACAATACGGCGTGTGGTCCTATTCTGTGTCACCGCTACCGCAACAATTTTGTGAAAATATCCTCAGCGCAAAGGCCGTACCTCTGTTCCATCAGTGTTCCAGCAGCTACCAGATAGTTGGTTAAGGGAGGACAGTCTCCAAAGAACACCCTCAAAGATTGGTCAATTGCTACCACATCCCCAGTCCTAAGATAGCCTGAAGGTATAATCTTATGGAGACGGACTGTCAGCCTGCTAGATGACTACACACCAGTCCGTCTGCCAAAAACCGCGCTGGGATAACCTTGCACACCTATTTTTGCTAGCTTCTGTACCACTAGAGAGAACGATCACCATAATGGTCTGTTGTTACACCTTCTAGCTGATGGAAGCAACCAAAAATATTTACTGAAACTCCTACATGACTATTTGGCGATTAAATCCGGATCTCATGTCTCGGTAACCAAATGTCCTCGGTGCTATTATTTCCCATTTCTTTTTTGTCTTGAACGTCTACGACACAACCGTTCCCGATTCTATCTACCAGTGCAAGTATGCTGATGATATTGTGATTAGTTGTGGCTCTCGTAGTCCAAATGCTGACAGACCGGGTTAAATGAGGTTGGCGAGCGATCCCAAGAACCTGTTTTGTCCGACTAGTAATGCCTGCTTTATTCAAAATTACCTCAAACAATATCGACTTTCCAAAATGGGAAGAAGTGAAAACTTTTACCTCTGAACGGTTGAACATGTGTGCGCTTGAGTGATGCGAGCGGAAAGCCCAAAGCCTCGAAAGAGGACCCATTAACATACCTTAGTTGTGTCAATGGATTGGTCCGCTAGTCAGGACTTACCAGTTAGGTAGAGCCGCAGACGCTTGAAACCAGCTGAACACTTGTTTGTTTAAGGTGTTTGTGGTTGCGGGATTTTGCAAAATTCCCACTCGTATGACTCTCGTTTGAACGGTCGGCCTCCTGTCCTGACGAGATTATTCTGGTAATGTACGGAGCTCATACCCCAGCTCGGCCAATAATATGCACTACCGATGAGCTCGAATAAGATCGAAGCTTGATTCCATTGCTTCACCCCTTTGGTTTGGACTTACCAGAATGATTGCATCAGAACAGGAGGGCAGTTGTTCAAACAAGAGTCCCGTGAGTGTACATTCTACGTACTCCAGCAACCACGAACACCTGAAACAAGTGAAAATGTTTACACAAGAGAACCACCACACATCAAAATCATGTGAGTACCCACATGACCTGGCTTCCTGTCAGCATCGGCTTATTCCATAATGATCACTTATTGCGTCTCCGTTTCGGGTCTCTACGCCAAAAATTTAACTCTGGAGATGCATAAGGCTGTTCTCTAATTTTTTTCTTATGGCAAATATGTTTGTAAATTTGTTTACCGTTCAGTGTAGACTAAAAAATTTATAAAATATTCTTATCGCTGGTGTTGATATGATTGCATGAAACTGAAGGTCGGAATAACCTACCATTGATGATACGAATAATTCGCCAAAGCAGGAAGACCACCATGGCCGCAGCGGTTTCAGAAGCGTAGCGAACATACAAAACATCCGACGCAAAAGAAGCCATGATTATTCCAGCATCAAAATACTGAAAAGAAACCGAAAATGGGGACCAGTTTCTAGTACTCCAGCTGCGAAAACGACAAGCAAGGGTTATTCATTTGGCGAAAACTAGCTTTAAACAACAACATTAAACGGCCAAACGAGGCTGTCCATTAAAAAGCTTATGCATAATTTTTTAGGTGCACGTATGATCAAACGTTCTTAATAGTGAGTTGACAATCATATAAGAGGGCATACATCCACATTCGATAAGGGATTGATACGCTTGCCTCACTCAAGTTATGTACCGTAGAAAGCCGGGAAGAAAGGAGTGAGGAAATTATAGTAAAATCCAACCAATATTTTTGAGCGTTGAAGGTGAATGTACATCTTAGTGACCACAGAATTATCCCTGAACTATCCGATGAGCAGCCGTACGTCTAAGAACAAACCTATGTTCATTTAGTTCACTAATATTGCAGCTTCTGGTGGCACTGAGTGTGAAGTAGAGTAGTACAGTAAAAAATGAGAAAATCCCTGTTCGCAGATTGCTATAGGTCTTAACAAGCCTTCCAAAACCTGAAAATCTCATAATGAATAACCACGAAAAAAAACGAAAATCAAGTGTAACTTCTCTAGTATTTTTGCCGTTCTAAAATTATCGAAGGATGAACTATGAAGCAAAACATGTGGCATTAATTAATTACTTGACCGTAGATTTAATACACCCTAAATTAGATTTAACTCCTTAATATTAACTGTCTGTCAACAGAAGCGATCCTTAGCACCACCTGACCTGATATATGTGGGAAGAACGTATAAGTGGCTCAAATGCTGCGCTACTAATGACGCAACAGAGTTTGCCTCGTATCTGTTACTCTGTAACAGTGCTGCAAATTCAACCGACTCATACTGCTTTGGGTGATAAAGGACACTGAATTCTGAATGACCAAGCCCGAACATAATGATAATAGTAGTTCTGTTGAGGATTCCAACTTGCCATGACGATACTGTTCATTTTTAACCCCGCTAGGTTTGTAGAGTTAACATAAACGCAGCAAGCAAAAATGTGAAATTACTTGTCACGGGTAGTTTCTGTCGACGGTTTTCCGGTACCGTGTGCTTTTAAAACCAGTGGAAAGCTACTGCAATATAGCTGTATTTATTTAATGAATGAAGTTTTTTAAACGAAGCACCATAAAAAAATAGCAGTTTGACGTTTACTCCATTCTTGTCTATGGCTAAAGCATCGTCATGCAGAGGAAATGATACAGTACAAAGATTCAAATATGACTACTTGAGAGCGAATTACAATTCATTTTTATTAGCCATGGAAGTTATTCTGAGCCATTTTCAAAAATAGTACGGAACCTAAGTTAAACGCAATCTATTTGTAATTACCAGAATATTTCTTCTACGTTACTGTTACGTACACTCATCTCCAACAGTCAGTTATTTGATGACAGCCCAAGAATATTCGGTAATTTTCAGTTGATATTCCGTCTTGTGAGTAGGGAGAGTTTGTGCTAAAACTTCGAAAAGCATCTTAGAGCTGTTTCATTCTTATAGAAAGTCATCAGCAGTGCGCATCTCGCGAAACTCCAGATAGCTTCGAACCAGCCACTTGAGGTTTACGTCTATGTGTGACCACATAATGTGAGTAACGGATTCGAAATTCCCCAAAATTTCGTGAGATGTGCAATGTTGATGATTCTTAAGAAAGCTGAAACAACTTTACTTGCTTCTTGGTTTTTCAACATAGACTGGCTTCACCTACAGGAAAAGCTCATGAGTAAATTACATCTGGTTGTTGAAACGGACGTCTGGAGGGTCACTATTGCCACATTGGTTAGTTCGAATGATTGACTTTTGGCCTTCTTTCCACAATGTTACGGGTAATTCGTAATAGGTTGTTTGTTTAACCGATTATGTTTTTTGTTGAGTTTCATCAGCAGAAATCCGTGTTGTCTACTTGGCAAAGACCGGCTGAAAGGACAATGATCTTGGAAACATAAGCATTGCTTTTATACATAGTATCCTGTCTTGTCAGCCTAACCTTAAAAGGCGACATGCGTTTAAATTTTTATTGATAAACAGTACCATCGTGATGAGGGATCATCACGAGGACAAGACTGCAGTTCTAGCCACGTGGTCAATTGAGGGGCGCATTTGTGACAAGAAGTCCCGTCAGCTATGTTTTACTTATGTGAACCAACAGAACACCAGACACTACTTCAAGCACTTAGTTTCACAAGCTCGTCGATTTTTTGTGTCTGCTTGTTTAATCTTCAAATTTCACTTGAAACTATCCCCAACTGTGTTGAAAAGTACGAAAGGATTTTTCAAAATTTAAGTGGCACTATTACCGCAACACAGGTCTTATTAATCAACCACATTCCTAGAAGTCTGAGAAAGCCATTTTGATCAAAAAACGCCTTATTCATGTTAATTTTCATTTCTTTGACAAATCATTCCTTGTACAAAGGAGCCTCCAGTACAATAGGACTTAGCTTGCTATTCTGCTATTAGATGTCATTAGTGGCACACACCTAAAGAAATATCGTTCAAATGTTCACTAAAATTATTAGTTCAAAAACAAATTTAAACTTTTTATCCAATTTTCTGCTTTGTTCACTAAGTTTTGGCATCTGACAAAATTCCGCTTCCGGCTACTACATTTCCTTAGATAAGAGAGGACGTTTTAATAACGTCAGCTTTTTCCTAATCAGTGAACTCGTGCGTCATAGCCGCATCGTATCCAGTTTTTGAGAAGAAATATGTACAGCATCAAAGGGAGTTAGTTGCACACGGATTAGCAACAGCATCAAACAGATTGTGTCAAAGTACTTTGCTCTACAGTCCTACATTTTCAGCGACAATGTGGCAAACACCGAGTGGGTATGAACATAGGCTTTTGGAGATTTTCAATGAGCTTTATAGCGTAACGGAAAGGCAAGCGATACTGAAAATCCTTACTCGTGTTCAAAACAGCCCCTTTTTAAAAACAAACGTTAGTCCAGCCATAAGAGTGATGGTTTTCAGCCACTGCTATGAAGCTTCCTAAAACAGGTGCAACAATGTATCAGTCTTTTCTACTTGAGTAACGCGCGAAGCAATCAAAAAATGTCATATTAAATTTTACCGGACCCTCGATTAAAGAATTTCTTCCGTGAGTTTTATGGCCAAAAATACTAAGTTGCTTAAGCTGCAACTATTTTTGCTGTAGTTTGTAAGCAGACTGCTTCTCCCTGTTTACTTACAGGTGGAAGCGGACTGGCCCTCACATAACTATAGTTGGGATGATTCTCCTGCTGTTCTGTCACAAGTATTCCGTTGAGCCCACTCCATAGGGTGGAGGCGCTGGACTTTAATTTTGCTCCAATTATAGCCCAGCAGCCGCGCGTATCCATGGCCCTGGCAGGGTTTGACTTCCGAACACCTGACATGCGAGGCGCGCGTGTTACCAATACTCCACCAGTGCACGCTTGACGCACCTGGATCACCAAACCGGAGCGATGTGAACGCGAATCCTACAAAATTCGCGACTACCCCCAACTCGTGAGAAATTGTCCATCAGGCTTCAGGCCTTCGTGGTGCTACCCAGCTGGAAAGTCCTGACAGGTGAGTCAATCGATTGACACAACCAGGACAGTTACTTGGTACTCATCTGAGGAGTTGGGCATGCCAATCGTGTTGCCAAAACGTAAATAACATTGCCATTCAAACCTGTTGACTCTAATGCACCCAGCTGGTGCTAGTGAAGTGGATATATGCTCGCTCCACATATCGGATACCGAAGTTCAAACCCATGCAAATACTGGGATATGCACTGATGATGTGTTCTAATTAGAACAAAACCCGTGTCCACTGTTTCCCCCATTGGTATGGACTCAACAGAATAACTGTGCCGGGATGGGAGGAAGACTTCAGAATAGCGATGTGATCGCGAATTATTCCTGCCTCACATTCTCTTTACTTCAGAAGGTATGTCTGCTATATACGGTAAACATTCCCAACTTTTGGCGTGACATTTTTTGTTTGTCTGGTTTAGTTTTGTTTAATTCTAGATGTCTGTTCCAGATTCTTAGGTCAATTGAGCCAAAAGCTTTTATGCAAGTTAGAAGTTATTTGCCGATACGCTCCCGCAAATGATACTTTAGCCAAATGCAATCAGCAATTTCCAAATTAATTTTTCTCATGCCTCTTGTGGTAATATACTTTCGATTCGCCAACTGAGCTGCTGTCGCCCGTGAAAGATAAATTATAATTTATCATTAATTTTGAACTGCTTTGATTGGTTCACCCCGGGTTTTAAGGTAAAGTCAGATTTGATAAAATTTTGACAGTGACTTGGTTGCCAAACAAAGGTGGTAATGAAATTTACAAACGGGATTTGACACATACACCATCTCCACAGTCCTCACTGACGCCGAACCTTACGGATGAAAAAGCGGTGTTTTTTGTATAAAAAGATAAGAAGTTATGATTTAGCACTAAGTTTATACGGATGTTTCTTGACAGAAGAAACGGGAGTCCACGTCAAAGAACAGCTCCTCTCAATTCATCAACTGTTTAATTTGTCAGCCTATCGTTTTGATTTATCGGTATCGGAACAGATACATCATTCATCAGAGTTTCCCAATCCATAGGACACAAAATTTGCACAGGCTGGTTTCTGAAAATTAAGGCCAGGATACATTGAACAGGCACAGTCTGGTTAAGCTGCTGCCACCCGTTACGAATCAGCTTTACGTGATAAATAAAGTTGCGAAATGCAATGAGAAAAGGTGTTTTTTCTCGAAGGCACGGGGCAAAGGTTTATCTTTGGATACTGATTTGATCCGCCCATATTGAAGTGCAAGCTTCAGTGCACAGATGCTATTCTTAGCTGTCGTGAGGCATATTCCATATTTATTATGTTGCACATCATATATACTTAATAAAAAATTTCCTTAAGTAGAGAAATGAGATTGACGGCAAAGCTGAGTAGTAAGAAAGCGTATAAACTGGAAGTGGCAGGAGACATATAAAATACAATGAATAGGGTTTTGTATCAGCACAAACTCTGTGGACTGGGGACTTTCGTGAATGAAAATTGAGGTCCCTGCGGAATTCATGTACGACTACTTTATCAGATTAATACCAACGACCTTGCCGTTTACGGATAGCTGGACTTGTAATATCAATACTGTCTATTGCTTGTTCACCTCTATTGGATGAAGCAGAATGTGGATTGGACCTACATAAGAACGCAAACACGCCTTCCACAACATCATCTACATCACCCAAACGTCAATAGTAACCGCGCAGCTAAACTACTCTTATGGTCTAAGAGAATCTGTCTCCACGTTTCTGGTGGCGGCCTCAATTTTGTTCGGTTAGTTCTGTTTTCACGTTACAATGTCCACATACATCATTCGCGCACACAATTGACAAAAACGAAACATTAGGAATATTTGAGACTGGTTGCATGTTTTAGGTTTCCCAAAGTGCCTGAGCGGCGCAAGGATTATATCCTGGTTCGCTTTAGCCAAAGGTAGAGCTTTCAAACTCCTTAGTTGTCATATGTTACCGACAGCAAACAATTTTGACACCTTCACCGGTGGCTCATTGGAATCACGAGGCAGTCCTCCTATTGCATTTTTAGCTGCTTACCATTGTAAACAAATTATTCACTAGAGTTCTCCCTAAATCTTTAATTAAATCATTTTCATGTAAAGGTAACTCCTAAAGAAGGGTGCCTGGATAAGACACGGATCGCCTTCACGATGATTCAGGTTAGAATCCCCGTTAGCGCTCTTAAATGCGATGCTAACTCCTTTTCCGCTAAATTGTACACGTTTTATTTTTAATTTAGGGCTCAAAAAGTGACTTTTAAAATGCGTTTTACCGATCTATCAGCCAGAAACACCTTGATGGTAATTAAAAGTTCAAACGCTGATTGCGGGAATGTCCCGGGTGCTGTCCATCCTGTCATCTCCTTGGCTGTTCACACTGCCCACATGTCGTTTCTCTCTTCCAAGAGACGTGAAATATGATCATGGACCCTCTTTCTATGTAATACCAGAAGTCTCTGAAGATCTGAGCAAGGGAGTCTCTACCATGGACTTTGAAAGTTTGCCGAAAATCGAATCCATCACTGCCGATGTGGCTTTCAACGGCTTCTCCATATTGCTTGTGGATTATCAACTTTCCCTCTCCAGGTTATCTGAGGATATAAAGCGTGGTGATATTCCTCTGACATCAAACGCCCTGCTTCATTCTCTAGAGGAAATCTTTTATCCCGTCGAACATAGATTCCAAATCTTACATTCCGTAGTGTCTTACAGCGCAGATCCTTTGTGGCCGCTGGTCTTGGGTCGACTGTATAGGGAGCTGAGGACGTCCAGAACATAATATTTCTGAATGGATTCCGATATATACCGCGCTTTGCTAACAGTCAGGGCTAACAATTCAGCGCTTTGTCCCGCTGAAAAAGCCATGCTAGAAGCACTTATTCTTGAGCGCTGGAAACATGGCAGCGCTCTCGCACTAGCCTTCTGATGCCAAAGAAAAACTCGATCGCCTGCATAATCTTCAAGCCGAGCTGCAGAAAGAAGAACAACTCTTTCAAGGAATGGTATGGGCTACCTCTGCCTTATCTGTAACCCATGCTGGATACTATCGTTCTACCGGACGATACCCCAAGCCAACAGAGCTGATTTATTTGGTAAGTGCTGTTAGTATTCCCGTAGCTGAGTCTGATCTAGCCCCGTCAACATCACCCTGGTTACCGGTGGCTCTCAGTGGACAGCAAAATGGAGGCGCATAGCGGATATGGAAATAAATATTGCTTCAGATGCAGTTGTTCACTCCTTGCTGCGTCACTGCAGTACCCAGCAGGTTCGTCAAATCGTGTAGTCTCATTTGGTACAGCGACCAGTTTTGCGTGTATTCGGCGGTAGCACCGGCCAGCATGCATCCAACGACTCCCGAACGCAAACTATTCGGCGTTTGCGACAGGATCTTCATCCCAGGAGACGGCAGTGACCAATGAGGATAAGCTGACCGGCAATGGTTTTCATATTTTGCTACCAGGTCATTGTTTTACCACCCCTGGATCGTCTCCACCTTTCGTGTGATTATGCGAAAATGGCTGTTCGAGGAAGCCAGTCGACTAGCATACAAAGCACGTGACCAAGCCAGCGCAACCTATGCAGTGCAAACAGTTCATCTATCGTTGGCGAGCTACTTCTGAAAAATACTCGGAGTACTTCAGCATTACTGACAAAATGTTCGCACCAGAATTGGGCAGTGCTCCGAAGACATCAATGTTCAAATACTGAAAGTTTTTTAGCGCCCTCATCTCGTGACGATCAGGTTTCCGACCCACATAACAGTATGGAGTGCATCAAAGCTTTGTGAAATTGACCCTACAGTTAAACTGATATCCTAAGATAAGTATGATTTATTCTGCCCATCATTCAAGGAGTAGCTTAGCTGTTTCATATTTTATATTGTGCCGCTGGATGATTGTTAAAACTCGCTTCCATTTATACTCGGCCGTAAAATGGCATTCACTTTTAGTGGACCAACAACTCCCAACAACTTCTGTTGTAAATATCTGTGAACAAAACCGCTATCATCACGGAACACTGATTCCTACGCGTAAGCTTAAACTTAAGGAGAAAAATGGGTATCAAATTGTTAACATTCTTATTATATTGTTACCGTGTTGGATTAGTCCTAGCGTTTGTCCATTATGCGCATTGATGAAATACCCAAATAACTTCTGATAATTAATCCTAAAATTCTAGAGATTCCGGTGAATGGCCGACTGCGGGCGACTGCTGTTAACCCAGTTTGTGTGCTTTAATCCCGAAAAAGTAGAAGTGAACCAACCAAAGGATACTTCGTCTGCAGCTGAACTTATTTATCACATGCACTGAGGAAAGGGACTGTGTAGCTAAACTAAAACATAAATATCTTTGAAAAGCACTTTTGAGTCCTTTCATTATAAAGTCTGAAAAAAAAATGAAACCCATCATCGACCGATAGAACGGCGTCCGTTTTAGCCAATTTTCGAGTACCTCTCTGTCAGTTTTCATCAGACTGATAGATTAAAATTTGGTGGCAGCTTCACACCAACCAACCAGTGGAAACAGTCGAGAACGTTTATATCGGCCAAATTATTCCATTCACGCCTAGTTATTGGCCAGGAAATTATGTTTACCATCAGAAGCTGCAACACTTACCTTGAGAATTTGTGCTACTTACCGCTAATAATAACCCGGTAAACCTGGGGATTAAGTTACAACCCCCAAGTTACAACATATCACGCTATGAATGAAAGTTACTGACTTGAACGATTATGGGGATGATCCAGCGAGGGCAAGGTAACCTAAGGTGTTTCACCTCGAGTAGTTTTACTTTGTCCTCAACTTGGCCGGTATAACCTAAACCTTGTAGCACAGAAGCCCTGCAGAAATGGCGCGTATTTCACCATCTGTATGTAGACATGCCATAGGTTAAGTCCGTCGGCCGATAACTATGTTATCACAGCAACAGTGTTTCAGAATTCCTCTTCCGACAAACTTTATTGGACAGAGGGATCTATTTCAGAATGTGACGACATCAGTAAGAAGTATCTAAACATCGTCGATCTCGGTGCTGAGATTTTGTCGAAAGCACTGCTCAAGAACATTGTTCGTGATACCAAAAACATAACGAAACCGGGTTGTAAAGCCGAATACCATAACGTCTGCATTTGCTATTGTGAAGCCCACTGTGTCCTGGGTATCCTTGGAGTTTTATCCTGACCAAATAGTTCTATATATCAAGTTAGTAAGTCTATATTTTCAGTTCCGTTGACCGGAAATACCTCAAACATAGATCGGCCACGACTTATCTGGAACCGCAGATGAATTCTCACAAAGATAGACACACTATCTTATGTATGATATTCGGAAAACCCATGTAGCGTAAATGAAATTAACTAATTAAAAATTAATTAAAATTAGCATGATTGAAGTTCAAATATCCGCACCCTAATAATATTGCCACGTATTAGCCTCACCAAAGTTAACATGTAATATTTTGTGGTTTCACCCCCCAGATATCCACTAGCACACACGCCAGACTAATGGATAAAATCTTGCACCCATCAGTATGGAACAACCGTCTAATTTGTTCCTTTATTCATGTCCACACTGTGAAGACTGTTCTAATAGCTATAAAGAATATTTTGACAAGTGCGAAAATATCTTTTGGCACATACCTAAGCTGGTCCTGATTTGTTAATTCCGTCATTTGGTACGTGAGCGAGATTCACCCACACTATGTGCATATTGTTTCTCGCTCCATGTTTTCTTGTTGCAGTTGTCATCGCAGATCACTGTTGCAGCGAGGACCTGAAAGCAAACATCCATGACGACCTAAATGATGTCTGGCAAATGAGCCAGACCGCACCATGACATTCTATCGGCATAGTATAACAGCTGGACGACGCAATCATCGAGGCGGTGGCATTTATGTGATCACTTGCCTTTTGTGAGCAAAGTAACTGGGTATATTAAGCAAAACATACGCTGACGCGTAAGAGCAGACCAAACTGAATCAACTAAGGTATGGGAGAATTATACCGTTTAAATTTATGTCTCTCATGCTTTATGTCTTTTTTCAAAATATGATCTTTTTGGTAAAACATGAGGCGATATCCATGCCCTGACTCACATAAAATAAGTCCACCTTGTTAAGCTTACCTCAGAATGTGACGTACATATTCTAGGAAATTCATAAACATATGGTGCCTTGAGTATGCTGCAGAAACCAAAGTGTCACAAGTAAATTAAGGACGCCGTAGTGTCCTAAATGCTCCTCATAATGCTTCTTTTAGTGAATGGTGTGAAACCTGGAATAACGATACCGATTTCTGCTTGCAACATTGTTTTATCAGGCGTGTTTAAAACACAGCCTCTTCTATTCAGTTAATCTATTCCCTATGAATATTCCAGTAGAAAATTTGAGAATCGGCCACCTAAGCTTATCACATCCACCACTTACGAATCGCAAGGTGTATGCTGTCTGATATTCCCCTGACATTCATTTTTTTTCATTTTGGTAATTTATTCGGCTCAAACCAAACAGCGCCCACATGTCCGCTATCATCTATGTTACCATTGTATGACCAAAAAAGGAACTTTGGCACCGGGCACAAATTCAGTAGCCCATGTTAGTAAAATCACGGTGCACTTAAGCTCATATGGTGATAAAAATCCAAATGCAGGCAACTGACAGTTAATTTGGCGCAACGTAAATAGTTAAAATAAAGTAGTCTTAACCAGCTCTTTTCGTAATCGCTAGAAACGTGCAGAACATAACATTCACCTCCACGACATAATGCGAGAGGTTTTAGTATCCACACTTTGTTGAGAAAGGCTCACCGGTTTGATGAAGGCACTCTGTGGCAACCAAACATAAATTGCTGGTGTTTTAGTTTATCTCATGCAAAAAACGCCCAGTCCAGTTAGGGTCCCCAGGTTGTGTATGATGGTGGCCTCCGTCCGCTTGGTGAACATTTACATGCTTTTATAGCAGAGTACGCACTGTTAGAAAAGTATTGTTGATTGTTGAAAACGAATACATGGCGCTTGTTGATTAGCTGTGCCCCCAGCTCAGCTCGGCAAACGTGGATATGAGAAAGCGACAGACAACAGTGAATGCAACAAGAATGACCCAAAGCAAAGTGAATGAAAAAACCCAGCAGGAATTACAACACAAAAATGGATTAACGCCACTAATAGACCTGAAGATTTCAAACTAAGGCTGTCGCTGCAAGTTTTGCCAAAGGCATGGATGATATCAATGAATTTGTTAAGTTCCAGAAGTCACCAATAACTTTGAAACATCGTTGTGAATAAACCAATAAAAAAGATACTCTAAACATGTTAAGGAGACCAAACATTCTCTACAGTGCATTTTCCGGAAAACAGAACCAACTGAGCCTCATGTTTAAGGCCAAACAATATTTTGCTCGCGTAATCATTCTTATTCCATCTAATTTATTAATGAAATTTTGTAACCTTCAAATAAATATCCTTCTTGCTAAAGACAATTATCATACAAGCAAGTAGCTTTTTTACACGAGACATACACTTGACTACCTGCGAAAGTCAACTCACCTCATTCGTATCTCGAAGAAACTTTCGTTTCAAGCAAATGATCTTAATGATGACGCAGATGAGAAAAAGCCCAGTAATTGCAATGCTGAGATAATGTAAAACTTCGGATGCTTCATGCATCATTTGTGCACTGTTATCCACGCTTGTACCATGCGTGAAGCTAAGTGGGTCATGAGCAAATATATGTTCCTCTCCCGACCGATCGATTTGCACTTCGGATAATGCAATATTAGGGGTGGTGGTTGTCGTGTACTTGCTAGGTTGCCGATGAATCTCGCTGAAAGTTTGCAGACGGGTACCATTCCTTTGATGACGCAGAATAATTGTGCCGTATTTGCGTGTCCTGCGCAATGTAACCCCAGACTTAGAAGGCGTATGGTTGAGTTGAGTTCTTGCTTCTGGGATGGGATGTAAAGGAAAACATGTTGAAACCAATTAAATAAAAAGCAAACGGATTGATTCGATGGTGCACACGCATTCGCCTAATTCCTACTCAAAGTGAATCAAGTCTTCGTGTGCTAGATAACCGAAGTTTCAAATAAAGCTGTTTTTTCAACAGACAGACATTCCGTATCCTAAAAACCTCCAAACAACTTTTTCATACAGGCTGCACTGAAAAAAAGTACGTTAATGTGACATGAAGACTAAAGCTCAGCAATGATTTATATAATGTGTCGTTGCAGATGTCTATACAAGAACCGAAGATATACGATGGCATGGGGGAGCATGAATCCTTTTCAAGCAGTCAAGTGCTATTCACAGTTATGCCCAAATCAGGAGAAAAAATTGCCGCGGGCACTCAGATGTTATTTTTTTCTTAGTTCACAAAATATGATGCGTTGAAAATACAGATAATTTTCTAAAACTGTTGGATGGTGGTACGACTCTTACCTGAGCCAAACAAGCTGGCTTGGAAGTCCTGCATTGTTAGTCCTTTTCAAAGAGGAAAATTTCCGTTTTTATTACCACAGTAGAAGACGTTGCTGGTAGAATGCTTAATGCTAGGAGGAACAAAACTCACGAAAATGGACGGAATTATTTACGAAATTTGCCCCCTGAATAAAGAGATGTATAAGGTGCTGAAAGGTTTAAGAAAGCAAATAATTTACTTTATCTTTCTGAACGAACGTTCTTCTAGTTAGATTCCTGATGAGGGCGAAGTTTATATTCCATATTAGTAGCATACTAGAGGCAATTGTAAAGCATTTAAAAAGAATTCATTTGAGTTCCGTTAGACGAGAACCTAGTCAACCAAATGGGAGGTTCCGGCAGATTCCGTGCTCCGCTTTTCAACAATGATGCTCTTTCTTGTGTTTAGGCCCTAACCGATCTATGTTCTATCCGGAAATATCACTGCGGTCAACGGTACTCGTGGTAGTTGGTTATTGTGGTTCTATGATGTTGGTTTTGTCAAATTGTGATTGTGTGAATGGATAGGTGTTGTTAGAACTATGACCTTGAATCTACTCGACCGACTAGCTGGAGGTCTGCCTCCTGTCATACTGAAACTTTGAAGGCGTGTTTTGACCTTCATAAGCAGATGAGCACAACACATTTTGAGGCAGATTTTACATTGTACTCGTTCAAAAAAATAATATATATATTATGTGCAAATGTGAAATTTTTGTTGGAAACATGATTCACTGCGCCCTTTGATGATCTAGTACACAGATACTATTACAAACCATGCTTATTTCTTCTAAGTTGGACTTCTAATTTGACATTGGTTCACTACATTACTCTTGTTCTTTTATAGAATTAGGCGGTCCCGAACTTGGAATTGATTTCATCAACACCTTTAATCGCTCTGCTTCTGACACCAGTATTCAGTTGCCCCCTAAGGATATGCTGTATGAGTGTGTATTTTCGTTCAAAATGTAAGGTTGTAATTTATTAAGGATTCACAAACTTTCCCCTAGGTTGCCGCTGAAATTCCTTCATGTGTTAAATTGTCCTTCTTGAGATGTGGTCATTTCCGTGGTCATTTTCCGATTTCACTTAAGCTTCCCTTTCACTTCACAAATAGTGGAGTTGAAATCGATTTTAGTCTCGCAGACATCAATGTTGTTGATTTAAATGTCCGAAACATCAAATTTGCGTGCCTAAGGTTCGATAAAATCGAATGATTTCCCGTCCAGCTTGTCAGAGAAGCAGTGCATCCTGAACCTGCAAAATTAACTTATTAACTTTAGGAAGCGAAGCCAATTTATGGTGCACACTTGAAGAGTACCGTTACCATCTAAAAGGAGGAAATATAAATGTATTTCTGTCCCTTTGGTAGTAACAGTAATATTCATATGTATATATATATATATTCACAGATAGTCTAATTAATCTAACCGCAAACATCATTCAGACTAATCGTCTTGCATGTATATTCGAGAGTTGCGTAATGAATTTATGGTAGAAGCGAGCAACTTCCTTTTTTAAACGATATAAACCATGTAAAAAGGTAGTCCGTATTTATATAAAACATGCTCACAGCCCATACTATATGTGGGCTAAGATTCACAGTTAAAACGCTTTCAGTGAAACTCAGCTACGTACTTAAATCCCCAAAAGGCAAGTCAATCTTCAGGTAGCTATTACTGAACAAATTTAGCATCCTGTATCCGACAACATGATTAAAAAATGAGATCACATTGGGTTGAACGAAGTAATTTCGCTATAGTTCCTGAACAGGTTTTTAAAAATTTCATTCGACACACCAGAAAAGGCGCCTTACGAATTGTCACCAGATATGCTGACAGTCTGTATTCCTTAACAAGGAGTAATTCAAAAACATGTATATGTTTTTTGGAGTGGCTCTGAAAGGTCCTGAATGAAATGTCCTCAGCGTTTCTCAACTCAGTCAAGTTAGTATTAGTTGCTAGAAACTTGGGTATCCACCACCAAAATTTAACTCCCTCTGGCACTCAGTTCCCCTAAAAAAACACAGGATGCAAGCCTACAAAGTAAGCCTGGTAATCAGCAAGCTGTATATTCACCTGATTTACTTACGCACATCACATCACCTTGAATGTGCAGTATTCCTATCATTTGTTATACTTCTACTTGAAAATCATTCACTTAATTAGTCTTATAATACATAGTTTTTCCAGTTCTGCTCAATAAACCGTGAAGCACACGCATGAATAAACATCTTTTGAGTGTTGGTTGTCATCGCATTTTCCTGACCCTCATTTGAAAATGAAGGAGAAGAATATCCATATCGTACCACACAAGTAGCATTGATCAGTCATCCAAGCAAAGAATGCGTTATCCGTGGATGTTGCATATCCAATGGTTTGTAGATGAGATAATTATGGGATCAGTTAGGCAAGAGAGGAATTGCTTCAGTGATTTGTGTATTTGCTACGGTCTAGCACCCGGGGGTAATGATTGAAGTCAATATGTCGTAAACCTAATCCGACCTGACGCTCATAATGCACACTCAGGTGATTAGGTTTGTAAGAATTATACGATTATATGATGTGTATGCAAGGGAAGTTACACTGAATAAATCAGTGGAAATGCAGTGCAGTTAGTACTACCTGGTGCCTCTGAGTTGCTTCGCATCGCACAGTGAAATTGATGATTACTATAAACGGATTCCCAATAGTTAATTAGGCTGGTCACAGATTGCAGTAGTTCTGCATCAGGGGACCCGTGGGTGTCAGATTGTTGGGGATGAAAATAGCCGGAACCCGTCCCGCTTTGCCCGAATGCTTCTACTGATTCTTCCTTATCATGCTGCAGCTTTCCGTCAGTAGCATGGAACATTCTCGGGAATCCATAGTGTTTTGTACTGTTGCTGTCTTCGGACGGCCATGGTAGTGAACAGCTGGGATGTGGTTGGCCATTTGGCGTATTTATCTCAACAATAGTGCAGAGTATTTGCCGAATGTCATGAAGTCGTTGGCGAAAATTGTTCTTGTAACCTGAAAAACGGAAACAGTTGAGTTTTGAGGTGTTCCGAATGAAGTACAAATGAGTGTCACATGAGTAACACAATGAAGGAAAAATCCCATCATAAGTTCTTTAGTACGAATGGTCTACGCAAGGAGCTGATCAGCCACACTAAAGTGAACATGATCGTGCAAGTCATCTATGCCTTACTGTGTATTTGGGCTAAAACTGCGAAATATATACGAAGCGAACTATGGTTAAGGTAGCCCCGTTACTCATTGTTCTTCAGCGCAGACCAAATATTTTATGGGTTCTGTATACTGCTTAACTTATGCAGCCACGTGAGGGCTTACTATACCACCTTGATACGTGTGTGTCTGAGAAAATCCAAATTGCATACAAAAGGCTGATTGACGCTTTCGTGCACGTGGTGGAACAAATGTGTGTATGTGTAGGGAGGAAACTAGTCCCACCTAAAAGATAATTACACATAGGAAGCTACTGTAAAGACAATATTCACAAAAATGAGACCGGACGTCCAGTGAAACAGTGATCAGCATAAACCTCCTCTAGCAAGTTCTTATTAAGTATCCGCATATATGTATAAGCGAAAAGCCAAAAACGAGTGAGACAGTGCTGTGATATTTTGAATGTAAACTGCAGTTTTTCATCAAGGGAAATATAGTGACCGTTTCAGAAGGATTTGGTAGTTTATCCCTGAGTTTATCGCTGGGCATCGTTTTGCTTTCGACAAAAAACCTTTGTCGGCGCAAGTTTCCAGGTGAGTCGATGTTTTAGTCAAGAAGAAAGAGATCAGAAAGGTCCACTGTTGCCAGTCGACTAATTCGGTTTTCAATATTGGGAAGAATTTTTTGCCGATTTGTGGGATGAGCCGTATGCTTCCGGCTTAGATCATGCCAAGTGATTTTTCTTGATTGCGGGTTGCAAATTTTTTCGATGATACGTTTTCTGGTGGGCTCCATCTGATATATTCACATGCAAACAACGCCTGTACAGCTACCAGTTTATAGGGGGTGTTGACGATTCTTAAATCAGTTCTGAGTCTTATACTATGACTGTGGACGTATAAACTGACTTTACTGGGGAGAGGCCTCAAGGCATCTTTTGATTTCTAAATGATGCAATGGTTACAAGCCTATATATATATATATCGGTTCAGTGGAACGGTATGTAGACGACCTTCATGGCCAACCTAGTATGCTAGGCTTTCGGGCGCAAATTTCAATGAAATTTCGCAAGATTTCCGACCTGAGGTACTTGCACAAAACTGGATGCTGAACTGCGGAAAAGTAAATTTTCACTCGACCACCTGTTCGAGAAGCCCAGTTGGGTGATGCGTTAAACCACAAGCCAAGAATTGCGAAGTCTTGAGATTTATCACTAAAATGCGATGCTCAAATTACGGGAATTTCTGTCTAAATTGTTGCACTAATTGGTGCAATTACAGAGAAATCCCGGAGGGACCTGCGAATCGATATGAATTAGGGAGAAACGTGCGCGCACAGCACGTGATTACGCAGGTGGCCAAAAACCACGCGGTAAAAGTTTATGAAAACTGTTTCAACATTTCAAGAGTTAAAAAGTCATGAGGGATTGCGGGGGAATGTCGAATCCAAGAGGTAGGCGCAAAAACTAATGGACTCAAGCAAGGGAAGTGTTTTATCGACAGAAAGGACGTACAACCCATCTAAGGCAAACGTTTAAAGACACTCTGGTAGTTGCCAACTGCGGAGAACGAATTTCAAAGATAAGTTACCAATCCAAGACTCCTAAGCCTTTTGTGGGTTGAATGGAACAGCATTTATCTCACTAACCCACGGAAGTCTACGGGTACACAAAAAACCAGGACAAAAGTGGCAAACGCTGTCCACGATGGCTTGATCAAAACGGATAACCGGAAAATCTGGCGGAGTCATTCAGTGTAGTTTTGCATATTTCCGATTCCCTTCACCATCTCATCAGGCGCTTACTTCACATTACGACAATTAATGAATTGGAGAAGGAAAAAGTTACCATGGTGAATGTATGCACTGTAGTATGCCATGGTAGCGGCAACGAAACGAAAGCTGCATTTGCTTGCACGGATCCGGCTTCCATTTACGAATAGCAATGGTCTTAGCAAACTTCAGAAGTCTGCTTTCTGTTATGCTCAAACAACTACTTAATGTAGTCTCTGTATTGGTACGATAACTGGCCTTAATCAGATTACTGGCAAACAACGAGGCTGTGAACATGTTTGAATGCAATGCTCTGCTGATGTACCTGATTGGTCCAACTATCGTCCTACTCCCAACGTCACGTCCTCCTCAACCGTCAATCGTAGTTAACGTTCCGTTCTTTCTAAGTGGGTGGTCGGGCATCCACATATGAGTCTGTGAATGATGTTGGATTTGGTGGAGAGCAGGTATTGAATCGAGCTAGAGAATATAGTTAACACCGTGTTCAGCGCAGTAAACCCAAGAGTTCTAGAGTTTTCTGAGACTACTGCTATTTGCAAATGGAAGCTGGGTCTGTGTAACAAGAAAGAGCTATTGTTTTGGTGGCAATGCCGTGACAAACTGCAAAGAAGGCTTTTGACGTGGTAATTTTTTTCTCATTTAGATTTCGCTGTAATGTGCAGTACGCGCCTGATGAGACAGTTGAGTAAATCCGGAAAATCGTGCAAAACTATGTTAGGTTCCATCAAGAGTTGTCTTTACAGCATGAGGCTGATTTGCAATAGAACACCACAAAGGCTATTCGGTAGCGAATGCTCGAGAGATTTGCGCCAGTCACTTTGCGGACAGACGGCCGTTTCCTTTACCAACACAAAACACACAAAGACACTTTGACAGTGCCTAAACCCTAATAGCACTCAAAACAGTGCACCTAATGTTTACGTTATCTAACTTGACAGCATGAAAACTCCCCCTTTTGTTATTTACTCACTTTGTCCGTGTGTTTATTGATCACGTGCTTTGCTCCGTCAAAACCACCGTTCACCTTGTCACATCCCGTCCGACATTGGTATGTTGGAATATTTGTGTCAGTAGCCTACAACCCATATGCGCTCGTGGTCTGTCTGCTTGGCCTGCTCCGACTAGTCCTGACGTGACGGCC
The DNA here is from genome assembly GCA_004794785.1 of Opisthorchis felineus. Lineage (NCBI taxonomy): Eukaryota > Metazoa > Platyhelminthes > Trematoda > Opisthorchiida > Opisthorchiidae > Opisthorchis > Opisthorchis felineus. The sequence goes on along the minus strand of SJOL01006434.1, from coordinate 365,331 downwards.
GTCATCGCATCACCAGTTGGAATCACGGGGCTGGTCCTCAAGTACCTACTGCATAATTGAGTCAATAATCCGCTAGCCTATACCTGGTGCTCAGACAGTGACGCTGGGCTGCGCCAGACAGTGACAGACTTGCGCACTTGTTGAAGCCAACAATAGTCACCTGAGGTTTGTTGTGCACTTTTGCTTACTTGTGTGTGATAATTCCGTAGACTTTTGAACCCAGTCCTTCCTTTTGCTATTTGGGTTCTTCCCATCTAGGAGTGATGAAAAGTTCCGCATCAGAATCTCAACGGCGTTCCTGTCTACATTGATTGTACGGACGGTAGTTTCACCGACTTCTCTAATTTGCAGTTGCGTTTGCCTAATGGGTCGCGACTGAAAACGATCGCTCGTCAACCTGGTTTGTTAAGTAAAGCAAGAATACTCAGTAAATCAGTTTTGTGGTTCACGGTCAGTGCACTTACAAGTGTAGAAAACGATCCTCTTGTTAATTTGATAAGGCCAGGAAGGGTATCTGAGCCATAAAACATCTATTTGGAGTATTGATGCAGTGAGGTCCGTGTGCGGACCGATGCTGTACTCCAATTGGTGTACTCTCATGGTAACAAAAACTAGCAATTTGTACCAGAATGGTGTCAACACATTTCGAGGAATCAAATTTCAATAAAAATATTCCAAAAGGATCGCACGCAGCAACAGCACATGTCAAGGTGGTTCTTATTTTCTTGTAGGTTGCAACCGACCGAACCTTGTCCGCAGGCCCTCGCCGTTCAGCCTTGATGGTTCTCCCAAAAATGTAAATTTATAAGACTAACTGCTGTCATTTTTCCTGACAATTTGCAAAAATCTGTAGGGGGCGAACGTGCGTCACAACGAAATGTGCTTGCCCTGGAGGTGACGTGATACATTCAAGTTCTCACGCAGTTGCATCGAAATATCCTCACAGGCATACTAGCCAAATCGGTCGCCGAGCGAGCTTCTTGTTTATTGTGTTGTTAAATCATGCTGGTTCAGTGAGACAGGCAAGACGTGGATTTTCTAAACAAAAGTATGCGGGTATTTTGTACCTCCTAGTACTGGAAAAGTGGACGGTTGGTAGTATTTTGTTCTTGAGAGAATGTTTACAAGAGGCTGATTTGCAGTCTACTTTGTTTTTTGGAAGGCAACTTCATTCAGAGGGTCGATGTAGATGACCTTAGCGATGGAAATATTATCAACACAGGTTCGTTGTTTTACCAATTACCATAGCTGTCACCTAGTGTCAACTAGTGGTCGTGTTTCATAACACTGTACTAATGTGGTGTAGAACACAGGCAGCCTGCTCCACAAGGAATCGGGCTGCTTGGATTACTCGACTCAACGCACGGAGTCGTATCTCAAACAAATGTTATTTAAAGCGCAAATTGTTGATCTACTGAATGAGGGAAAAGACAAACTTCAGGTGTTTCTACAGAAACTAATTGTTATTTCAGGTCATGAAAAGCCCTTACCATGGGCACGGGCATCTAGCGAAATGCCATACATGCACGCATGTTTCATCCAGGGACCATCAAGTCTTGATTCACAAGCAAAAGCTGCGTGCGGCAAACGAACAATTACCAGTAAACTCATGAGACTATTTGATCTGTGAACCTGACGACCCAAAGGAAATCTGGAAGATACTGTTTCCATTCTATATCAGTTGCAAAACCCGTAGGAAAATCTTGAAGCACGTTTGCACGAAATCTCGACAGATAAATATGCACCCACTACACTTATACTGTATTCTTATCCACCAAATAGGAAGAGGTTTAATTGGGACAGAGACTGGCGCGCATGATCGCATTTTGTCTCACCTTAGGAAGTGGGGAATAATTAATGGAATGACAGAAAACCCTTTCATCCAGCGTGTTGCGAGAGACTCTTAGAGTACTACCATATCCATATTTGTGATCACTCTCATTCCTTAGGAATCACAATGTACTCGAAGTCTGCTGCACACTGGCTAAAAATTTTTACCATACCTCGCTGGCATCTAGTAGTAAAATCAAATATATATATAAATCAAATATATAGAGAGCGGCTACAGTCCACATAAATCTTCTGGAAAATATAGGTGAAGTTTTTCTGAAGAAGACCCAAATTTCAGGAAAATCTTTCTGAGTACTTCAAAATGTTGTAATTTTCCCTGTGTTTTGCTGATTGATGAATGATTAGGCTGACACTATGTGCATTGCACTCAGATGTTAATTGCATACAAGGGATCAAAAACACGGTCAGGTTAAATGTCAATATTTTAAGTTCCATGAGGCCTTCAAAACTGGCACCATTTCTTGCTTAACTGCATATTATTCTAGAGGGAAAAGGCGAAAAATATGCATTCCCTTAACTCGAGACATCAGGCTATGAAATCTAGGGATGGGTTAATAGTCGGCAAAATAAGACCATAAGACCTTACTGAAATCCATTTACTTTGAAAAACAGTCCGGCAGTCTAAATTTGGGCACACGATATTGACAGCAGACCAGGCTGTGCTTTATGTGCTTTGCCTTTAGCTGCTAACAAATGTTCACACAACGCTGCACTTGCAAAATCTTTTCGATCACATATCGCCCATCATTTTATGGTAGTAAACAAAGTGACTGACAGGCAGTACATGAACCGGATCAAGAGGTGAAAGGAACCAAATTCAAAGAGCATCCTCCTTCATTCACATAAAACACGGTGATTAAAAATAAATACGATGTTTGGAAATGATCTGACACGAATTCACCATAAGTCGTCTACCGCCACACAGGAGTTTCCAATTTATTTGGGATAGAATTGTTATGAGGAAAGGGAAATCGCCAACCAGACACTAGACCAGTATTTTGTATTGCACAATAATGTGTCCGACAAAATGGCGAGTAGTTCACGAAGCCTGATTCGGATTCAGCATTATTATTTCAATGGTCTATCGTAATTTGAGAACTTATCAACTTCAGAGTTCACTAGAGTATCGCGAAACGTATTCCCTTATTGATAAAATACTTGTTTGTTGCACACACTAGTTCAAGCTAGGATCGAAGCAGCCTAACAATTTTCTCCGTGTCTGATAACCTATTCAACAATGGCATCGCTTCATATGGTTTCGGCATGTCCTATTCACTGCTAATGAGGATGATGGCGCACAGTGTTTGGTCAGAGGTTATAATGAGCTTTAGATCCAGACATAGCAGAAGCAGCTATTGAAATCGTTTAACGTCATAAAATCGCCACTCCTTTCCCAGAAACTCACTTTGAAGTGACTGAATCTCCAGAACAATTTCGGTAATAACGATTCCAGCATCAAGTAGAACAAGCAATGACAGGATAATTTGCATCATATGACTTCTCAGAATCGTGAGCAAGTACTGTCGCCAGCTGAGAGGTTGAGAAAGGATAAAAAGTGGATGTGAGCATTACTGATACAAGAAAAAGTTAGGATAGGCTAGATATTTGATATCGGAAAGCTTCATCGTGTCCTTACCTGTACGAATTCCTGCCCGACAAATAACTGCATTTGCTCCACTTTTCATGGGAACGTTAAACTGAAATGGATTTTAACCTTTTTTGTTTCATTTCATCAATTTTTTTACTGTTGCACACAATTTCCGATACCTACTCCACTCAGCAGGGTGGTTTAAAATCCTATTAGTCGTTCAGATTTGAGGGTGACTACCATCACTCCGCTTTTCTAAAGTGAGGTCCATGCTTACTGTCATGTGTTGTTCCATTAATACCAAACCAGCTGAAAAGCATAAGGTTATGAACAAGTGTTCGACGCCGGCTAATTTTAATCTGGTCTCCATTATATTCAGCAGATTGCTGCGTAAGAACTTTTCACGCAATCTTTATCCTTTTCAACATGTGTACTTAGTGTATCCAAACAAATTAGCGAAACCACTTTTGGAGTCTTTTCTGTTACGCTGCTCATGGATTTAAAGGCACCAATATTTCATTTCATTCCTCACATTACTTGATTAATTAGGTCGTGATGCAGTCACCTTATCCGAGCGGATTTTACAACACATCGCCCAATATTGTCCCCACTACCTCCAGGAATTTTATCCGCTGCCACCCAGCTGAAAGTAGATAAGCCTAAACTATACATTTCCCATGTTAACACGTCCTGACACTTTTCGGACAGTATCCCGATAAATCTGAAAAGGTTACTGAAAAACAGTAATTAATTGGCCTAGATTAGAGTAGTGAAATTTTTGGCGGCATTTTCCTGTAAACATCCTGATTGGCCAAGCCGGATTTTCAGTGTTGTTCACGCGATTCTTTAATTTTCTGGTGTTGTGATTAGATGTAGGTCACAGCCAAATTCTCCGAGCAGTAATATTTCGTGCCTGGGGCCAAGAAAACACCAGATCTGTATTTGCCGTTGAGTCAGATTTTATCTTCATTTTTAGATGATGAACCCACATACTGGGGGGTGGGGCAAACTGACACACATCTGAGGTTACTCTCAGAATATTTTGTTCGAGGCTCTTGTGAACACATTTCAGATTGTCAAAGAACACCAAAGGCAAGCCAAAAACCCCAATTATTAAAGGGATATTCATATATCATCTCCTGTTCAGCTACTGCAGAATGCTTCGAAGCCTAGATTAGGATTGCTTGTCAGACGCAGAACTACTAATTAGCCGGTTTTTTCAAGCACATAAATTTATGTTGGATGGCTAATAACCCAAAGGTAATAAAGACTGACACTTTTTTGGCCAAACCATTAGCTTTTTATGCAATGAGGTGCATTTTTGCAGACGATCGCTCAAAACACTGATAGCAGTATGATATAATCTTCTGTTAAGAAGTGCACCCAGTCAATCCAGGTACGACCCACGGCTCAAACACATGTCAATTCGTCTCGCTCAGTTTGATCTGTTAATTACATAAAAAAAACAGGGACATAATTGCGCGGGTGTCTGAAGACGCTCCAGGGAGGACATCCTGGCTCTTTCAATGACCCGCCACTTATATATGCCAACGCTGGAGTCTACTGAAAATACCGGGGTTCCAGGTAGATATCCATGGGAAACACCATCAACACCAACAGGACAGTTCTTCATCCCGGCCACACTGTAAATACTGGTAGCCGAAAATACTCTGCCATTGATCCACAACGAGTTCTACCACCAAAAGTAATAGTCAGAAGAATGTAGCGAGATTCGGTGACGTCAAATTAAAGTCTAGTGTTCAGACACAACACCGAACGGTGGCCGAATTCACTCGAGGGTATGGTGTATGTGGATTCTAATGGGGTTTGATCTGGTTTAGCTCACGTGCCAAAATTGTGAGAAGTCGGACTCAGATAAATGGGTATGGACTGCAAGCCGCATTACTAGTGATTAGGAATAGAAAGATTTCGACTATGGAGTGGCAACCTACTAGAAGTTTAGCTCAGATTGGGACAACTGTATTAAGAAAGGCTTTAACCCACTGGAATTCACATACAACACGTTAGCAAGTTCACTAAAGTTCACTTAATATATGGGTTAAAAATCTGACCTTCGGATTCAAATATCCGGTGACAATCACTGCTGCATCCAAAAGATAGGCCATTAGCGTGGATTTCGGGCCCACAACCTATGGATTGTCTGATCCTCCGTATGAAAAGCGAAAATTTAGGAGAAATCATCTGACTATTTGCCAGTAGTCAGCCCCCAAAAACTTTTGATACAAGCGCCAACAAAAGAATACACAAATAAACTGGCGTGGCGTAATGTGATGCGCTTGCACATTTTTGAAATCGGACTTTAACCTGGGTAACATCCTATCACACTAATTACATCAAGGGGTTAGATGCCAGCTCTGCGTACGAAATTATTCAGCTCAGTATCACAACCTGCCATCACCGTGAAGGTTACACTGCCAGGTTGTTAGTGTCGTGCAGGATGTGTTTGATACAAAAACACCTGTGGTGGAATGACACTTGTAAATTATAATTAACTTACGTTTTTCTTCCCCTCTGCTGTAGAGTGGATGACATCTCATCTTTGAGCATTGAAATATCAATATTGTCTTTGACAAGCTGCTTTAAGATGGCACGGTTCCTCGACCAGTCAAAATCATATCCGTATCTAAAACCAAACAGGTTATGAGAGAAGCATATTTCTTCATTTTAAAGCCCCAAAAACGCTATATTCTGCAGAGTTATTTACTTTGATCCAGCCACAAATAACCTTTTCAGTAGTTAACACCAGCTAGTAGATTTAAGTCGATATAAGGTTTTATACGGCTAATAAGGACAGAACACTAGCATCTCATGCGTGGAAAGCATATGAAAAGAAACCGTTATTGGCGAATTACAGTTCTGTAATAAGTGATACAATCTATAGAGTGGTCTCCGGATAAACAATAAAGTCTAACAAATTCAGAAGAACCAGATCGTCGTACCAAACACGTCAATCTATTTGTCAAAAAAGTTATATTTGGTTAAGTGCTGCGTGGTAAATGCTGGGTCGTGTGTGTTGTTTCAAACGCTTCAAATGCTTTGTACTCGCCGATTTTCACGTTTAAAAACCGAAATTTTGCAGTGCAAATTTGCAATCTATCGCCTAGTGAATAAGAGGTAACTAACGATGGTGGCATTGAAGCTGATGAAGTCCCAGTAAACCGATAAGTGGGAATTTGTTGTGCTTCGATCATTATTTCGTCCTGTAATTGAAGCCAAGCAACGAGGGAAAGCCGGCAAAAAATTTAGAGCCCTTCAGTTCTTATTTCGGATGATTGGCAGAGTATGTGTTGGTAGCGATTATTAGTCGGTTTCTATCAACTGCCCCTCAGCTTTTGAATTTTCGGATACGTTGTTTGGGAATTTGTGAATGAATCGCTGTTACTTAGCGCACGTCTTAATAAGGTAGATAGAGTATTCGGCCACGCAACACTTTACGACATTTGGATGGTAATCTGCCTCAGGTAACTGGTCCATAACTTTATTTTCAAATCAACAGAGAACAGAGTGGAGGTGATCCGTTCCTAATTTAGGTCACGACCATCGGCTCACAAACCTCATATCGGCGGAGAGCATGCAGAAATTCAATTTATTACTATCTTAGATGGACTGCATCCATCCGAAAAATCAGTACCCAAGATATCGGCAGATCTGGCCCCAAAAGATGGCCTTGTAGGTCGGCCAAATACAACAGGCACTGGTCCGTATAAAAAGCCTCTTCCTTGACAATAAAAAGTGCTTTTTATACTTTGGTTACGCAATGCATAACTTCTGAACTGGCACGTTAAAACAAATGTATCCATATGAAGGCGTGCAACACAACCAGCAGATTTTATGCCCTTTGCATCAGGAGACAGAACAAACAGGTGGCTTCAATCTGATATTGTTCTCTTCCAAAACCTTTTCAAAATTAGAACAGATCTAACAATTGGCTCGTGCATTTAAACCCTAAAAAGTGAATGATGCATATAGCAAGTAATCTCATCACCTGTTTCTTATCATTGGGGATAATTCAACACAGTGAAGCAGAGTCATTAGCCAAAGAATAGTTGTTTTTATCATGTAAATGCTTTTTGTTAATCCTAATAGCTAGTGTTTGCAATATCCTTGCGCCTGCACTGGATGTTTACATCAGCAGGAGTTTGTTAACGATATTCATAAATTTGTGTAATCCCTTGTTTTTTCCCTAGTGAGTTTGTGCAACTCGTTTTGCCAACTGCCGTTCTCAAGAAACGACGGGAAAAATTTCATTGCCAGTTAGACAATAAACAATTCGCCTTGTATCAGCCGATTTGTCTGAAGAATTTGTCCAAACAAAGAGGTGTGGCGGCTAATCCAGACGGACAAGTTATAGTATTGAAGACAATAGGATGTGGAGCCCGTAGGTAGAAAGGCAGTTATCAAGGAAACCGACTATGATGATCTCCTTGGGGGAAACTCTTCACAGAGTGCTGCCTAGTGAGTCCCTTTTAACGCGACCTAGCACTCCCATTGAGCGCTTTTCACGAAGGGATATCCAAAGAAGGTGCTAAAATCCATGTGAACAGACTGCCCACCGTATTTCAGGAGAGTTAAAGAGAAAAAATTACCGGCAGAATAAAGCTCTTCAACCGCACTCGTAGTCCACAAAAAAGGCTCATGAATGTCATGCAGGGACCAAATGGCACCAGCCTATTATGTGCTATATGCCATTATTCTACACAACCTCACTGAATACCAGATAGATTAGTGAGACTCAAGCTGAGTCTTACCCTGACCAAGAATGCACTTACCACGTCTCTATTTTGTGACAAATTCTCGAATAAAAGCACCATTTAAGCATCTCGACATCAATCTGAAGACTGTTTTGACTCTGTTGATCATTAGAATCTACGGCGGTACCAGGTGTTCAGAGGCGTCCTTTCCAGATCATTATGCCCTATAAGGTCACATTATGCTAACTCCTGTGGACGAGCACGGGTATACAGCAAAATTGCCTTAGTTCGCCACATCCAATGATTCAAGACAAAACTGTTTGCTATTACCATTTGTATCCAACTGTGCTACTGATATTCATTTTAGAACTTCTCTTCCTGTTTCTGGAACCTTCGGGATCAAAATTATCCCGGGATTTTCACTTAGAGACATTGGATCTATCAGATAAGCCATCCATTTTGAATAACCTAACTAATTCTGACGCACAGTTTGGTATGCGATTCACACCTGCCGGTGCTGCCACAAGACTGAATGGGATCAAACTGAAACGACCTACCTACAGATTGGCCAATCGACATGACGTAAGTAGTTAGTTAACTACTAGTTTCATAAGTCCTAGTGGACTGAACAAGGACAAGGCCACTTGCAGAACTGGGAAGGCTATGGCAGCTTCCCATAGCCCCGGAAATCTAGGCAACAGGTTGTCTGGTTTCCAGGTTGTCTACGAAAGATAAGATACACAGTGAGGCAGTGCAATCCATGCTGTTTATTGCTCCGAACCATGGCCCCCACGCGTACACGGTATACGAAAACTATCGGTGTTTGACAATCCATATCTGATAGGAACATCGAATTAACGCTGGGATACGCCAGATAGTTCCAGGGAGGGTGAACTCTCCGGCGAAGGATGAGCGACTCACGCTTCTTAAGGTACTGTGGTTAGGACAAGTACCTTGCACGTCAAATGACCACCTGTCCCGCAGACCTCGTTTTGCCTGACAATGTGCTGTGTGTCAACGAACGACAGGGGTGACAGTCTGTGACCTGGCAACGAAATATAAATGCACTAATTAGTAAGCTCATTCGGATTGACAGCTGTCGCCACCCTGAATATAGACACCGGTACTCTACATACCAGTGGTTAACGACAAAAGCGGACAAGCTAAAGACCGGCACAATCCTTGTGAACACACAGTGCATGATTGTTTAGGCAAAACGATAATGCCCACTCCTAAACAAACAAGGTAATTGAGTTTTCCGGAACATATTGTACAGTAGTTCAAAGAAAATTCTAACTGTAAACTCAAGCTTATCAAAAGTAATCTTGGCCGTGGTGCTCGTAGTTGACTTCCGTGACCTCTTTCTCGGCTCCGAAGGCATCATTTTGCCCAGTCGACAAAACGTTCACTCACTACACAGCACAGCAGCAGGAAAACAAGTATACCATAACATTTGTTTTGAGGCAGGCAATTAGCCGCTAACGACGACGAGAGTTATTGGAAAATTTTTAAGGTCACCCATTTTGGACGTCTGGTAATGATCCCAGTCTCTAAATCTCCCGCAAAAGGAAAACCGATAAAAATTAAATTCCTCTCTACGGTGTTGTGTGTCTTACTATCAGTCAAGGGATAACAAATGGATTATATAAATGGGGAACTTTAGAAAGGAACAGATTCAGTTATGCCATTCGCTTTTGGCTCTAATTTAGCTGTCTTATATTTCTGCTGGCAGAAAGACTAAGTTTTCAGTCTCCGAAGTGCTGGTCGGGGAATTACTGTTAATCAGTCGCTGCCTGACGTGAATATGTATGATTGCTTGCAGTGAACCTCAGATAGTAGTCAGCCTTATTTGAAAATTTTCGGAACTCAGCTAACTGAGATAAGCGTTATTTATTGAATTGGCAAACAATTTTGATGTAACGTGTGGCAAAAACGGGTTGCTCAAACGAATGGGGTGATCTCATCCACTCTCGGATGAAGACCGAATAGAAACGAGGGTTGTTTATCGTTTCTCGATTAGCTTGACTTATAGCAAAAATTTTGAGAGGCGAAGATCAATCTAGGCGGCCAACGTTTCTATCAGAAACATTGTCTGTCCAAACGAAATGTTCAGCCATTTTCGGCTAAGTGTACCACATTGTGGTAATTTTCAGGGAGATCGAGTATGACGACATTGTCTGCAGTTGCTTTCGAATGTAGGGCATCATTATTTGACTTTTGTCAACATGTACTCAGCAGAACACAACTAACTGCGCAAATGAGTCACAAGTAGGGCTAGTGACGCATTCGGAAGTCTCCAAACACCTGTATAAAACATGCACTCTCTTAAAAGGACAGAAATTCCGTCCTTAACAAGGAAGTTGTATTACCATAATGACAGCCAAACCTGGGTTATATGCCAATGTTATATATCAATTTCACCAAAAGCTCCTACGGGAGATTATGCTTATTTATAGAACAGACCGTGTGCAGGAAACCAGCTACTTCTGAACAAAGAGATGTATGAAACAGAATGAATATAGTCCAGTATGGGCCGAAATGTTCCAGCTACTTGAAACCTAAGCCGGTGATTGCGCCTTCACAAGCTTGTTAATTGGTGGGTTGGTTCACAAGTTTGGGGGAAAGCTGAACACCAGGAGTGTCAATGGACTTAAAAACATGAATTTTGATTTCCTCTCCTTTGAAAGCTGAACTTGGACAAACGAAAGCGCAAAATGCCATAATTGTAGACGTAAAGTGTTCTTCGGTTCAGCCGTGGCTCTACTATGGATGCCAGATGACCCATTTGGGCGCGACTTGAAACAACTCACTAGAACTAGTATCGCAGTTAGCCGGGTAGAGCCGAGAGAAAATTTCAGTAAAGTATTCTGTATCTCTAACAACAAACCGCTTGTTTACTAAAGTCCCCCATGGGATGACAAGCATTGTCAGGCATCGATTCTCTGCCCTACGGAAAGGAGTCTCTCCGGACAGTCTTAAGCATGTGCCACGACATTAAAAGTGCGCTGTAATGCTAAAGCTCAGGATCTCCGGACAGCTCCAGAATAAGGTGCTTGGGTTTGCTTTTACTTCAAACTGCTAAAATTGGTCAACGGGTTTCCAGTTCTACTCAAAGATTTTATTTCTGCCAGCTCTTAGTGGGGGACTTTGGTGGCTTACTCACCGTGGCATATCTGGAGCGCTCAAACTGAGAAAACACATGGACTATGCATTGTTGATCAGCTAATCCGTATCGGATACCCACTGCTTATCAATAGGGACAGTCACCGTGGTAGCAATGGTAGAGTGATTAGTGGGTCTCCCGGTATACATTGGAACTTGTACATGACAGTGACTTCATTTTACGTAACACTGTTCGACAGGTATGTCAGTTATCCAAAGGAACAAATGGCGCTTAAAAATGAGATTCGCATGAACACTTCTGAAAGGGACTTAATATCCGACAAAGATAACAACTTAACTTAGGCCCCTGATTATAGGAAACACTGGAGCCAGGAAAAATATAATTATTGCCCTCATAAATAAAAAAACAGTAGAAGACTTTCACTTTGCCTCCAAAGGCCAGCAACTGAAGACCTAATTTCGTCGATATATTTCGGAAACGGTTTCGGTCAGCGAGCTCAAACCGGGCCCTATCTCTGCCGTTTATTTTTTTCCCAATTGGTGCTTGTCCACCAGCGATGCATCTGTGTTGAGCACCGAAGTTATGCTGTCAATGATGATGATGTTTTATTTAGAACGCAGTGGTAGTAAATGGGGTAGAAATCACTGGATTTCATGTCGAAATTTTGGAAGAATTTTTCCAGATTATTGAGTGTGATACAGATATGTTCGTGATGAAACTGCGAAAGGACTTGACAAATATCATGGAACCAAATATGTCACAAACACTGTCATTTACTCAAGCAACCAATCAATCATTGATAGCGACACAAGGACACTGGTGCCTTGCAGCCGCACGAGCGTGTCAGTTTATTTGAATAAATCTTTATATGTTGGGAAGAAGACAATAAAGGGGAGGGAAGACGTCTAGGGCTAATCTATCACAAACATCCGAGATCTGAACACCTCCAACACCTAAACATACAATCTGAATGAAAATGACACCATGAACGCCACGGACATCAGTTGGTCACCGTATCGTTCAGCGTCGACAGACAAGCACAGGGAGAGCCACGTAGGACACATTCCAGAAGGAAAACTGCACCAGCAATACCCAAATTGATGTAGCCTCTTTTAAGCCCTTATGTTATGTCAGACTGCGTCCACCTCTTGGTTTCCGCCCGCCCCCCTTAATAGGCACGGATACAACGCTCGTCTCGGTGGATGGCAACTCGGCACGCATAACCCAGCCAACTTAACTTGCAACGGTGGATTTGCTTTTCGAGTTAAATATATTGTGCTGCACGAAGGACCCGTCTTCTCATCAAATTACTGCGAATTTGCTAATTTCGGCCGATCCCATCCACATTTCTGAGAAATCGGCGATCAAATAACTGTAGACGTCTCACTTCTATATACCTAAGTACCACAAACGCACGACAATGCAGCCCACAATGTAGTCTGACGTATACATCGCTTAGGGCCCAAACATATATTTTTTTGATGTCACAGGTGGCGCAAATTAACAAAAGCGATTCTGGCTTGTGCAATTTTTGTGTTGACTTCAATGGTCACACTACCAAACAGCTAATGCATATGTACTCGACCTTTGAGCAGCTGTAGAATTTCCGTAAGGTAGATTGATTAGATGCACTTGGTAGGTTGAGCCGTTACACAAGCAAAGCGCTCAGAATCTTACGTGTTTTTGGACGCTACGTTTCAGTAAGGAGGTATATTGTTCGAATAAGACTTCAGTAGCTGGTTTTCGTGGGCCTGCTCCACATTAGATCTGAGAGTTGCTCAACGGCCAGGAGGTGTGTACGCATTTTGAATACCCCTGTAAAGCTCAAACAGAAGTAGCATTGGACGGGTAGGTGACAGAATCCATATGGGTGTTCCAGATAAGACTAAAGTCGGGAAGCAATCCACAACAAGTATAGCTAATGACGATGTAGTTTCCCCATCTCGTTGGTTGGCTCACCTGCGTGGTTGTCAATGGGCAAAGTGCTTTGGTTGTTTCGGGAGTTTTTACCGCACAGAAACAGCTTGCGATTAGCACATAACTTCAGCAGGCATTCATCATCGTCCAGTACCTTGATTTCAGTTTAAGGCATCCACCGGATAGCGTTAAGTCCATCTTCCTATGCATTTATACCTCGGCAGTAACTTCCTTTTGCTTACCCTCGCTGCTATATGTAGCAAGTAAAACAGCCCGACTGGTGGCACCAGGCGACGATGAATATGGTATGGAATTATGTGTGTGCGATTGACGATTGTGCTTGGCTTCCAGGGTCTCAAAACCAAGACAAAACGACGGTTAGGCGTCTTAGCCAAAACCTCTAACTCAAAGGCTTAACAACAAGGGAGCGGTGGCTAGAGCAAGACCATCATTTTAAGGGACAAATTGCACATCTGCTGCAACCTCAAACTGGGAGGATTAGGAAGTTGTCCTAGCCAGCTGGTATATGAGGCTCTGTGAGTGTCAAACGCAAACTTCCTTATACGACTCTGTGTTATTGGGGTACTAAAATCTTGAGCTCTTTGTGACGGCGCAAAAGTTGTGGGTGGAATAAAGATCAAGCACGATGTTCCTCCATTTTTAAAATTGAACAACAGCGATCTTAGAAGTTTGTGTTGACGATAATCTAGAAAGCCTGTTCGTTTGGGCCTCCCAGTTACTGACAAGCTCAAGCAAAATTAGGGACGCGAACAAAGGAGTAAAATCTCTCCTGTTCATTTTGATGTTAAAAGAGTTATTTCTGATCGGAAATAACAAATTCCTGGATCTCAGCTCTGTATGTTATCTGGCAACTGAGGTCGACACATACCAAAATGTATGGAGCTACCCGGTAGAGGCAGTACCAGCATTAGAGGCATGTGTCCTTAGGTGAAGAAAGCACTCCAAAAGTACCATGGGATAAAAGGATTCTTTTGTCTGTTTCCACACTGTACGGTGCCAGTTCCATGTGAGACAGCTGGTCTTTGCAATAAATTACAAAATTCTTTATTGTGCTTTACATCTTCTAAGTAAATTCACAATAGACAGACCATAATTACCATAAATCTTAACAAAAGCGACGTCTGACTCCATTTCCGCTGACAACTCGCATAAATTCTCACTCCATTTCTTTGATTTCGTCCTTGCTGAAGGATTTCTGTGCTTTAATTCTACAATTGTCCTGGTGTCGATTGAAATAGCTGCAATAACTGAAAAGTAAGTACATAAGGTGTATACTAAGTTTCATCTATCAACTGAACACAAGCATCTTTTACCTAGGTGATTGAACCGTCTGTTCCTAGTAAGAAAATGAGCCGTTGAGTTAATAAATTATTGCGCAAAATCTACTGACACAATATGCTGTCGGCACAATTGTTTATCCTAATTATTGCTGGTGGCGATAATTGTCCGATCGCTTACCTGATGTTATAAGTAAGGTTACTTGAGGAAAGATGTGTTTATATTTAAGATGCTAAAGTTAAGTAATTAAAGATAACATCTGAAAAATCTTCCGTCTACAAAACATCTACTATACCGTGTACCCGAAACCAAGGCGTTCAATATTTTCAGCGGTTAAGACTGGGCCAAGTTTCGTATACCAATTATTATTTACGCATGTACTTCGCAAGCACTAATCCGGGCAGGTTTCTTAAAACCGCCCTTCATTTTGTCAGGACAACCAGCAAAATGTCATGATGCTTTCCGTATTTGTTAAGACCAATCAAATCCGGAATTCCACTAGCCAAATTCTTCTGGGTTCCTTTGGATAGCCAAATTCTCAACCATACTGACCGTCCTTTTTCCAAGAAATTAACCATGTCTATTGAATAACATGGGCCTTCTCGTAAAATAATTTTCCGAAAGCTTCACTGGGTCATTCCCAAGCCAGATACCTCTACAAGCTGGTGAACTGGGCGTCCACATTGTGGTCATGGCAAATTCGACGCGTAAATTAAGTTCACGGTTGGGTGAAGAGTGTGCTCTTGTATGTGGGTGACTCGAAAACCTATAACATTCCGCTATGCCATAGGAAGCAGTGCCACAATGGCCACAATCTTAATGTGACTGAAGAGCCAAAAATTTCAAATCGTGGGCACCGCGTTCATTGTGGATATGACCAATGGGTCTGATCATTCCGTGGTGGTTACTGAATGAACAACAAAAATTTATACACAGTATCACCTAATCTATATTTCAGGTACTGTGAGTGATCTTCGTAAAGGGTGAATTGTCAAATCTAGTTGACGATGTTTTGATACCGGGTCTGGGGAAGTCACGCTGAGCATTCGCAGTAGTTAGCAATTTTGAGGAACAGGACAGCGTAAGTGCTGCACGTACTACGATTGACTTCGTTGGCATGAAGTACTTATTTCTTTCATCATTGGTACTTGATTTTTTTTCAGCCACTCTAGTCAGCGCAGCTACTTTGGTTCAAAATTCCAAGGGCTGCGCCACTCCGACAACATGCCCTTCTGAATATGCACTTTTTGGTAAAACAGCGTTACTGTGTTCCGGAAAACAATGAACAACTTTCTCCAAATTGCTGAAAGGCAGATGCTTTTGCACAGAT
Source organism: Opisthorchis felineus (assembly GCA_004794785.1). Classification (NCBI taxonomy): domain Eukaryota; kingdom Metazoa; phylum Platyhelminthes; class Trematoda; order Opisthorchiida; family Opisthorchiidae; genus Opisthorchis; species Opisthorchis felineus. Next base: position 349,510 of record SJOL01006434.1, on the reverse strand, counting down.
TTCGTGTTCTTGCATTCGTAACCTCATTTGTCTGCTGACTACGCCCACATAGTTTATATCATAATCTTTGTGGCAGAGTCTGTGTGCACGACTCTTTTGGTCATGAGGAGTATGAGATTAGTAGTATGAATTATGTGTCTGTATGTGGAATTTTATTGAATTAATAGCCGGCTCAAATTTATTGCACACACAAAAACAATCCATAAATGTCTGGGGGAGAGACTTCTACACTGTTGAATTGCCTGTTTTTACTGATATTTTAGCGATTGTCATGTTTGGTTATGATCGATGGAATTGACCCCAACGTCCTTCGGGGACGTATATGTCACGGAGGTTAAAATTAACAATTAAGAGTGCTATATCCCCATGTAAATACCTCACACTCAGTTTATCAGTAAAAAAATTATCCGTAGCATTAGTTAGCAAGTAGTTTTTAAACACACTTGTCTCTCCACTGCTTTATTTCAAATTGCATATCGGATTTGTAGAGTAGATCAAGTACGTCAAAATGGACTGGTTACATACAATCTTAAGAAGTCAAATATAATAGGGGACTGAGTGGTTTCCGATACCCACATTTTAAAAGTGCGTACAGCTTTGGTATGTTCTTCGTGGCTTCTGTGATATAGGCAACTGTTTAAAACCACATTTTCTATTTCGACGTACTAGCTGAGACTTTTACAGGGCAGCAAAACCTATGCACTACATTTAATACGGCTAGATTTTATATACTGGGTGAAATGGTGATCAGTTTCTCTCAATATTACTACGTTTGGCATTTCTAATCAAAAATACCGTAACATCCTTCAAAGGGACACCTGTTGTTTCTCCCTGTGTTTTAATTTCTTCAGGCTTTTCCAGTAATTAAATCACTTCAGTCTTTGTAGAAGTCTAATTATGAGTCTTTGGCAAGAAGAGAACTAGAACTAGAAGAGAACATAGAACTACCTCAGTTGCAAGGTGAGATCGTACATGACACAACAGTGTCCCAAAATAGTAGTGTATTCATCCGTCAACAACTGCGTTGGGCAGTTCGTACTTGAGGTTAGGTAACACGCTGTTTGGAAACCTTGAACAATAAAGGAAACTGAATAGACATTTAAACCGGCAATCTGTATAATCAACTTTAACAGTGAAAAGCTATCCACTCCGTGTGGGGTGAATGAAGCGGAAAATCGCGATGCCATTTCTATTTTTGAAGTATTCCGCCTCTGTTTTGAATTATTGAAAATTATCTGGCCGAATCTGCAAGATGCGTGTAGATAAGATTTGGGTAAATAAGGCAAAATGATTTCTCTCTGATGTAGTATAAGACGTAACATAAACGTACAAATAAATATACCAATTAAATGTTTGATAAATGTTTTGCGGGCACAACACTTCATTATATCGGGAAACCAATGGAAATATATGTGAGTATCAGTAGCTCTGGGAAACTTCAGGGAAACCCTGTTGAACAAAACGTGGACAAAACTTTTGTATAAATTTTATGGCGTCAAAAACAAAAGTCTTTGGTTCTGGGCAAAGGCACCCCCAGAGGTGTGGTTGAGTTTTTCTAATACACACAAGCCTTTTTTTCTCCTGCGCAAATCGTCTGCGAGAATAAAATCAATGCGCGCGTCGGTAAACTAGATTTAAATATAATGTCAGAAATATTAGACTTTCCATCCGTCGCGAGAATGCTCATGCATGTCATCCGCTACTTACACTATCACACTCAAAATAGATATCAGTAATGTGGAAGGAAGGGTCGATTCTGACGCATCTTTTAAAAGATATTTTGGTTTTCCGGGTGTTTGATACATATTTTTTTAGAAATGCTGGCTAAAAAATTTCCAATAATGAAGGCCCGAGCCACAGATACTAAGGTGTGGTAAGCCACCTTTAAAGTCCTTTTGTAGGATAATTATATACTTTCCATTCAATTTGCCGTGAAATATCTGCAAAAAAGCAACTTTGAAAACCGTCACTGTAAAGACTAATTTAACGTCAGTCACTCGTAAACTGTGTCTTTCAAATATTTTATATTTTTGTGTAGAAATTGCATTACTTTAAAAACGCTGATAGCGCTCATATTGGCCTGTTTATACCACTTATTAGTAGACTTCAGAGGCCAATATATACTCTTAAACTAACTCTTCGTTCAATAGACCAAATGTTATCACGCTGTTTTTACCCTTCCATATTCAATGGATCTGGGTGCAGTGCGTCACAAGCACGGTTGCCCAACACTAGTTATGTGAAACTTCCCTTCAACCATGGAACTTGCGTAGACGTACCCACGGAAACCCCCACCGGACGTTGAAGCAAGGCATTTTAGATTGATATACTTGCATCCCGGAAACAGAGCTATTCGTTCAGAAGTAAAAATCTGTATAACGGTTTTTCTACATGTTGCCGTAAAACCTAAATGCGCCGTTTCAAGAGCCAGTATATTTTTGGTTCCCGTGTCGACTGCATTTGATAACTTCTGTTTGAACCGCTAAAGACAACTTTAGTAAGCATCGAAGCAATATACAGGATGAATGGGAACCGTCAGGCAGAACGGTCTCAGTAAACATTGGTTTTTATGCGTTCATGCACACCTCTTTTTCATGAAAGGATACACATTATCTTGCATTTCTACACGCTCGCAGAAATCTTCCCAGTGTTCGAATGGCATTTCTGGGAAGGCCTTATTCTGTGCGTACCGATTACATTGATTTATTTAGTTGCTCACTACTGATGTTGTTTAGTCTTGTCATTATTATTTAACTTTGCCGCAAATATTACAGTTCAGTTGCACGATATTTTTGTAAACGGCTGCAACATAGGTTGCATATTTTTCCAACGGACCGTATCAGATTCCACCGAACAGTGCATTCTTACCTCCTACAAGATATACCCCAAGAATACTTACAGCTGTTTAATAACAAATCTTCTTGGGCGTACAAACGTATCTCAGGTATATGGCTGCCAGAAATCTCTACCTTCTGTGATCACGATCCTCCCAAAAATCAGAGCGCTTGATTGGACCACAAAGTTTTCATTAGGATCTATGTTACTTCCGGCAGACAAATTATATAACGGTAGATACGTTTTCATCTCAGCTTTCGGAAGAAGAGGGTTTGAAATTTCTTTGGCCAAATAGTTGACGCAACACTGAACGTGAAGTTCACGTATCTGGAAGATGTATGCATGCAGTCAAATACCGTTTTTTGTTCAGAATTTAGGTGGTAGGTCTGCGGAAACTCTTCTTAAATCTTTGGCCTTAACAAACCCAGCCGAGATTCAGTCAGATCCTCTGAACCAACAACTAGTATCATGAGTTTGGCGCACACCATATCACATAAAACAGCGTAATCAAACTTTGCCTGACGAAGCTAGCACTTCTCTACCTTTCAAGCAAATCTGCGTCTCCATGCTGTTTAAGGACAGTAGTGACATTCTGACCAAACAACTACACGTCATTCTTAAGGTTTCTCTTTTGTTCTTCCTGTTCGAGATACCGCCGATGGCTCTGGGATTGCAGGGACAACAACGACGCCGAATAATTGATAGGAAATGTTACTTAGCTAACGCACGTTTACATAAAAAATAAGTCTTTTCATGACCCCGTTTGTTAGTTCTGTTTGCGTATATCAGAAAAAGTTGCTGTATATCTGACAGATACGGCATGGTAAATTGATTTGTGCGTGGTGTAATTGATATGCTAAAACAATCAAAGAACCTCAAATTTCAAGACCATGTATGCTAACTTCAGGGAAAATGGGACAAAGAGGAAAGAAAAGTGAAAAATTTGCAAATGGTTTCGCTGATTTTCGTGTTGGATTCTGCTAGTAAACGAACGTCAGACTATCGTTCTCTGGAAATAATCATCTTCGAGACGATTCTGGTTTTTTTATGCTTCTAAGCGAACCGGGATACTGGGATAGTCGGTTCAAAAGGTTTTTCTACATGCTGTTTACTTGAAAATAGAATGGTAAAAGGATGGTGTTTGAAAGACCCGAAAACCTTGTACTATATTTTGCGTGCGCGCCAATTAACATTTGGCTGCCCGCCTTCCCGACTCATTTAGATCTTTTTCATTGTAGTCACTACCGCAATTCTGGTTCCAGGCATAAAACTTTTGCACTTCAAAGAGAATCGCAGAAGCGCAATACCCAAAAAACTCCAGCACTCATGGGTCAGTTGACTCCAAACCTGGCTAATTTGCATGGAATAACAGATACATAACAGACATATATTACATCTTCTAGGTATGTACTCTTCTTGTACTCACCATCCTTATGTAGGCAGTGTGAATTGCCTCATGACCTTAGTAGCAAAGTGACATCTCTCTAAACTGTATATTCAGAAACACTATTTGATTTAGCGAGTGTCAAATATAGTTGGCTTTCTGAGGGTAGCTACTTTCCAGCATATGGTGGCCGATTCTTTCTCCAACCTGAGCTCCATAAGTGATCTATTGCCGTTCAAATTAGGACAGACAAACCATACCAGTATCTGGATATTAGGTCAACAAAAATGCCTTGTAATGAGTACGTCGCTGTGCGTGAATCGCAGTGCAACAGTTTTGCGACTTAGTAGAGAAATACATTTGCTTGCAGCTGGAAGGGGAAACGAGCAGTACGCGTTAAAATGTAATGATTTGGAATTTTCGTCATAATTAAGTCCCGTCCCACATGTCATCACATTTTCTGAGTATGGACTTATGTAAGATACACGAAGGCAAGGGAAGCATTGAGTGGACAGTGTGCCAATGAGTTACTGGGTATAATACTGGTTCAACTCTGAAGAACGATTGGCTGTTAAGAGTCTCTGACATTTGGAGGCATCTCATGTAAAGTCCCAAAGACCTTCATTTGTACTAATTAATGAATGTTCGCTCAAAACCTGCAAAATCCTGCAAAAGATCTACCTAAAATTATATACTAGCTATTGTAGGACGAAACAACGGAAACGACATAATATTCTGATAGGCAGAACCACATCAAAAACCTGGGTTCATTTAGAGCAGTAACACAATGAACTTGTGAAATTATCTGTTCTGAAACGGATTAACAGCTTTTCACGATGATGCTGGTTATGCTAATTTACTAGCTTGTGAACAAATGAATTTAGCAAACAGTCAAAAGACGTCTAAAAAGGACGTCTAAAAGACGTCTAAAAGGTTTTTCAAAACCCTGGTTAATAGCAAGTTTACGGAACGTGGCAAGCCTTCCAGGATATCAAAATTCTATACAGTCTCGAATTTAACATATCACATCATTAGTAAGAAACGCAAAACTCGGCTTTTTACATCTGACTGTTTTGTAGGCCACGGTCAGACGAACGACTGAATGCTCTCCTGGCATCTTTAGAAAATTAGAATCCTTTGCCACAAAAATACAACTGGTTTACTTCGAGAGATTTGGAATCATCAAAACATTCAGTGACTTACGTCCGAAATGTAAAATTTTGCAGTAAACGGTGGCAAACAGTTATTAGTACAATATTCAGTACAACAACAACATTAGTAAAACATTCGCATTAAACAAGCAGTATGCTTCACGTGAGATTTAGTCACTGCTACTGCCTTTCGGCACTAGTATTTGGAGTCGTTATTATTAAGGCCCCTAAACTTGGCTCTTTGAGCGTCATAGCTTGTAACATTGCTAAACGTCGTGTCTGACAACCGTATGACGTAAGCTCATGCGTGCATAGCATTATAAACGGAGATAACGGTTTCAGTTTCGTTCAACGTCTGGCCAGATATGCCAATTGTTTACACCCACTTTGCATTCAACCAATACTCATCCAAGCATTTGTTAACTTTTTAGGAAAACTTCCCGGACTAATGACTCGAAAGACAGATAGGATATTGCTTGCTGTGTCCTATGGGATTCATGGTGCTTGATAGAGCGCTTTGAGCCTCTTTGCAGTATCTTGCCCAGGGGAAGAGGGTGACAAATTGAATGAAACCTTTAATAAGAAATAACTCCTCTGGAGAAAATAAGAAACATTCTGGGTTAGATGACAGGCAAGTTCAGGGCTAGTTGGGTAAAATACTCAATCGACGGAATGAATTATGAAACTTCTTAATTTAACCACACAATAAATCAAATACTCCAGTCACAAACTTGCTTTCCAAAACTGATAGCATATAAATCTTAGGAATGCGTTAGTTGGCAAAGGGGAGACAGTGCTGAATCCAATCTGCTTTTCTACTACAGACTGAGATGGCTGATTTCCTCATTTGAAGATCCTCAATATAAATACCACTCAATTCAGACAACTACACTTTGTATGTTGAGACTTCTCGACGTTCCATCGGTATTTGTTCAGAAAAAACAGCTGTACATTCTGGGTTTTTTAGATGACTCAGTGTCAGTAAAAGGTGTTTTATAGTAGAGAGCCTGGAATGTTGCAAACGTCTCAGGGCTGTCCAAACTGACTCGCAAATTTTTATTGGGTAACTTAAAGCTCCAACTAGGTTATCTTGTGGAACTCGTTAAGACTTTTTAAAATGATGGGATGTCTTAAAATGTGAAGACTGTAAATTGCTTATACCTTGTGAAATCTACGGGTAAGTTGCTAGAATTTTTTATCTATCCCTCATTTTCTTGCAATATATATTTTTATGATATTTACGAGGAAGACTTTCGCGTTATTAAAGACCGCCTACCAATCGACTGCCGTTTGGGCGGTTACCCACTTAACTCAAAATATTTTCCGACCAAAACGATTTTGCATCAATCAGAAATTTGTGGGTCACTTTGTACGGATCAGCGTGCGTTGTATTCACATTTCGAGGTATAGTTTTAGTGAATAGTTGCAACATTTGCTTCGGCAGCATCTAACTTTGGTCTGAGTATTTATAGCTTCGGAACTTCTAATATTCAACAAACAGCCTCGAGGTGAAAGCAACAGATATCCTGCGCTTAAATGGTGATTGTGTCGTAGCATACTGCACACATACTTACTTCATATATGGCGCCGACTACATGCTTGACGGTCGACTCAAATAAGCATTCGAAATCGGACGGCACACGCAGCATTTTTTGCTCACATAAACCTATTGAGTGTGACCACAAACTGTACGTGGATACCCCTTTGTGCCGAAGACCCACTTGTCAAAAGCAGGGAAGATTATAAAGCTTGCGCCACCTCAGCATACCTGATAGATTATAAGTTACCTGGGCATGGCCTTTCTGATGTAATATTCAGGTAGATTTCAGCAGATTTCAGCACAACTATATCCACACAAACCTGTATATGAGAATGCTTGAGTGCAGCCCGACTTGCTCCTAAGGAGTGTAGACAATTGAAAGCAATAAAAGCAACACACGTTCAAATGTGAAAGCTTTCCGATGCACAGCTACTGTGCCACCCAAATGAAGCATGATGGCTGACATACTACCGAGTTGCCCAAACCCACCCAGAAGCAGTGGAGATGTTGAGGTTGGGTTCAATCCACGGACCTTCCGGTCAGTAAGTTTCCCCTTGACTTCTAAGTTTTATTAGGCCCATAGACTTGATAACCTCACAGAATCACCAGTGGGCAGCACAAAAATAATTTTTTATCTTATTCGTGATGGATTGACCACACCGTCAAAATACAAAATACGCTAACATCTTGCTATAGGTATTGGTAGTTGATGCAAGCGCCCTGATAGGATATCCTAAAACAACCGTTGCATGTTACGCAATTTGTCTATATTATTAATGCTACAAGCTACAAGCTACAAGCTACAAGTTAGGCATCCGTAAGATCACAATTTCGATGATTTGGCAAATATAAACTGGTTCCGTCCTATGAAGAAAAGGGAGGGACACAAAAAGCGGTTCAAGTGAACGAATCCCACAACAAGCTCATTAACATGGTAATGTGGAAGCACACTTTTTTCAAGCTGGAAAACCAAAGGCTAGCGAAAATCTTATACTAAAATGTATTTACTGTACATAAAGGTGAAAGTTTGTTGGATGGAACGACCCACAAATCATCGAGGCAAAACACTTTAAAGATGTACTTGTTATGGGCACAGAATATTTGACAAGAAAAGGAAATAATCACAGAATCTCAGCAAATCCGCACAGTGCTAGGATACTCTAGTTAAATGAAACCGAGAGTTGATGAATGCGATTTTGTATCTTGTTAAATGGATTGTAAATCAGTTGGGCTATGGCTAACAGCATCATTGTTAATGCTGCCAAAGTTTGCAGATGGACGCGCCTAACTGCAGTTCGTAGAGATGTAAGGCATTGGACGAATACAGTTATCTTGAAGAGTACTCGAAATATTGAGAGAAATAAAAGGCTATTTTGAATATAGAAAGTGGAATCTATTTAGCCGGGAATGCGAGACGCAAAGCGTAATCCGCATGCCACCACATGACGCTGTCTTATGAATGTAGAGGAAAATTATTGCGAATTCTCGTCCATTTGCCGTTAAATAACGGGTGGATTCCTCAATTTCAAACAACTCCATCTTTGAGTTATACAATTCGGCCATCAAATCTGCTGGACGTCGCAAGTAGTTAAACCAGAATTAACGAAAACTTTCTTGAAATGAACCTGAATGTGACAGGACTTTCCAAATCAAGATTAAAAAGCAAGTGCGCCAAGTAAAAATTATTATAAGAACGAATTTTCTTAAAGACGTTGGACCAAATGGTTACGGTCTAAAACATTATTAAATAAAACTCGGGCACGTCACCTCTTTCTTCCCTTCTAGTGCACTTCTCCGCACATAGGGTGAACGACGTGTAAATGCGGAAAAAATAACGAAGGTTGTAAAACTGAAGACGAGCAAACAAAGCCCATTTTGATCTATGCTTTAGAGGAAAGCAGTCGATCTGTCGTTAGATAGCTGCTTCAGGCAGAGCTAGATCTCGAGGTTTTCAATTTTACCTTCTATAGTCAAAACGCGAAGGGCGGTTTTGATTTCCGACTAGGGATTTTTTATCGTAACATTAAAATTGAAATTTAACATAATTCGGTTTTTGTGTTTGTTCCCTTATATCGTAATTTGCTTCAAATTAGGCTGAAAGCTCAATCGGCACTTACTGAATACTTTATTTGTCAATCCAAATAATGACAATATTTTCAACTTTGTTTGAGTTGATCTAAATCAGCTTTTAAAATTTAGGATATTATTCATGTATACCAAAGCGATTCCATTAACATACAGGCTGAAACAGACTCCTTCTTGCCGAACTTCACAAACTTCTCAGAGTCAATTTTACAAAGGACTAATCTCATAAGACTTCATTATCGATTTAGTTATCGCAGAGTATCCGAATTTCTGCTTCGATCTTCTCAGAAGACCCTCGGATGCGTCTTTTCAACAATTTCTAATTAGCAAGCGAAAGTGAAACGTGGTTGAACACGATTGATTTGTGCGTCTGTGAAGCTTCAACAGCATATACCGCTTTCTTAATCAGCGGCATTCCAGACATGAATTAAGTTTTTCTTATCACTGTGAGTTTCGGTTTTAAATGAAGCCATATCTGTCTGAAGAGAAGGGCTACATTTAAGCATTTTTCTACGAATAGCGTAGACTCGACTGAAGGTGACTACCGAAAGCTAATGGATAGGCTGATGAGGCTTCATATTTTTATTCTGCTCTAGTACAGAGCAGAACTCTCATTTATTGTCTCATTGCATGTTGGCTTTTCTTTGACTTTGAAGATGAATTGCATACATTTCCTTACTAAAATAACATGCGCTTTTTTTTAGTTGCCTCTAACTAGAAGTTTGATACATTTGAAAGCAAACCCACTGCAGTTCATAATTTACGCAAGTGGTGAATGAGGCAAATGACCAGACGGTTTTAAGAGTATGATAATATTTGTCAATGCTGTCAGTGTGCCTAAGTATTGGCAGCTTGGGTGCGTTTAGATGTTGTTTAGATGATCAGTGGTGTGTTTGCCACGCGGGGAAACTAACGTGCAAGCGCTCCGTCACCAAACGAGGAGACATCGGCGTGCAATATATAACATTTTCAAGATAAATATGATACAAATTTAGGTGAATAAACCGGATTAATCAAATGACATGGGCTAGAAAAAGCATCCTTTCTGTTATTATGGAAAGTGTCTATAGGATAACTGTATGTTGACCCCACTCAGGACCAGCCATTTACCTGAGTAGTTGTACGATAAGATCACCTATGTTACTTTTAATTAGGAGCTAAACTAGTTTCCTCAGCAGGTTTGATGAAGTCGTCACCCTTCCCGCCACATGCTACCTGAAGTAACTTCAAAATATCGCCCACATTGGCACAAGCCGCCCTTGGCTTTTGTAAGCCGTTAAATAAAATTACTGTCTTAGTATAGAGGTCGACTATCGTCAGGTTTGCAATCGATCCATCTGAAAGAGCAACGCAGTTTGGAAGCTTGATCCATCGTGTTGGGATCCAGGTCCGAAATTTTGGTAGCTGAATGTTTTAGAGTAGTTTGATGAGACGATTTTTTTAGATGTGTCTTGGGGCTCAAGTAGACTTGGAGGGTAGTTTTGGAGACTTACGTTTTTTCGACATAAGTTTAAATGCTCGTATAGAAACCACTATGGTAACTACAGGTTCATTCTCAAGTGCTACACACATGTTGTTTCATTATTAAGAAGTGAAAAAAGTTTTAATATGCTTTTTCATCATATAAATATTATGGCAAACTGAAGTTATTAAATAGGTCATCGTGAAGCTTTTAAACTTAGCTCAGTAAATACGTCCCCGTAACACCGGCCACTCTGGATATGTAATTTTGATTTTTGTATTTACAAAGGAGTGTATAAAGAACTGCATAAAACAAAAATCAAATCCTTATAAAAGGCATACCATAAAAGATGAACTGATAAAACAGCAGAGGAAAATACATTTACAGTTGCAATGTGAATTCAACAGGATGCTTTCTGTCGTGCAGCTGAACTTTTGCCTAATTGGCTAATGCCCTAGAACATGCCGGCTTATCAGGGGTAGATAAAGTATACATCGCAAATTCGGTAAGTGATAAATAAAACGAGCTACACAAAGTGCCTGACGAAAAATAACTGGACAAATGGCTCAGTACACCCCATATATGTGATGGCTAGAATTGAAGATACCTTTATCTGAATCGCGTTTTTTAAACCAATGCTATGCACCTGGCAGTCGAAAACCATTACGTGAGTTAAAGCAGTAAATTTGTGTCACATTATGTGAGAATCTGTTGCCGTTCAGCTAGAAAATTACCAAATATCCTGGGATCTTAAAAAGTACTCCGAATTACCAGAAGCTGCTCGGCTTTGTAACCCTCCAGTTCAGGCAGTGAGTACTGTGACTTATTTGTGGTTGAATGCAGCTAGAAAAAATATGGTTGATAATATTTTGTGTCAGTCTCAGATGAATCCAAGAGCACTGTACCGAAGATGACCTGAATCTGAACAAATCGGCGCTACAGTTTTTTTAGCTTCTAATGACTCGCGTGACTTAGTTGGTGGTGAGTCAGTTTGTTGAGCTCAGCAAACTAGCACGGGTTACAAACATTTTGCCAGAAAGTTGTCAAGAGCAGCAAACACAACATTCAACCAGAATGGGCTTGGTTTCGGTTCAGATATCTTAGGGGCACAGAAGTTGATGAAAGTCAGCCCATCATGTTGGCGTCTGACGACGAAAAATTATTTTTTTCGAATAATATCACAGTTTCCTTTCCTAGAACAGTAAGTTTAACTCTATGAGCCTGAAAGCTTATTGACTGTTTGGGTTGATTATTCGTGGGAGAACACAAAGCCAGCAGTGATCCCTCACACTTAAAAACTTCAGTCATCAAACCTGATTTTCGTTGGGAACAAAGTACCCAAAATCATAAAAGACAAATGGAGTACGCGCTGATATTCAACAGTTGTAAATCACTGCTCTTAGCGTTATGTTTCTCGACAATAATCATCCCAAATAAACCCCACCATGTTGCAAACCTGTTTAGGATCATTTATATTTAGTACTGTGCGGACATCTTAAAATCCCCGGTTGGTAGAAAATTTGCATAGAATTTAAATAACTGTGGAAATTTCGGTGGCAATTCAATGACAGTCATGGTTTTCCTCGTCAGTATCTAGTTACTAGCGAACGAAATGTATAAGCTTGCTTTAAATGGGACCTCTGCTACTTACAGCTGAAAAGTTAAACAAGAAAAACGTGCACAGGGAAACTGAGGAGACACTGAAGTAGTACGGTGGATATTCGCAACAGATCAGGATATACTCGAAATTATTTCTGATAAGATGATAAGGGGCTGAGGAAGAATGGAGAGCGTAATATTTTTTCCTGAACCGAAGATGGAAGACTTGCGTCTCAGAACGCTGTGCCCTGTAGCATTCCAGTAGTTTACATTTGCACAACTGTCAGGTGAATTCTCTAAAATGACTTTTAAAGGTAAACGAGAATTCTTGACACCACTGGTAAGATCCATCAAAACTCCCAAACAGCCCACTGTCAGTTTTGAATTCCTTTGAGTTTATCTGGAAGATTAAGTCCCCAACTTTGGTTTAATTAGCCACTAAACATTGCCGTTCATATACGCTCAAGTTTACACCACACATTGATGTCTATCTAACACGAGCTGCTGTTTAAATTTTAGTTGCAACCATCTAAGTCTACCTTTTTAAAACTGTATGATTTCCCACCGAAAAACAGCGACCTATATTCTTCATTCGGCCACGCACATGTTCCAATGTTTCATTTATTTTGATGGGTTGAATTTTTTCTGTTGCCTCTGACTATTCATCGGCGAGTAAAATTATAAAAATATACTTATTGGTAAGTTTCAGGTAATAAAAACTATAATTCATAACACACTGCTACTCCGACAGTATTATTTAAATAAAGTGATTTCCTCCTACAAGGCGCCTGATAGGTAATCCGTATCATTGCAGGCAAAAATCCAATCATGTCGTAGGTCGTTAAATTTATCTTCAAAGCTGAACGCATTAGAATGTTTAACTTCTTGCTAGTTCAACAACACCGACTTTTTTACTTCGCATCGGGATTCTGAAAGCGCAGGAGTGAGTGTTTGGGTTCGCTGACTGACGTCGGTTTTTTTCATGTTCTGACTGACTCCTAAAACATAGTAACCTGATTTCTGCCGAACGATCACAACATTCCTGTGCAAATCAATGTATAAGAGCGACAGGTGGTAAAATAATAATTTTCTGCATTTCAAAATTATCGTCGATTAAATTAACTCCTGCGCCGTCAGATGCTTAACCACAGGATCACTTTTATGTGATAGTGCTATGAACCAAAGCGAAACTATGTGAGCAGCCACTTGCCATCACCTAAATCACGTTAGGTGGAAAAATTGTAACAGGGCGCAAATCTAAAAAAATTGAGAATATGTTGTTCTACCCTGCTCAAAATGAAAGTGCATTTCACAAATTTGGTTTGGACTTGAGTCACGGCTTTCTAAAATATCTGCGTCGTGTGCTCCTATTGACACGCTGAACGGTTTTCTTGAACTGCTACATTAACTTCTTATTTGTTGTAAAGCACCAAGTAGTACAGTATAGCATACCTTTCATCTTCTTCAGGGTCTGTAAGTGTATGTGCCTCAATATCTGCTTTCATATCCAGAGTGTTTGCACTCGCACACAAATTCCAGCGATAGCACAAAATCCTGTTTCATTAAGAACTGTTGAATCGTCAGAAGCAAGAAACAGATTATCTCATGTATGCGTGTTCTGTCATTGAATGACCGATTTTATAGTCAGTAACACACAATTCTACAACTCTTTCTGCTTTAAAGGCACTTTTCCTTGGTGCCTTCCGATAAAAGCCATGTTACAAGGTTTGTAGCTTTATCAATGATGTAGCGAATCTTGCCTGTTTGTCCACATTAGTGCCTGTCTCCCTGTCTCTTCAACGTTTAGTCGTGCGCTTGCTGAATGGGATGCTTCTATTGGCTTTACTAAAATGCTGGATGCCCAAGTAAATCAGAAGAGTTATTGTAATTGGGCAGAACAGAAACATAACTTGGAGCAACCAACCTCGTCTTTTGTGACTGCATTATGGAGTGGGTCATCCGTCCATGATGCCTATATTAAAAGCCGTAACATGCTTGCGAATATAAATGATTTGATGGCATCCGGTGCGAATTTGAGTTCAACAGTGGCTGGAATGCTGGATATCTGCTAATAACTATGGGAGCATAATTGGTTTGCGCGCGGTGAAACGTTGTGCAAACACATAGATCTGTGGATGTGGGCAGGCAACCTCGTAGAAGCCTGTCGGCGGTCATCCGCTTGCCTACGCATAGTGATAATACAAAAAGCACTAGCACCTATTTATTCAATGAAGAGTTATATGTCAACTCGGTTGTCTCAGTATAATAAGGCACTTTTTAGGTACAATACCGTACGGTCTTATCCTCCGTTGGCTACCTGGGGTAAGTTGTTTCGGTCGCCATCAGTAAACAGACGATACAGAGGCAGTTGGGGGGAGTTTCCTGCTAGGAACTACAGCAAACATGCGTTAGTTTACCCGTTGAAGTCTTGCACCTGACAGAGCATAGGAGCACTGGTATCCCCAGAACTTCGATTGCATTCAGGCGGATGCGTCCACAGGTTTCGCATCCCCTCAATTTACTGGTTTTGATGTTGACATTGCCATTGCAAGCCACTTCAGAATGATACGAGTATTAGGTTCAAAGGAGCCTTGAAATGCCTGGCTTCTATGTGCATGAAAAACATCTTTTAATGGTCTTGAATCACAATCAATGTACCGTTAAACCATTTGAAACCTGCATCTGTATAGCAGATTGTTTTCATTTGTATCGCAGATTATTCCTCACTTGTCCATGTAGCAGTTGCTTAAGGATGTTTAATGGTGAACCCCTAGGTTCCAACCTGCCAGCAATCTAACCAGCGCATCTGTTCATGAGTTAAGATGCTGCCGATTCCCGTAAGTTTTCGCGTTCTGAATAACTTTAGTAATTTGGATGGTATCCAACGAATATATGCGAATGATCGTCAACAGGAACTACGGATGAAGCTGATTGAGGTTTCATATATGACGCCGGTATAACGACTGTGTCGCTGCCACCCGAATGTTTAAACCGTATGACAGCGCCGTATGCCTGGATTTATGCCTGGCAGTAAATGACGATTGCTGCGAAACTGTTTTCCAAGCACGTTACTAGACGCCGAAATTCGCCAGTTCAACGCATTGTTGATTATTTGTTTAGTGATTAGAGTGGTGCCAAGTCAGCAGGAATCTAAGAAACGCGCTACCTAACTGCCACCCAACTCAATAGCTGGTCAACGCAGGCGCCCCAAAAGCTAAAGGTGACATAAAATATGCCTTTTAGAATTGCTTCTATACATGCCAAAACGAGATTTTGCAGGCACAAAATGTCACTTGACGCTGGATTTTCGCTCTAAAACGTGCCAATGAAGTAAAACATCAGAAGAAGTAACGCATAGAACTTCGAATTATGAAAGAACCACCCGGCTGGAAACTGAGTTGAACCGAATGAGTGCGCTTCTGTGCTAGCAACCAGCAACTACCGAATTTCGAAATATCTCCGCAGATATTGCAGTTGGATACAATCTGACTGATGTTAGCGCCATAAAACAGCCTCGTTCCAATTCTTTTAACTGTTGTCCCAATTCAAAGAATAGCGCGTTTTCGTAGAACGAAAGCACTGAAAAAATTTTTTCTGAGCCAGTCTTCTCGAGAACGATTCACATCGCTTCACTGGTCGCCAAATCTAGAGCTTTTATAAAGTCAACGAAGGAATACACACCGGTTGGTTACGCCCGTGGAAATTCACCACAACTGAGAAGAATGAATGAATGAAACCCCGTCTCCTCCGGAGTCTACACTAGTAATCTTGAATGACCATCGAAAATGCCTTTTTTCATCCGATTTGCCAGAATACTAAGAAGAGTTTTGCCATGACTACAAAGCAGACCAATTCCGTGGTAGTCTTATGTCTCCTCCCTTTTCTTACCACTAAAAGCACTATGGTGCCGTACTTGTACTTCGGTTGAAAATCCACTGAACGGGTTAAATGGAGGAACTGATCATCTAGTCTACATCTGCCATGCCTGAACTCTTCTGTTACTTCCAGAAACCTTCCAGTTTATCCTTTGCGAAATTGCTGCTTGCAGATCTTCCAACACTGAAAGGCCATTCATAGGGTCTTTCTCTTTTTGGTGCGCTATCTAAGTTGGTTGATTGCATTTGACTTTTGACGGGCGGCTGGCCAATGTGAAAAAGTTATTCCTCCGCAAAGCTTCCAACCGATCCGGGTAACCTGATGCAGCTTCAGACCTTGTGTTGTGGGTCCGCATATTTCTGTTCCAAACAAAGCTTAATGAAGACTACAAGTCGCGCACGACTATTACACTGCGTTTCACGCATTATTCAGCCTACAAATTAAGCAAGCGATGTGTGAAAATTCTTTCCGAAGTACAAAATTCCTCTTCATCGATGGAGCTTGATGAGGTCTGTAGGGTTCTACTAAAGGCTATTTCATTCCACTCAATCACAAACGAATTAACAATGTTGTCGTACAATGAAGTGATCGATACGAACTCCGTGCTCCCTTCTTGGGTGAGCCCATTTCAGAGGATTTCCGGGGTAAAACTGTTAGTAGTTGTCAGCCCCGGAAATGCACATATGCAAAACACGCTGGTTATTATTTTTTACCGATCCATTTTCAGGAGCCTCGTTGGCTGCGTCTTGACCAACTTGGGCATCAAAATCTGCGATTAGATAAAGGTGGTCGTTGGCATGTTTTGATTGAAAAACATTTAACAGGCGAGTGTAAAACTCGAATTCGCCTCCACAGATGTTGATTCTGGTTCAGTAGGTACCCACAGACCTGAAAAACACCTCTTGCGAGTTCAAGTCGGATTGCGGTTATTTCTGGTATGACGCGCTGTGGCTAAACTACAATTATTGCAAGCAAGCTTCTGGCCGCTGCAAATCCAAATCTATGTTCGTCTACTGCTCATCTGGACTCAGGCCCAGAAGACGTATCCGGCTTTATCTTCAAAGCGTTTTTCCACCGCTTCCTTTCTCACCCTACTCAAAGCCACAAGATAAAAATCATACCGATTAAATTCCTTGTTATCAGGTTAAGCACATTACCATTCATCCTCTCTACAAGAGTAATCATATCACGTGAAGGTTATCATTAAGCACAGTGACTCCGTGTTTGAATGAATAATCGAATGTGAGTTGGATTTCAGCTTGCCTAAAATAATTCATAGTAAGCTTTCAACAATTTGGTCTGACAAACAAGCAGGGTTTTCTCGACCAAATCCCTTGAAAAGCCATTGACCTGTAAGTCTATAAGAGGTTTGCTTTGGAAGCGGGCCTACTCCGGGGACACAGGGATTATCGCGCGAATAGCTGGCTCCCAATGCTGCCGGGTTGAGCCGACACGTTATGAGCTGCATCGCACAATACAGATTGTATTCTGACCCTATTTCTTCCTTTTCAGGCGATCTCGGCCAAATGCTCAACGCCCGAGCTGTACGGATTTTATAGCAGACCATTTACAATTCGTCCTCCCTCTTTAGCATCACTGCTCGCATAAATGTGAAAGTTGTATTCGCCTAAAACAAACTTTCTAACATTCTACTACTGAGTAGTATGATGTTATCCAAACCCATCTTATAATATGTTTGCTCATATCGCGAAGCCGTCGATAGAGCATCATTGTTTACTCCGCGTTCGATTTCTGTAGGATTTAAGAACGGAAGAACAAACACTTTGGCCAATATAGACTTCAGGGCCATCAGAGCATGCACTCAGCTGCTTTTGGTTTGGGTACGCATGCAGTTTTACGTGCCATTTACCGATGTCTTTCAAACGGCCTCTGCCGCTTTGTTGGCCGATCTCATTGTATTGAGTTTACATCAGCAATAGTGCCATTCAAGTATCACTAAAGTTAACTCCTGGAAAATTGCTTGTGACTAACCCGCTAAGCCCAGATGCCACTGGAACAATTCACGTTGGCCAACACATCTGTTCCTAATGCCAGCTGACCATACTTTCAGTATTTTTCCTATATGAACACTTTATACTGTCACACGCCTTGTATTCTGGTGGGCACACAACTCATTGGAAACATTTGCAGAGATGTCCTCCGTAGATTTACCAAATTCTCCTCGTATAGAACCTTCTGCGCCTTTCTTGAATCCAACTGCCCTAAAATTTTTAGGATGTTTCTCTTCCATCACTGAAAGAACTATTTTGAAAAGATCTTATCACAGTTGCAAAAGCTTCTCTATTTCATGGGTGTATACATCATTTGTGATCAATTTTCTGCGTAATTTTGCATTTCCCCCTAAGATTGTACTGCTTTGTTGTCTTTTTCTCAGGTTGAGCTATAAAGGATTTTGTCTCCTCAAACGAAACCTCAAAAGCGCTTCTGGATGAGGTCATATTTTCTTAATTTTTATCCAGATGCGCTTTTTCTGCCGTTTACAAGGTTGTTCACATATACCAATAGCATGCCTCATTTTCTTCATCCGGAACTATCATTATCAAGGCTTTGCGTCATACTGGGTGTCACAAAATCAGCATGCCCATACATTACTGTACTTAACTTCAACTGCCCCGACTCCACCAACTCTGAGGCCCGCAAAACTCAATCTGGGGCATGTTGTATTATCGCTTTGAAATTTTTTCACTGGCTAGTACTTGTGGACGCAATACAATTATAGCCTTCTACCCAGAAGTAGTCCTTAGTTACCTCTCTACGTCTGCGCCCATTATCGACTGTCACACTGAAAAACGACGTGATTTTGAAAAAATTAAATTTGACTTACCAGCCATTCCACCTTACCGCAGAGCAAGAGTTCAGAAATACTCCTCAGTTTCTGGATTTTTCATTAGCTCGTATACATAAGTAAGTCTGAAACAATGAACAGGAAACTGGTGACCCCAATCAGAAGAACTTTTAATACCGCCCAGTTAAAAATCTACTTCCCCCGTGACTGGTTATCCAGCTCAAACATAAAGAATAAGGCGCCGGCCAAGCATTTTGTCATGGTAATATATTCATTAGTTTTCAAGTGCTCCTTAACTACGGCAGTTGGACGACTTGATGCCTATTTCTAAGAACTGTCGACCGCATGCACTCGCGCAGTGAAACCGAAAAAGCAAAACACGTGGCGATCACGACTGTATCTCACCTTATCTATACAAATTTCTGGATTAATCCCCTTCAGTCGCGCAGCGTGATGTACTGGTTGCTGAAATACCATTTCAAGTTTATCCGAAAAAACGCTCGCTCAACAATAGAGACGACTGTCATTCG